>JAJEJO010002965.1:210109-337944 GCA_020662805.1 Glaucomys volans | reverse complement strand
CTCTCTCTCTCTCTCTCTCTCTCTCTCTCTCTCTCTCTCTCTCTCTCACACACACACACACACACACACACACACGCTCACCATTCCCTGATGAAATTCGACCCTGTTTATCAGGGTCCGGCGCGGGCGCCCTTTGCACTGTAACGTTCCACTTATTTCGGGCTTGGTTGGTGGGGAACAAGGAGAAAAAAACAACACCCCGAACCTCACTAGCTCCCCTCAAGGGTTAAATTTTAAACCAATTTTTTCTTGGACAAGCCCGGAAATCAGGAGTGTGTGGGGCACTGCTCACGATTGCAAATGCTAATAACTAGTTCAATTTTTTAGATCGATTCGTTTAAAGCTGTGCAGAGAGAGAGAGAGAGAGAGAGAGAGAGAGAGAGAAGAGAGCAAAGGAAAGAAACCAACAACTCTTTTCTAAGATTTTAAAGCGATAGGCAAGTTGGAGGAGCCGAGATTTATTTGGGGAAAGCAAAGTTATGGGAAGACGAACCACGTTTGAAAGTCCAGCCCACCTGCTTGGAAGTTGGGACTTGATTCCACCTATTAATGAAATGCACTTGATGCTAATAGAATTTTTTTATTTTTTATTTTTTTTACTTTATGGGAGGGACACACGCGCGCGCGCGCGCACACACACACACACACACACACACACACACACAAATTATGAAAAGCCTGCAAAGGATGGAAGAGCGAAAACTATTGTTGGACCGAGTTGGTTTTTACCTCAACAGCGCCACCTTTCGGCAAAGGTCAGTTGAAATTGATCCGTGTCCAGTTTTGTTGAAGTGAAAAGAAGCTGTTTCCCCCAAGTGGGAGGAGGAAAGAGGCACAGAAAGTTGGACCTTGGTGGTACAACCCAACCTTATAGGAAATGGGATGAAGAAAGTGCTAGCAAATGCTGGAGTCCTATTTTCCCTACTTTCCCCTTCATTGTTAACAAAGAGGCTAGTACAACGGATACCGGGCGGGTATTATTCTGGCTGAGAGACCTTTGCAATCAGATCCCAGGTAACTGGGCCCCAAACTCTGAAAGTGGCAGGATGGATTTTCAATGGGCTTTATGGCAATATCAATAGAATTAAAGTTACTTGTAATTCAGTGATAAATGAGATGTCTCTAGTAAGTAAGATTAAGTACAGTGCTATAAAGTTGTTTATCTGAAAAGTAATTCTCAGAAAACCTGACTTCTGACACTCGGTCATATATTAAGCCAGCTTCTTGAACATTGCACTTCAGAATGGTCTTACCCACCTGGCAGCACACTTTACTATTTATAACCAGACCTTAGGTGTCACTCACCAGCTTCATATACCAGATTAACCCATGTTGATTTCTCTGATCCTGGCAGCCTTCAGATTCAGCAAATGCAGGAATCCCTACCCAGAGACTCCCCAGATTTGTAGGGCCAACCTAATCCTGAAAGGCCAGCACTGTTGGTATTTTCCTGACAAACCGACTGCAGAGCAATTGTTTAGAAGGGTAGTTTTGGTTTAAGGGAGTGCTTTGTTAGGGTGGCATGAACTGTGTTTAGTTCCAGTTTGGGAAGAAAGAGTGAAGAGTCTACCAAGATAATTCTTCCTAAGATGATTCCCTTGCTTTCCTCCTCTGACAATGCTTTACCTAGTAATGAAGTTAAGGGATTTTAGTTTATCTATTCAGAGGAAAATCCACTGCTTATATTACACAAATATTATGGAATTTAGCATTGTTCATGATCTCTAAAGTTTATGTTTTTGTGTAAATTGTAGATTTATGTGTACTTGGGAAGAATTAATTCTTTTTTGTTTATAATAATTTTTAAAACTCCTTCCTCATCATGTTTTTGTTAAAAGCTGTAAAGTATGATCCCTGCCTCTCAAGAAAGTATTTTTGACCAGAAACACTGAAGCTGCTACACTTATAAATAAACATTTTATAAACAGAATTCACTAATGACGAAGACCATGCCATATAGTTTTGTGGCCGCATACCTAATTGTTGCAATTATATATCATTTGAAATTAAATGCCCATGTTTGGGCAGCTAAATGTATTATTATCTGCACATTTTTTATGGTTTATTTTTGTTCACCACTGTTAAGTCGTGGTATTTTTCTTCCTCATGTTGCAGAGTCTTTTATAGTCTCCCATTTTCTAGCCATAGTGCTCTCAGGCTTGTAACTTAATTCCCATTTTTGTCCTTTTTACTTTATTATTTCGTGATTCACAGGGGTGTCTAAACATTTACAGTTCTCTGTTAGCAGCGTTTCTTTTATAACAATTGAGCACTCTCATTTTAATTAGTACTATTCAGGTTTCTGATTCTCTACAATTATAGCAGGCCACATTTCTTTAGACTTCTTTGCTAACATTGTTTGTTTCTCTTCTCTCCAAGCCAATCTAATCCAGATACAATATGAACTGTGTTTTCTTACTGCTTAATGTCCCCTCGCTATATATACCCTAGTAATCTCTGTAGAACAATATACAGTAATTTAGAAATCATGCGTTTGTCATTATTGACCAATTCAAACCAGTAGCATTAAAGTTTCTGAAAGCAATGAGTATTTATAGAAGATTTTGAGGGGGATGAGGGCATGGGTGGAATCACGTAGAACATTGTGAAACAGTAACATCAGAAACTCAGTTGTAGTTGTGTGTCAGTACATACATAACAACTTTCTGCAAAGGGGAAGAAGAGTCCCTCATGTCCAAATCACAAAGATTAAAAGCTAAAAGGAATGTATCTTTCCTGATTGTGAGTTATAGCAGCTCAAGTATATCAGGTTGCCTCAAATGTACAGAATCTGAAAAGAGCAGGATGCATCCAGAAGAGTGACTGAACTCTTTTGTTTATCCGGGAGCTGTGCCTACTAAATTTTGCTATGAAACCGACTAAATGGATTTGAGGAAGAGTTCTGGACAGTAGGTGCAGGATAAGGCAGCACTGTGCTTGGTTCTAGTGCTAGATAAATCCTTTTAACAATCTTCAGTTAGCAGGGTAAGTAAATCACAAATCACTGTTAGCAGATTCATGGAAGAAAATTAATAGAATCAGACGAGATAATCTGATAAGGGTAAAATTGCTGAGGGAAGTCTCCATTGGTGAACGTGAAACAACAGTGTGATTACCAGGAGTCGTTATGAATAGGTGAATTATGTGCTAAATAATCATCAGAGTAATTCAGCATTTATTAATTCTTTTCTCTTTAAGCAATTCACAGTTGTAAGTTAAAGCCTCTCTCTCTCTTTGAAGACAAATCTTTTATAATTTTTATTAGAGGTAATTTATTATTTGCATTACCTGTATTTACTTCATAATTGAACATTTTGCATTCAAATTTATGTAATGCATTATGCTTGAGAATATATTTCTGCCTGATTAGCATAAATAGTCACTTACCTCATGAATTACTAACAAAGTTTATCTTAAAATATAGGTTTTTTTATTAAGTGGAACACAAACATATGTACAATAAATTCTGATTTTTCTAGTGCCGTTAGAGAACAACTCACGTTTGGTTACAGGGAAGCGAGGGGTGGGATGGTGGGGAGGAAGGGAAACAGCCAAAGGAGACTTAGCCTTCCTTCCCAAGGGTGTTGCTCAGGTGGGGCCTGTGGGGAGGGACAGCGGGGAAGGACAGAGGCGGACTGGGCTCTTCACACACTGGATTGTTTATTGGATGATCTCGACTATAAATGTGGAGTCCAAAAACAAACAAAAACCACTTAATTCATGATCTCTACTCTGTGGAGGGCCATGGTAGCCACTCAACAGTATTGATGGTTTGGGGGAGTATTTTATTTATTTCATTTCATTTTTTTTTTTTTTTTTTGTCTTGGCGGTGTTCTTCCTTAGAACACGATCCACACAATTTCATGAAATACTTGTTTTGCACAAGAGGTGGGAACAATCCAGATGTTTTCTGGGTAGGGGTGCCAGTTTCAGCCAGCTCTGTTCCCTGGCTTCACCCACAGACATCCAACAGGGCCTGGCAGACAGGAGGCGTTTGCTGAATAAATAGCTGTGGGGACACAGGGACATTGTAGCAAAAGGACTTCTTTGGGTTTTAAGCGGTGGACAGAGATATGAAAGGATGGGCCCTATTTCCCCATTTGGCCACTCCAAACCAGCCTTTCTGCTCGGCTCTCTTTCCCTTTCCGTTTTCAGGGGAAGCTGCATCTTTAGGTTTTTGTTCCTTAAATTAGGGGCTGCTTGTGATTCACTCTTCCATTGTCACCCTTTTGATCCTATTCACAGCTTACACCAGCGAGGGAATCTGTCACCAAAGCATTCAGTGCTTCGAAGAATTTTATTGTGGTAAATTCAGAATTGACTAAAAAAAAAAAAAAAAAAGTAACGTAAGGAATTAAAAAAAAAAAGGGACCTGATATCCCAACAATCTTTATGCAGGTTGTGTCTTTCATGCATGATAACTGGAGGACGGGCTCCAAGGTGGTGCTGGCTCTGTGAGGGTCTGTTTGCCTGCCTTCCTGCCCTTGCTGATGTGGCCATTTGAACCTCCTGTTCTAGAAGCTTTCAGCAGCTGTCCCATGTGGGAAACAAATGCAGTTACAGAAAATAGCAGCCGAACTTAAATTCTCCCATGATGACTGGGGCAGTATATGGATGCAGGTGTTTCTGAATTTGTGTGTTTCTGAATTAGCTTGTCTGGGGCCTGAGACCACGGGTCCCTCACTGCCCTGTTTTAAGTCTTAGTTCTTGGTTGCACATGAGCGTGTTGTTCTTTGCCATGAAAACCCTGCACACACCCCGCCACAGCCTCACGTATCGTCTGCCACAACAGTGTTCCTGATCCGAGCAAGAATGGAAATTGGGCTAACAGCTCCACCCACCCAAAATAAAAATTGAAGTCAAACTTACAAAGCTTCTGATATTGTTTTTATTTAGTAATTTTATAACAGTGACACATGTTTTTGGTTGAATATAAATATCTGGACAAGATAGAAAGAGGAGACTATCAAATCAAAGAACAGCTTTCCTCATCTCTACCCAGCACCTCTCCTTGGTCTCAGGAGTGACCATCTGAAATAGTTAGGGTGCCTGTGTTTGCAGTTCACACAGTATGGAGTCAGCATGTGCGTGCTAAGACACATCCACCTGGATCTCAGAAAGGTTTGGAGTGCTTGTTTGGTTTTTGGTAGAATTTATCTAATGGAATCTCATTGTGTGTGTGTGTGTGTGTGTGTGTGTGTGTGTGTATGTGTGTGTAGGGGGAAGGATTTAAAGACCCAATCATAACACTTTCCTTCCAACCAATGTATAAGTCTGAATCTGTTTTGCTGGCCCTTGGCAGGTGAGTTGGCAGCATGCAGGGCTGACTTCACCGGGTACAGCAGACACAGTGGCCCAGGGGATCTCACAGGGACATTTCAATTTCTTTTAAAATCAGAAAAAAAAGAAAGGAATATAATCTAGTATGGATTATGTCTGTCATCATACCAATGAAGTCTTAAAGCATAATTTAAATATATATATATATATATATATATATATGTGTGTGTGTGTGTGTGTGTGTGTGTGTATGTGTGTGTCTCCGCACGCATGCATAAATTATGGTGCACGGGGCCCGTGGAAGCTAAAGTGGCCAGGGCTCACAGAACTCCACACATCACTCCAACAGCATTTTCTTAGTCACCTCCAGTGACAGCTCACTACCTCCCAATTTTACCTGTCCTGTCCATTTGTTTCTTTGTTTCAGGGTTAGGTCTCACCCCTTCTTCTAGACATTAGTCCTGATTTTATATGCTCAAGAGGCCATGCATGCCTGGGAACTGAGTGGACCACAGGGTCTTTGGGAAGTCAAAAAGCCCGTAGGATACCCTTTCCCTGCTTTCTGTTTCTCATGCTAAACAGAGTCAGTGTCTTTAGGCATTTGCAGGTCCGCTCCTTTTCCAGTACCTCCTGGCCGCTAGCTCCCAGACAGGCTGGCCTGGTCACTGCTGCGCTCCTAGGATTCAGGTCCCACAGCTAAGCCTGGGTGGCCAGGTGTGATCCTCTCATCGCACAGAGAGCTTGTCTGCCTCCTGGAGCTGCGGTGCACCTGCTCCCCAGCACCAGGGACGCACAGCGCCTGCACCATGGATGTAAGCTCTGGGCCCTTTCTTCTCATATTTCCTCCATCCTGAATTTGTTTTCTTACAGTTTTGAACAGAAGCACAGAAATGTGCAATCCCCATTAGAATCCATGTCGTCTGATTCAGCCTGATCCGTGATGTTCTAGCTCTCTTTGGATCTAGAACGTGCTATCCACTAGTTTTACTTTGCTCTTCAGCTTTGTGCAGCTTCAAAGGAAATGGATGTGCTCTATGCATGACTCACCCTGTCTTACCAGGTCCCTCACCTGCAGACTGGGAGATGGTCAGGATTAGAGACTGGCCTGGGAAGTGTCTCGCACATTGAGGGGCCACAGAGGAGCTCCGTAAATGGCTGGCCATCTCCTGCATCCCTACCATCCCTCTGAGTTCTTGCTAACAAGACTGGGGACAAAGCCCCATGGATTCCAGGAGAGACCTCCCCTCTCAACCCCCAGCAATCACAAAGTGACCCACCAGGCCATTCAAGTCTATTAATGGACATTTGAAATAGAGATGGCCTACTGTTGTAATTGGGGTAATTTCAAACTAAATCGCCCCATCTGGGTGTCCTGCACATATCTTTCTAATGAATTCTGAAATAGCTCCACTTTTCCATAGGATAGGCGAAGCTCTCTTTTGAACAGGATGACTTCCTGGATAACTGTCCCTCATAAACCTGCCTTTGCCTTTGTAAACCCTTTCCCCTGTCAGATACATATAGTAGCTGCACAGAGTTGGGACCTCAGAGACTGATAAAAAATAGATAAAACCAAGTCAAACTAAACAGAAAGGTTCGGTGTATGCAGAAAAGCATGTTTGAGTTCCAGTCTTTCCTCTGCGGTTTTTCTCTGGTTTAGATCACCAACTTCTCTGCCATTTCCTGATGCCAATTTTGAGGCCAAGAGGCTCAGAGGCATTTCCTTGAACAAAACAGTTCAGAGTTTCACGTGTCCACCTTTGAGCTTAGCTAGTTCCACTGGTCTCTCTTGAAGGGACATAAATGTGCAAGCTTTTGCACAATCTCCCCTCCAAGGTCCACCTTGCCCCCTTTCAGAGAAACCTGGGAATAAGAGCAGGAACCAGCCCATGAGTTACTTATGACAAGCTGTCTGGGTCCTGCATGAGAGAGCTCAGCTCTCGCTGATTCACAGACCCAGCCCAGGATCCTGATTTTTGTGAAGAGCTGCTGATTGGAGATGAGGCTCAGGGCTGTCACAGGGTGGTGTTCTGAGGTAGATTGGGCTGGGGAAGGGGGTCCAGCCTGAGGTCGCAGGCACCCAGCTCTGCAGCTTCCCCTCTGCCCTCAGCAAAGCCCTTCACCATCTTTCTCCAACTCATTTTTCAGGCTGCAAATGGATCGAACCGCATGAAGAGGTGAAGAAAGTTCTGGACCCCATGGAGGGGGCACAGAAGGGCCATTCAGCTCTTCAAGTCTGAACCTGAAGTAGGAAAACAGGGAGCAAACACCCACAGACACGGATGAATGCCTCCTTGCTGGGTTTCTTAGAAGGCCATGGGTCACAATGGCGAAGTCAGAACATCTTTGAGGTCAAAATGACAGACCAGCAGAGCAAGGTCAGAAGAGCAGGGTCACACGCTGTGCATCTTCAGAGATGCTGCTGGTTTCGGTGGAAATCATTTAAGGTCTGTGGTGGCAGTACAGTGAGGAGACCATTGTGAGTTTCTGAAGGTCTCTCCAATAGGTACATCTCACGTGCCAGATGTGCCTTGCTTTGGCTCCAGGCCAACAAGTGTGTGAACCCTGCTCCTTCCCAGGTGTGAGATCTTGGGCAAGTGTGCTGACCTCTCTGGGCCAGAGGGGGAGAGGGGCTTGGGGATAATGTTGTGCTTGCATCCTAAATGTGCCAGGGGCAGCTTTCACAAGAACGTGTGCCGGTGACTGAGCAGATGCTCCGTACACACGGTTTCACAGGGCGGGCCGGCAAACTGGGGCTGGGCCATTGCTCCCATCTTCTGTCTTTCATGTTCCACCTTCAAGCGATGCTCCCTGCTCAGCCTGCCTCTTGCTTTCCCTCTCCTGACACAGCAGGATTTTGCTCGCCTGGAATTCCACTGTCTCCCACATTCCCTGCCCTCTATGGAGGCACATGAGCCCCCCATCTCTCCTATGTGCCTGGGAGCCTAGAACAAGCCCTCCTCTCTCCATGTCCTTTACCTGCCATAGAGCTTGGCACACAGTAGGTGCTCAACATGGGTTTTTCCAGTGGAAATGACTGAACACATGCTCAGATTCCTTGTGTTTTTCAACTCTAACTCACACAGGAGATGGGCTAAATGCCCCAGAAAACACGGCTTTGACAGGACCAGGGGAATGGCCACCCCAGTGCATACCCAAGGTCCCTATATTCACTCTGCAGTAGTCCGATCTGCCATCCCTAAGCTACAGGATGCCCATCTGATTCATTGCTTCACCTCTGTCTTTCCAAGATGCAATTGGCTGGGAAACAGTAAATGTTGCTGGATGAACTTGTGGGTGCAGGAGGGATGGGATTAAGTCCCGTGAGTAACAAGGTGTCTCCTCCAGCTCTTCCAGCTGCTGCCAACAGGGCCTGCTCCCGCTTTGCCTCACAGCTGCTGCTGCAAAGCACAGACACTCTTTCATAATCCTCAGATAACAATGCAAGGCCCACCTCCATTTCCACATGCCCCACTCCTGCCCGTTCCTCAAGGCTTGGCTCCAACCCAGTGCAGCGACCAATAGGCATTTAATGTGGGGCAGGTGTTAACATGATGCCTCTGGTTCCAGAAGCTTCCCTGGCTCCTGCCTCCCATTTGGGGTCCACCCAGTGGTAGCTCAGTGTCTCCTAGGGAGCTCCTGGGGTAGCTTTGGGAAGCTGTGCAGTGCCCCTTGGATGCCAGGCAGGGAGTGATTGGCCTGGTGATCTTGGAGTAGTCCTCCATGGGCTTTTCCAGACTCAGTGTCTCTCTCTGTATAAAGCAATGTCAATTAGCTCTCCTTGGTTACAGGTGACAAAACATTGACTGAAACTGGTTTAAGCAGAAAGGAAACATTGGCTCATGTGACCGAAAGCTCCAGAGACAGAGCTAGTGTCAGGCCTGGCAGAACAGGGGTCATTTGGTGTCCTTGGAACTGACTCTCCTCCACCTGTGTCAACTCCAGACTGGGACTTCCCATGGAAGTGGGAAGGTTGGGACAGCTCCAGCCCTAACTCCTCTCAGGCTGAGTCCCCAGTAGGCTACACTGAAGTCATAGCTCAGGTCACACCAGACTGGCTCATTTGGAGATTTATATGCCCACCATGAGGCAAGTCCTACTGCAAAGTTGGGAAATGTGATTGGCTCAGACCCAGGGTGGGATAGGGGCCCAGGAAATACTCTGAGCCTCTGGATGGAGGAGCTGTCTCCCTCTGTGACACTGTGGAGCCTGCCGTCAAATTGTGACATTACCCAGCAGGTACCTGAAACTCACCCAGGTTTTGCCCTCAGTTTGAACTGATGGGACGGCCCCAGCAGCACCACGAGACCTATGCTGCTGGGACTTCCCTTGACCAACAAGGGGGCTCAGGTGCCCATCCTTCTGAGGGCTTTTCCAAGGTCACATGGCTCGTGAGCAGTACAAGCAATGAGTCCAGGCATGGCTGCCGAGTTTGCACTCCTAATTACTTTCCTTTACAATCTCTTTTAAGAGGGAGACAGTGAAGAAACAAATAGACAAGCAAACACCTGATACAAAGTAGCATAATGTCACATGTCAGGATACCACACTGTGTAGAATCATGCAATATGGTAGAATGTTCTGTTGCACAACATTGCCTTTGTGTCATATCAGGGCAGGCACTGGTAAGCAGACCACCTTTGCGTCCGTTTCAGGAGCATTTGTTGTGAGTGTGGTCCCGGAGGTGTGTGAATGTCGGCTGGTGAATGACTTGTTTTGTTTTGTTTTTTTGTACTGGGGGTTGAACTGAGGGGCACTTGACCACTGAGCCACACCCCCAGCCCTATATTGTATTTTATTTAGAGACAGGGTCTCACTGAGTTGCTTAGCACCTCGCCATTGCTGAGGCTGGCTTTGAATCCGTGATCCTCTAGCCTCAGCCTCCCAAGCTGCTAGGATTTGCAGACCTGCACCACCGCATCTGGCAACAACTCCTTTTATGTGCACAATGTGAACCTTTGATCCAATAGCCTGATTTCTTTCATGGCAACATTGTTATTATAACATTCCAATGTTTGTTTCTGTCTCATAAGAAGAACAAAGGATTAAAGTTCCAGGAACATGCAGGCGAGTGGAATTTCTAGATCTATCACTCTGGCTTTCACTAGTGTTGGGTGTTTAAAGATGTTGCACTGGACCTGTGTCCCTGAGAGTATCTTCTTGGACACTCTTGGTGTCCAAGATCTGAGGAAACACTCAGGCGGAAGAGGAGTTAGATGGCAAATGCAAATGATAAAGAGCTGTGGAACTTAATCTCCCCTCCTCTGTTAAAAAAAGAATGCTCTGGAGGTTTTGGGAATTTCCATGACAGTCTCTAAATTGGTCCTTGAAGCACAGAAGCAGGCCATGGTCCATTTGCAAGGTTTTGGCAGGTGCTAAAGTGCACAGGGTGAGCTGAGAGGTAAAGGTCTCTGTTTCACTTTATAATGAAGCATATTCTCCCTTCTGGCCTCTCAAGGAGCAGATATCAAGCGAGCAAATAACCTTGGGCTTCCTTTCTTCACTCCTATTCCCCACCTGGCAACCCAGCAATACCAAGGCATATAATCACAGCATAAAGCAATTATAAAAATGCCCCTGAAATGATGTTCACACATTCACATCTGTAATCAGAATGGCTTGCATCTCCCTCCCTCTACCACTGTGGTGTAATCTTGGTGTGATTGCATTTCCCTGGAGGTGACTAAGAGTCTAGTCTTTAATGCAACGCCCGTGAATTTTATTGGAATATACCATCAGAAAAATCTGTTTCCAAAACCTCCATGAGCTGAATGCAGCTGCAAGTGCCAGTCCCTCTTGCCTATTGCACAAGTCTGAGCATTTTCTTTGTGTTGGAGTCCCTTTCCACACTGTGCACCAGTGTGAGGTTGCTGCCCATTTTCTGCATCTCAGAGAAGGTGCATTTCAGTATAAAGTTATTTGACGGAGGGATTAGGCTTCTGGAAGCTCTCACACTAATGCCTAGATTTTTACCTTTCCAGCAGTATTGGGGTGATATGGTTGTAGTGATGATGAAGATGCAAAGAAGAAAATGGAGGAGGAGGAAGAGGAGGAGGAGGAGAAAATTATAGAAAATGCAGAAGATAGAGAAATTTTGTAGACACCATGATGCAGCAGTAGTTCAATCCAGAATTTGGGAAATTTTCTCTAAGATAGATGCTCTAGTTCCTTCAATAAATAAGTGACCTATAAAAGGAAGGGGAGAAGAAGGACCCATCCGAGATTTAAACTGATCTTCTTTTAGGTCTAATGGAAGTGACTTGAACCCAGAGAGTTGCAGCAGTCTTGTGAAAGCTGGCCTGTGGGGAACATGGGGGGCATTTATTAGTTCTCCCTTATCGGTGGTTTTGCTTTCTCTAGTTTGTTATTTGCAGTCAACTGTGGTACAAAAATGTTAAATGGAAAATTCCAGAAATGAGCAATACATAAGTTTTAAGTTGCACACCATTCTGAGTAGCATTATGAAATTTTGAGCCAACCTCCTTCACCCGCCAGAACCTGAGTAAACCTCTGCTCAGTGTAAACACACTGCATGTGCTACCTGCCCATTAGTCACCCAAGAGCCATCTTGGTTATCAGATCAAGCGTCTCAGTGTTGAGTACTTGTGTATAGGGTTCAGGACTCTGGTTGCAGGTGTCCACTGGGGGATTTGGAATGGATACCCCTCAGATAAAAGGTGGTAACAGTCCTGTGCTTTTCACCTGCCCCAAGAGCCACCTGCCGTTCCAGCGTGGTGACTGAGGTGCCCCAGGCTGGTGCTTCCTTTCTTAGGCTCCACATTCAGCCTGGCTGTCTCATATCTTCCTCCGGGAAAAGCCCCTTCCTCCAGAGGCTTCTTTGACTGGTTCTCCTTCGCTAAAGTGGGCGATGCATCTCCATCTGGCTGGCTGGGACCCTGGCATGGCATTTGTGACTACACATTGTAATTATGTACATATTTTAATGTTTACAAATGGGGGTAGTTGTGGAATCCCATGCAGCGATAAAGAGTAGCAGGCAGCCCTATGTACCTTTAACCAACCTCTCCCAGGGCCGACATCTTACATGGGGAGAGTAAAAGCAGAGTCAGGAAGCCACGTGGTTCCAATCTACTGCCTCATGAGTTTCCCTTGTGTGTGTGTATCTGTGTGTGTGCATGTGATGTGTGTGCTCCATGTGGCCTCATCGTGTCCCTAGGTTTCTGCCATCACTGCCGCCACGGTCAAGGTGCAGAGTGTTTCCAGCTCAAGGTTGACCTTCGAGCTCGTCTTTCTGCCTGCCAGTTTCTCTCATGACTCTGAGTGTCTTGAAGCAGGGTCTTAGGTTTCATGTTTGTGTCCTGGTCCAGTTAACATCAGCCAGCACCTGGCTCCCAGGTGATCCTATGTGAATGCTTATAGAGTAGATCCAGATTCTGCCACAGAAGGAGAGTAGGAAGGAGAAAAATGTCAGTGAAGAGAGCAAGGATCGTAACCCCAGGCTCAGAGTGCAAGGTATCATAGCATCTTCTCCCTCTGCAAAGCATCTTGAAGATCCTGCCAGCAACCATGGCTTCCTATTATCTCAACAAATCACTTGCTCTTGTGATCCAAATAGAAACCTGCTTCCAGAACAGGTCAGATTGCTTCATGAGGCCAGGTATGAGCACCAGCCTTTGATTCTGTGGTCTCAATCTGATCCCATGAGCACATCACCAGCTTGTCCTCTGTGAGGCTTCACCTCAACAGGGGCCAGCCTCCCTGGGGCTGGTGGTGATTCCAGCCATGGGACAGATTAGTCCTTGTAGGGACAGTGACCCCAGCAAAGAGGTGGCTGTGCAGGAAGAGTCTTGGGTTTTCCATCTCTAGACCCCTCTGGATAGACTGGCAGGAGGGAAGCCTTCCCCCATCTTGGGTTTCTTCCTCCTGACAGCAGAGGTTTCAAAGAACATCCTGGGCTGGTGCTATTCCTCAGGGGCAGGAATGAGCCTCACTGATGCGTGGCATCTCCCATGAGGCCCTCGGATTTGACTGAAGGAACACCGAGTTTGTCAGATGATGTGGAGTTCCACCAGCCTGTGTATTGAAAGGGCAGTGACTAGCTGGCCAGGACTGACATCACAGGGTCAGGTCCTCCTGCAGTGGAAGCTCCTCACATACCAGGCTTTGTGGTGATCTGTGGAGTAAGAGCATCAAGAGTCCTGCTTCCCAGGCACACAGGATTTCCTCTGTCCCTCCATCCACCATCTGTCCACCCACCCATCCCTCCATCTCTCTGTCCACTCATCCATCTAGCATCTTTCTGTCCATCTGTCCACCTGCCCCTTCATCTGTTCATTCATCCATTTTTATGTTCAGAGTCCAATAACATTTTTCGTAGCTTTAGATGTGTGAAAAGACATTAAACAGGAGTAGCTTTTGGACTTCTTCACATTATCTTCCAGACACTCTCGTGTTTCTGCTTCTTAGACACAGCAAGAACACTAGTCCTTTAGAATATATGAGAAATGGCTTATTGGAGCAAAAAAAAAAGTTACTTTTCCTGTGTTCAATAAGAAATAAACTGGAAAATCTAAATAGAAAGTTGAACAGTTATAAATATGATGCCCCTCCACCTTTCATAGCAGTTAATAGAGTTACATTGCTGTGTTCCCGTATCCAGGCATGGAACTTTCTTGGGATGGACCTGTAAGTATGTGTGTGTATCTCTCTCTCTCTCTCTCTCTCTCTCTCTCTAGCTATCAATCTATGTACCTCTCTCCCTCTCTATATATATATTTATGGAGAGAGGGAGAGAGATATCCTCACTGGCATCTGTTCAGATCTCTGGGGCATCTACTCCATATCAAGTGGAATTCACTCTGAGGATTTGGTCTCACCTGCAGAGAATTAAAGATTCTTCTCTGGGTTTCAGTAGGTGCTCGCAGGCTTCGCAGGCATGGACACATCTTAAGGATGGACATGCAGGTCAGCAGGCTCATTCTCTTGTTCTTCCTGTTGCTCCGTGAGAATCAACTTACCTGCCCAGAATCAAACATTCTCTTGAAGGTCTAAAGGCATATTGTCACCTGGTAGAGGCACCAGGGAGCTCACCTGAAACAACAGAATTGTCACCTGAACTTGGAGTGAACACTTCATCATTCCAGCTACGAGAAATAAAAATTTGACTCTTCACCTATTTTCTTCCAATACAGTGACTTGTACTAATAAAAAGTGCCCATGTTGCCAAATTCTGATCTCTATAGATTTTCCACAAAATTCTTATGTTTTGCAATCAGAAGTCAAGTAAGATAAAAAGGAGCGTGACACCAGAGGCAGGACAGGAGTGGAGATTGACAGGACATAGATCCAGGGCTGGCCTTGCTCATGGAGACGCTTGCAGGAACAGAGTGGAGACCCTGATGGGATGAGCGACAGCCTCAGAGCTGGTCAGGCCTGCACTGTTTAGGCCTTCACTGGGGTGGAGCTGTAAGGTTGGGCATGAAGGCACCTGTCTCAGGTGGGTTCTAGAGTCAGAGAATAACTACTGGCAACATATTCAGGGACTGGGCTTCTCTCTGCACTGAAGGGGTCAGGGCCTCCTCTTAACTAAGCCCCTCATCGTTCTGGATCTCTCTGTGGATCCCCCATGGATATACTGCTCAGGGGGGTTTGAGACGCCCACTGTGGCCCTCTGGCTTGTGTTTTCTCATCTGTAAAGCATCAGCGCTGTCCTAAAGGGTCACTGGACTTCTCTCCTAGAGCCTATGGTTCTGTGCAAGCACATATTTTTCGAAGTTGTTCTTATGACAAGGTGTACCAGTGTCTTGGCATGGTCATGGGCACATGGCAGCCACCATGAGATGCTGTTTTCTTCTCATTCCTATTTGGGGAGGCCCCAGCACTTCCGCTAGAGTTTCAGCTCTATTCTAGACACAGTTTCAGTGGATCACCCACCAACCTGGATCTGATCATTATAGCTGCACAATCTTCAGTACAGTGCTTTGGAATTTCCATTAGGAAAGAAAAAGTCTTGCTCAAGTCCTGGCGGGGAGGGTGGGCAGGACCTGGAAGTTTTTGGCCCTCCTGACTTTGTGCCTGTGCTCTTCCTACAACCTGCATGGCCCTCTTCCTTATCCTGTAGGCCTCACTCACATCCCAGGGAGGCTCCATGACAGTGGAGATCTGGGAAGACACTGGCCCCTGAGCTCCACTGCCCGGTGCAGCGACTGCTCTTATTACCAACTCCGGGTTACTGAGGGAGTTCATAGAAACCTGTGACTCGGCTTGTTTTTCTTCTAAGAACCGGAGGTTAATGCTTGTTCCTTGGAGGAAGTTCTGTGGCTCAGAGAGAGAAACAAAATCATATGCCAAAGTGACCTTTCTCCCCAACTCTTGTGCAGCACACAAAACTAATTAGCCAGGTTCTAATTGGGTTGAAGTCTGAGAGTCCTGGAGAGAGTTGCTCCGTGAAGAGGACACAGTCTGCAGGGTCCCCCGCTCACTCTCCCTCGGTGGCTTGTGTATTACGTTTGCTCAGTTTACTGGCCACAAGCTGGGCTTTCAGATGGGATGGCTGGGCAGCTAGCTAGCTCTCTGGAGCCTCTGAGCCCCGCTGTGGTTTCTAGCCAGCATCCAGGAAGTTGGGAGGGGCCTGGGATGGCCAGGGCGACCACAGCTTTGAGTTTGATTTCAGAGCAACCACCATGTCCTTGCCTGAGCACAAAGACAGAAGTCACACGTTCATTGGTGGGCGATGGTGGGTGGCCACCTGCGGAGGAGAGGGTGCACCAGGGCTGGGTGGGCGTCCCTATTGAGGCAGAAGGCCCACTCTGAGGGCTCACTGAGGGGACTGTGCCAGGGAGAGGAGCCTGGAGCTCAGAGCAGCATGTGCTGAGCCTCCACCCGTACCAAGAAGCCACGATGACGGCACAGGGTAGCCGCACAGCCTTGGGAAACGGAGCTGCCTCCTCTCTGGCTGCCCATGGGAAGCGGACCAGCACCAGGCTCTGGCCGAGGGCCTAGGGACACCAAACCACTTGGCTTTGGACTTGAGGGCTAACCTAAGCTCTGCCCAATGCCAAGAGAGCAACCCCGCTTCCTTTAATTCTAGGGCAGACCTTAGATGATGTGGAAGATAAAGAAAAGGAAATTATGACCCAGGTCACTCGTTTAATTTTCCAGTAACCCCCGTGCGCGGTTTATACAGGCCCCTTGTGCCTTAATAAACTCAAGTGGCCTGCGCTTCCTTGTTCAACAGCAGTCACCTCGCAACCCTTCTGTACAAATCCAGGAGTGAGAAGATGGCACAGGGAATACAAAGGACAAAGGGAGCAGCTGCCCCTGCGCCAGCCAGATAGCCAACCTGGGGTGGCCCCACCTCAGGTGTTCACCCAGACAGAACTTCTTTTTTTTTTTTTTTTTTTTTTTTGGAACGGGGGATTGAACTCAGGGACATTCAGCCACTGAGCCACATCCCCAGCCCTATTTTGTATTTTATTTAGAGACAGGGTCCACTGAGTTGCTTAGGGCCTCGCTAAGTTGCTGAGGCTGGCTTTGAACTCGTGATCCTCCTGTCTCAGCCTCCCAAGTGCTGGGATTACAGACGTGCGCCACCGCGCCCGGCAAGGCAGAACTTCTTGTGTGAACTCTGTGGGTCATGTGCCTGCTTTGGCTCCTGCAGAGAGACTTCAGGGATGTGCCATCTCCCCATCCACTAAGGCTTCCCCGGTCACCCCCAACACTTTCCTCACAGAGTCAATTGTTGACTATTTATTTCTCCTTTTCTCCACATACCTGTGAGCTCCTGGGGGGTGTGGGGGGCATCTCACCTTCATATCCCCAAGAGAGTGGAGTTGTGAGCAGTTATCACGTGAATGAATGGATGAACGAATGAAGTCAGTCATTCTGGAAATTAGATGCTGCTGTGCAGGGAAGAGACCCTGTTTCTTGGGTGGTCCCTGAGGCCACGGGAGAGAAGACCCTGTCTCCAGATTTAAAGGCTAACCTGTACTCCTGCTTGCTCATTATCTATCACAACAATTTAAGCCAGATTGAAGCCCTCTCCCCGCAATTGACACAAGGAATAGGTGACGTCGAATGTTGATGAGTTATGTGTTCCTAGGTCTGTCTTTCTTTCTTTCTTTCTTTTTTTTTCTTTTTTCTATTTTCATTTCTCATCAGAGCAAAAGAATGTTCTTTTTGTTTTTGATTTCACCAGAAGTCACACTTATGGGTGGATGAACAGCTAAGATAAGTTTCTAGGTAAAGGAAGCACCATGATCCTCGGCCTGCACATTGAAAGTGGCCCAGGGAAGCCTGCTGCCCTGGGGGGACCACATCCTTTCCATGAAAACCCACCCCAGCTCGATGCTCCGTCCACCTGAACCTGTTTACCTGAATCTTCCGGCAATCGAGAGTGAAAAGGTCAGCAACAAGAATGTTTTCAAGCCTCCCCAGAAGAGCCTGCCTCCCCTCAAGCCTTCTTTCCATTGCGTTTCAATTAGAAGAAAAAGGCAGATTTTGAGAAAATGACTCCGTGGGAAGGGGCTACCCGGACAGAACTGTGAAAGGCAGAGGCAGCCTCCTCCATGAAGAGCTGGGCAGGCAGCCTCACCTCTCCCTCCTCACTGCCTTCCCTCAGTCCCCAGGCCTGGGCAGCCCCAGCTGAGGCCAGCCTGAGCTCCTCTCACCTTAGGCATTTACCCCCTTTCCTAAAAAGCAGCTTCATTGGGATACAACTCAGGTAGCTGGCAATTCTCCCTCCTGAAGCACACAGCCCGCGGATTTCACTGCACCCATAGGTCACACAGCCATCATTGCCATGAAAACCCAGAGCCTCTTTGTCACCCAACTCCCCAATTTCCATCAGTAGTCACTCCCTCCTCCCTTCCTCCCTGAGCCCTGGCAACCACCCATCCACCATCGGGGTCAATGACATGTCAATTCTGGACATTTCATATGAGTGGAATCATATAACACAGGGTCCTTTGTGCCTCTTCCACTCAGTAAGGTGCTTCTGAGGTTTATCCACATTGTAATTCGCATGAGCACTCCCTTCCTTTACATGGCTGAGTACTATTCCACTTCATATGTGCACCTGACTTTGTTCATTCATTCCTCTTCCTCCCACCCCCACCCCCTCTCGCTCTGAAGATTGACCCCAGGGCCTTGTGTGTGCTAAGCACATGTTCTGCCTCTGAGCGACACCCTCAGCCTATCTCTTCATCTCTTGGTGGTCATTTGGAGAGCTTCCACCTTTTGACTATTTTGGATCATGCTGCTGTGGACATTCGTGTACAACCTTTTGTGTGGTTGTCCTTTCATTTCTCTGGGCCACACTTAAGAGTGGAATTGCTGGGTCACGTGGCAAAAATAAGAAAAAAACAAGCAACAAGCTAAGTTTAACGGTTGGCAGACTGGCCTGTTTTCCACCTTCTCTGTCTTCACCCCCTGGACCACACGACGGCCTCTTGATTGCTCTCTTTTCCTCCAGTAATGTCCTCTCCTTCTGCTCAGTGTCCTCTTCTCTGTGTCAGGGAACAAAGTCCAGTAGTGCCCTGGAGAGCTAATGTCGGGAACAGGAAGGACGAATGTTGCCTCAGAAACTGGCACTGAGCCGGCCACTGGACCGGGTTCCCCACTGGTCACGGTCACTCATCACGCGTCCAGCGAGAGCGCAGCTCCTGACTGAGATCTAAAAGGCCAGAGGGCTCTCCTGCCCCCTCTGTCTCCCACTGGGTGTCCTCTAGCCACTCTGGGCTCCCCTGGCCACTGCCCCCTTACTAAGTCAGGCCATGGCGCATCCCATCTATTTTTAACTCTGCCTGGATTAGAACATGCCACCTCCCTCAAAGGTGACCCAGTGGATGAGCAAATGAACGGAATTCAACATAAGTTAGCGTGCTCACGGGCACAGCGTGGGCTGGCGGCAGAGTCCTCACCAGATTCTCATACCCAAGGCCTTTCTGCTTTGCTTTTCATCTCTCCTCCTAACTGAGGGTCTAGTGATCTAGCTGCATTGCAGATTCTCTCCCACCGATAAGTTCGAGATTTTTCTCCTCTGGGGTGTTGACATTTGGGGATTCAGAGTCTGCTGTGGGGGCCATCTTGGGCACAGAAGGTCATTTGGCAACACCCGGCCCTGCATTCACTATGTATGATAGTGGCCTCCCTGTCCCCTAGGTCATGACAACCCAAAACGTGTCCAGACTTTGCCGAAAGTCCCCTGGGGACAACCCACTGCTCGATAGCTCTCGTCTTGTTTGATGAACATGGGGCTCAGAGTGGCCAGGGCGTGTTCCATTCTCTGTACACCAGGGAGAGAGCTTTATCCAATTCCCCTTTAACAGAGCAGGAAATTAGACAAATGTAAATTTAGAAGGAATTTTAACAACAAATTTAGACTCCAAAAGGGTTTTACGATCAATTTGCCATTAATGAGGGTATTTAGTTTACCAGATTCCCTCTTTCTTTAGAATTTCAGTTAATAATTATCAGCTTCATGGGATTCCCAAGCATCCTGGGTTGGGCAGGCAAGGCCCTACCCATTAAGGAGACATTTCCTCAAAGTCTTTTTTGGGTTGCTTGACTCAGACTTTCCCAAGATCAGACCTTCAGGGTAGTCATGGTAACGGGAAGGGGGAGAGGCTATTAGAGAAAGAGACCCCACACACATGTGGTCCATTTTTAAGCGCTTGATGGTAATTTCTACAACTTGTCCCTCCCTCCCATATCAGCGTGGAACTGAGTCTGAGAAGCAGAAATGAGCACAGTTGCTCTGAGCCAGTGACTTTCAGGATCAGGAGGCTACCTGGCTTTGGCAGTGCTGCTCAAACTTGGGGACAAGACTGGAGACCCCATTACTAGCTCCTGTTAAAACGTGAGTCCTTTCAGCTGCATATATCCAAATACGAGAAGTATCTTGCCCCCACCCCCCGGCAGAATCAATACATTTGCATCATGCACATTAAATGTTTAATTAAAGCTTGATGGAACAGCATTTTGGGGAAGTAATAAAAGCCCTTTGGAGGAGATCTGGAAGCTAGGGGTGCTGTGGATGTGCCATGCCTCCGTCCATCAGACCCCAGGGGTCACTTCCTTCAGTTGCTCTTCTGTACCTGAGCTATTCTGCACGTCTCAGAGCTGATAATGAATGTTTGGCGATGTTCAGGTGATCACTAAGATCACAACCACGGGAGCCTTTAAGAGCAAAAGGGGTGGCTGGAATTTCCCTCCTGCCAGCATCGACACTGGGGAAAGGGACCCAGAGACTTGCACAAGGCCCATGCTGGGGGAACAGAAGAATTCCAAGAGCAGTTCAAAGCTTCAAGGGGAACAGGTCAGAGACGGAATTACCCCTTTGACTCTCGTTGCCTGCAAACGTTCCCGGGTCTCAGAGCTGGATGCATTCCCGAGCAGAGATGCCAGGTCAGATGACACACTGGGTGCTGTCACACCGAGGGACGGAGCCTTGTTTAGAAGCTGTTAATTGAAGCCTCAGGCTGTGTGGCTTGGTGGAATTCATATCAGAACATCCCCTCGCCTTGGTGGGAGACGTCCCCCCATGGGTTCAAATAGAGCTCTTCCTTGCTGATTTTCTTTTCCATTCACATTCACTCATGGGTTCCCTAAGCGTCTCTGTATGTTGGTCCTGATAATTGACCTTTATTGAGCATTTACTAAGTGTCAACCACCACTGTAAGTGATTTACCTGCAACATCTTCTTCCACCTCCCCAAGGGCCCCAGGAGGTGGGATGGGTGATTTCCCCCACCCTGTGTTAGTCTCTCCACTGGCTTTTCTACTTTTTCCTAGTATTCCTAGTTTCTTTTATGTCTTGCTTCTTTTTCATTCCCTTCCCTTTGTCCTTAGCCAATTCCACCTTACAAGGGTAAATGTTGTGTTTTGACTGCACATCCTGGTGTCTTCTTGAATTTATAATCTGGCCTCTGACCCCGGTCCAGCCTCAGTCTGAGCTCATCACTTTCCCCACATGCCCAGTGCAATGCCTCCCACAAAGTCAGGTGGAAGAAAGAATGAAGAGACCTCATCTTCTTTCCTTCATGCTCCCCTAAACTGCAGGAACCCACCAGAGGGATCAGGTTCCACCAATAGCCAGTGACCCCTCTACAGTTCCTCCCATGCTTCGGGAGTCTGCACTGGGCCTTGCCCTCTCCTACTTCTGCGCATTCCAGCACATTCCTTCTCCTTGTCCTGGTCCATCTGCTTGGCCGTCAGGGCTCAGCTCAATTCTCATGCCCCTGGGGAATTTATCTCTTATCCTCAAGCAAGCTTGGATGGTGTTCCTTCCTGCCCCACGCCTCTTGACTTACTTGCACCCCAGCTCTGTATTGTAATTGCTTGTTCGAGTGTTTCTCTCTCCCTCAGGTGTGGGAGAGCCAGAGGACAGGGTTGAGGCTGACGTCCATCCTGTGTTCCCTGCAATGATCCACAGCCCGCATGTCAAACACTCAGAAACATGGTGGATGAATAGGTGGAGTGGCGGGGCGGATTCAGAGCTGATGGATGATCAAAGACCCAAGTCATTTCCCTTCAACCAGGTGGGAAAGGAATCAGAGGTTGGTTTTAAAAACCCCTAAAACTCTTTTTGTTTTACCAATTTCAAGACATGGCTGGCAATTTCCTTTATAACTCATGGCTAATTTATAGTCAACTTTTTTTTCCCCTTGACTCCAATTGATGGCAGTGCCAAGTGGGAGACAGGAGAAGACAGGTGGCTTCCAGGGCTCCGGGCCTGCCTGCCACTGGCTCCCAAGTGCTGTGGGAGACTGCAGGATGGACACCTGCTTGATCTGAGTTCAGAGCCTGCAGCGAGGTGCAGTCAGAGCAGGTGGATGACCAGCAGGGAATTCTTGAAATTTCATCTTCTTCGGGGTGGTGCATGTCTCCTGAGTTCATTATTCATTTATTTTTTCTGTTTGAATTTCTGGAGCTATGGTCATAATATTATTTGACCAATAACTAAAACAAATATCTGGAAATCGGAGGCATCTCTGCTTGGATCCTTGGAAGGGCATTTCTTAGGCCATTTCTGAGAAGCTGGAGGTATCAGCATATACTGAACAAACTCCCCTGGTGGGGATGGCGGTGGGGGGGAACAGGTGCTTCACTTAAATGTCAAAGTAGGGTGGCTGAAAGTCAGAGGTCCTGAGTTAGATTGAAGTTCAAATGAGCTAATAAGCAACTGTGCTTTGCATGACTCTTCCTCTCTCCCGAGATCTTGGCTGCTTTGTCTAACACTCAGTGGCTACAAATATTTAATGAGATAATGTGCACAGGAGGCTCAGCACAGTGCCACCAGGCAGCAAGTGCTCCGTTTCCACTGGCTAAGGCAGCAGGCAGAATTCTGAGAGGTTCCCCCACATGGCCACCCTCATCCCCAGGACTGTCAATACAGAGTTACCTATGAATGTGAGACCTGTGATCAGATCATGTTCTGTGGCAAAAGGGATTTTGCAGATGTCCATCTGGATACAAATCTATTGACCTTAAGATAAGTTATCCGGGCGGGGGTCTCATCTAATTCATGGGCTCTTTGAACGCAGAGGGCTTCTGCAGCTGGAAGCAGGAAGGGGCAGTCAGAGAGATATAAGGCATGAGAGGAATTCAGTACTGTTGCTAGATAAGGGTGCAGGGGCTAAGAGAAGCCCCCGGTTGACAGCTGGCAGAGAAACAAGGACCTCAGTCTTAAAACTATAGTGAGATTAATTCTGCAAACGATCTGAAGGAGTTGGAAAGCAGATTCTCCCTCAGGGCATTCACTTAGGAATTCAGCCTGGTGGACACTTTGACTCAGCCTTGTAAGTCCCTACCGGAGAACTCAGCTGAGCGCACTTGGATTTCTGTCTTCTGGAACTGTGACATCAAAGGTGGGGTCATTTCAGGATGCTTACATCAGCAACAGGAAACGTCACGTCTTTCGTTATTATTACACCCATAGACTCATTTCAGTCCCACGGTGAGGGGGTGCCCTGGGTGTTATTGTTTGCTTATAGATGAAGAAATTGAAATTCAGAGAAGTTGAATTTCAAGCCCACACAGCTTCTAAGTGGTGGTAGTGGGGTGGGCAGAGGCTCAAACCCAGGTCTCCTGATAATAATTTCTGTGTGTTTCCATCATTCCCCATAGCCTCCATGCTCTGGGGGCTTTAGTAACCTCCCTGGTGGGTTTAACTTGAGCTTCTCTCTCTGGAAACCTCCAGCCTTGTGAATGTGAGGCTGGAGATGACCTGTGCTGTCCTGTCTAAGACCTTGATCTGACTGGAAGCGTCTGTGGGTCCAGAGCAAGCCAAGTCCAGATTGGACTTCAGTCCCTGCTCCATCCTGGCCCAGCACCCTCAGGCAGTGCCCTCTTGAATAGCTCCAGGCAGCATCATGTTGGATCTGGTGTAACCCTTCTGGGGAGAAGAAAAGCAGGCGCTGGGCACGGTTGGGGTGACATCTACTTACGAGGCTGGGATAGGCCAGAGATTTGAGATTGTTATCTTCTTCAGCCTCTTCTCACAGGGGATCATGCTTGGTTTGTGAACTCCTGGCTTCCTGGCTGTGCATGAACTGGGTCACTCTTTAAGAGCTATTGACGTAAATGGTTAAAATATTCATCTCCCCATTGGTGAGATCTCTGAAAGGCTTAGATACTGAACCCCCCCACCTCTGTTGATTTGAGTCTGGAACCTGGGAGTTTGCAGGGCGAATTTTAGCCTGCTGAGGGTCATGGTGGACATTTGCATACAGAGTATGGGCTCAATTCTAGGCCCACCAAGGCTCCTAAGACTCAGTACTGTTCTTGATTATTTAAAAAGCAAAGGAATTTTGACAGTTCAAGGGGTAGGATTCCTCTCTACCACTGGGGTCCTTGCACTTTCCCATGGCTAAGATTGATTTTGACACCCTAGACTGAACTGTAGAACTAGCCGTAAGAAAGAGAGTCTGTCCTGAATGCAAGCCACGTTGGATAATTCAGAACCTGAAGTAAGACGTGCTTGGGTCATCAGGACTATCCAGCTGCCTGTAACCATGGATACCTGATGCGAAGGAGTTGATGTGATGGAGCCCATGCTAAATGTTGAGCTACGGGCTCTCTTGGGATGACCCAGGGCAGAATCAACTCACAGTGCTCTTCAGGCGCGACAGAGGCTCACAGGTGAACTGAGATCACGTGCATCTTCCTGCTGTGAGGATCTCATGAACTTCCCTAAATCCTCCAAGGCAGCCATGGCTCAAGAAAAAATATTAAAAAAGTATATAAGAAGTCAGAAGGAGAAATTCACCTGTGGGAAGGAATTCTGGGACAGTGACGATACCTACGAGAGACCTCTCACACTACAAAGCTCAGCAGTGATTTGGAAATCACAAGAAGCTTCTCAGCTGAAGAAGTTGATCTGAGGCCCCAGGAGAAGGAGTGGGTATGGAAATGGAGGCCCCATCCAAGGAGAGAATGAGAGGCGATATTCATTTCAGGATGTTGGGAGATTCCAGTTTCAACTTCTTTTCACAGACAAAGACTCACCCCCAAAGGTCAGAAGTAGCAGCCGACACTGTAACATACCAGGCACTCAGGACCGCTGGAGACTCCACAGCCCTCTTGCTGTCTTCTGACAGCTGTCATTCAAAGCGATCACAAAGGCCTATTGACACATGCACCTGGCAATCTTCCTCACCTTCCTTCCGGAGGGCAGAGGCCAAGCATCAAAGCCCTCTTTCAGGACAATCCACAGCTCTGCAGCTCAGCTCACCTTTTGGGGGCAGATCCAACCACATTTTGGAAAAAAAGATTATGCTGAAGATAAATAACTTAAAATTTGTCTTCTTTAGCACTTTGATAAATTTATTGTTTATTTTACTGATCATGACAGAAAATATAAGAAAGAAAATAAAGCAATGAATGAACATAATGCCTCCGAAGCAGGGCTTGCTAGCACTATTTTCCTTCAAGCTATTTATTGTAATGCACACACACATTCATAAGCAAGTTTGCAAATGTGTAATTAAAAATATTTGTAACAGAATTGGGATCAGATTCACTTCCTAATAAATACATCATCAATATTTTCCCAGGTCATTGAACACTCTTTGAGAGCATGTCTTTATTGGCTACATAAAATTTAATTGTGTGATTATAAAATAATTTATTTTTATCATTTTGTTTATTGGGGAACATTAATTTCCTTTCCAATCTTCAGTACTAGAACTGCTACTTTGACCTATATCCTTGTATATAATTGCTGAATATCTGAGAGTTTCCCTAAGATAATTATCAAAAATTGGGGTTACTAGTGAGAAGACATAAATATTCTAGGGTTTAGATACAACGAAGTTTGCATTTAACCTGCCCTGCTCTTGCTAATGTAATGTGCTACAGTTTTAAAAATTCTACATCAATTTGCAAAACAATATCTCTTTTTTAATTGCACTTTAACTGCCTGCTCTGGATTTTCCTCCTTTGAGGAGTCTATATTCTTGCTCCAAACTCACCCCCACCTTCAAACTCAGTAGCATCCCCTGAAAGTCTCCAAGGAGCAAAGGGATGATGAGGGACAAGGGACAAAGTAAGCAAGTCTGCATGCAAACCTACATTCACTTCTCTATAAAGATAAGCATGTGTGCATTCACTTAGTCACACAGTAATACATTAAATAAAGACATAAATAAAAGCCTAATGCCAAATAAAGTTTACTTCTGAAGAGACCATGAAGAGCATCTTGGAGATTTCTGTTGAAGTCTTTACTTATACAAATGAACTACTCAGTCACAAGAGAAAAGCACAGCATGCACCATTTGTCTCCCTCTCTGTTGAAAAAGGAAGGAATCCAAAGCCTCCTGAGGTTACCCTACAGGCCAGGTGGTGTGCCAGCCTCCATCACATCTGTTCTTCCTTTGTGCTCACAGGTTTTCTTTTGTTTGATTCTGTGCAAGAGAAGTCAATGTTAAGGTCAAAGCATGTCAAGGTCAAGGTCAAGGTTAATGTGAACTCTGCTCTTCCTGCTCCAAGTTCCATGCTCAAGTCACTGTGTCCATTCACCAGTTCTTCTAAAGTCCAGCTCCAAGCAGACCCCTGCCCTGGAGCCACCTGGACAGCACAGCTCTTCTTGGCTTTTTCTCCTCGCTGTCTCAGACTCTCACTCTTCCCCTCCCATTTCCTTGGTTCTGCTCCTACGTCAACGACCTGAGCACCTGTTCTTGTGCAGACTCCCCTCTAGGGAAAGAAGGTATTTCCTTAGAACCTGGCAACTGCAGAAGGACCCCAAGAAGTAGCACCCTGCCTGCTTCCTTCTTGGGCTTCAGCATGACCTCTCCAGGGAGCAACACCTGCCACAGAGGTTTCACCTTCCTCACAGCTGGGCCCACGCGTGACCACGGGTGAGTCACAAGTGAAAGAGGGCGCCATCTCTCCTTGCTGCGGTGCTCTGGGTCCCCAAACCACACTTATGTTTTCATATAAGTGTCGGGATGATTCAGCGGAAACTTCTGGTCAAACGGATCACCATAGCAACTTTCAATAGACATCCAACATGCAAATTAGAGAGTGGAAAGGGACAATTTTCAATAGCCCCAAACCACCATCCTCTGAACCCTGCGTGGATTGAATCCCAGAGGCTTTGAAGGGGTATCGCAGAGTCAGCGGAAGGCCACATCACACCTGCCAGGTCTGCTGGGACCTTCAGATACTGAAAGGAGATAAGCAGAGACCCGAGTCGCTTCCGCACTCTGAATTCTTTGTCTAGCAGGGAAGACATGTAGAGCAGAGCTGGGGGCTGGGGTTCACATTTTCCCCGTCATTCATAAACCTCCGGTCTTGGCCAACTTCTGAGAACTCTGAGCTGCAGGATTTTCACCTGTAAGAGGGATGAAGTGTTGCTTAACTGGGGTGCGGTGTCTGAGTGGTGAGGAGGAGGTGGTTTGCATGCACTCTCTCTCAGGACGTAGCAGTTGCTGCTGGCGTCTTCTTTGGACTTTCTGAAGCATGTTTTATGTCTTTAGGCCTCAGACTTCTGTCGAATGTGAGTTTTGAACATCTGCTTTCTATACACAGAATGTGTGTGTGTGTGTGTGTGTGTGTGTGTGCGCCTGCATGCATACCTGGGCATGTTTGTTTAATGACTCCTTTGCACTAACTGAACAACTTACTCCATCAAAATAGACAACGGTAGCCACATCCACAGGTAACACGTCCATTTGTTCTCTTTCACAATAACAGTGAGAAGCAAGGCCAGAGGAGGCTGTGCTATTACCCAGAGGACTAGATGGACATTTTTGCCACTTGGGAATGTGTGGTTGGGAGTGGTGGGTGCACTCCTGGTGACACTTGGGGCTCTGCCTTTCAGAGGATCACCAGCAATTCCAACACTGAGTTTCAGGTTTGGCAAGAAGCACATACAAAAATGTTCTCAAGTTGTACTGATTAAAAAAAATATATAAAAGAAATTCAGGCTTTAAGGAGGATCATTCTGCCTCTCCCAACCTGCCTGCACAGATGTGAAAAGGGCGGGACGTGACCTGGAACTGCTTGGGAGCGGGCGTTGTCTCTGGCAGGAGACGTGGGCACCAGATAGCATCATCTCAGACATTAACATGGCGGCAGGGAGCTCGACACCCTTCACCTGGCATGGAGCGGAAAGATGGAATCGAGTCCAACGATTCTGACAAATCAGGTCATAGTCCTCCCTGCCTCCTTTCCAACAGGAGAGAGGGGAGAGTGACAGAGCGCTCAGCTCATGGGCAGACCCTTTCAGGTTGAGGCACAAGCTGTAAGTTGGGTGGATCTGATAGAAAAGTCAATTCATCTCATAGTCACCGAGCACCTTCTTTGAGTGACCCTGCTCTGAAGATCAGTCCCTCCCCTCCAGGAGGCATCGAGGCAGGGGGATGGATGGAGTCACAGTCCTATGATAGAGGCAAGCACAGGATGCCCCAGGACCAGTGCCAAGTTGCGTCACAGGCAGAGAGACACTACAGGAGATATCAGCAAAGCAGCTGTTCTGCCTCCAAAAATCTACTTTTGTTGACGGCAATTTAACACACAGATCAAAGTTATTATTGTGGGAAAAGCTTTGTTGGACTTCTTTTACTTCTCTTCCAGCCTAGCATCTCCACTTTTAATTACATGTCAGGTGACTACCATCTTTCACCTATCAGTTCTTAGAACCTCCAAAAAGTTCAATCCAGCCACATGCAGGAGCCCAGAATCTCCCTCCTCCAAACCTGGGGGCTTCGGGGAGATTCCTAAGAGAGGGTGGGATCTGAAATGAGCCACTCATGCTTCAAGACATGTTGGGAGGGGCACAAGTGAAGATTCCTAGATGTTAGCATCCTTGACCAGCAGCTCTGGGATTCCAAACCTCCCAATCCCATTCCACATCCAAGAACCAGTTGGGGTGGGAAGTGACAGCTGACATTGGAGGGTCTGTTGTGTGCTGGAGTTAGATGGTACCATATGGCACTCGTAAGGATCCTCGCCTGCAGTCAGTGTTCCAGAGTGTTTCACCATTGTTGCTGTTGCCCCTGGGCACACAGACCACCAACCCTCATGCTCTACACTTTAGGAACAACAGGGCGCCATGAGTATTGCATCCTTAGGCACCAGTGCATCACTGGGCACTCACCAATGCCTGATCCCTGAGAAGAGCCATGCTGAGGGCCTCACCTGACCTTGAGCTTCTCCCTCCAGAATCAGCCACTCAGGAAGAATGTCTGAGGGTGACCTGACACGGGGTAAGAGCTCACAGAATGAGGAGACGTGCAGAAAAATTCCCTGGCGTCCCAGGGTTCACAAGGGAATAAATCCCAGGGCCATCCAGCTAACAAATTTCAGGACCATCCAGCTACCCAACAGCAAAAGGGCCCTCCCCAGAATTCTCCTAAGCAAATCTTACCTTGAAGTCAGCACACTGTAACTATTTGCAATTCTGTTCTCAGGAGCTTCAATATGTTCTTGACCGCACACTGGGAGATATCAGAGAGTGAGGACGGTGGGATCCAGCTTGTTGCAGGTCGCTTAGGTGCCAATGCTGGCAACATATTTCATGATCAGCTCTCCTCTCCTGAACTCTGAGTGACTGGAGAAATTCCCTCTCCAGATTACAGAGGAAAAACTGGCACCAAGAGAGGTGACTCTTCTTGCTAGACATCGCAGCACGGGCAGGAGCCTTGTTAAGACTTAGCTCTGCTTTGCTTCATGGACATCTTGTCTCTCTTGCAAAATGCAAGACTGGACCACAAAAATTGCCCCTGGCTTCAGCCAACAGGCCTTTAAGAGATCACACAGGGAATGGGTTCCGTGCTACCTCCGTAAATGAGCTGCTTCCCCTGAGTGTTCAATGGAATCTGTGTTTTATGAGGAGAATTCCAAGTATTCTTTTAACCAGACAGGCATCAGACTTCAACCTAAGGGGATGAAGTTTGCAGAAAGAGCTGGGATCAACTGGGGCAGGAAAGCTGTTGACTCCAGCTAGGCCAGAGCAGAGCAGAGCCAAGTAAATATTTGTGAGGGCAAATGGTATCTGAGGACTACCTAGAAGATTCCAGTGGAGTTGGGACACCTGCCTAGGACATCACTGCCCATTTCTGGACAGTGTGGATCTAGCCAGATCCCCTCAGAAGGAAGCCAGCCGGCATTCAGAGTAAATGGTTAACTCTTGTGGGCTGGAAGAAGAAATGATTATTCAAAAGTTGGTCCCCACATACAAATGCAAATGACATCCCGGGACACATGAATGCTAATTTCTCCAACGGAGTCTGTAGACAAATGCTAGTCATTAGAAACATTTCCGTGCATTTCTATTAGGCCGTCCTCTAAAAGACTTTTCAGACAAATATGTCATCAAGATATTCAAAACCATGTAATCTTATCCAAAGTTTCATCCATCAACAGCACAGTCTTCATCTCTTGCAGCTGTGTGTCAGAATGTGCAGGAAGATTACTCAGCTGATATGGCGGAGCTGGGAGGGGCCGCAGACTCAGGGGTCCACAGAGCGCCCCAACAGGAGGGTCTGGGTTTTCAGGGTGGGCCGTGCCTTTCAGCTACAGGTGGAGAGGCGAGGCGAGTGGGGGTGACCTCTAGCAGGTTAGAGGGGAAGCACTGGGTGGACTCCGTCCCCTGTGCCTCCCCAGCACAGTGCTACCGAGATTGACAGATTATGTGAAAAGCTGGGTGTCTGGAAGCTCAAGATCTTGTCTTCACCACCTTCTGCAAGGCAAAAAGCAACCTCAGGCCTTTAGCCTGCTCCCAGGGAGGCTGGGGGTGAGGGGCGGTGGCTAGAGCTCAGTGACAGCAGTGTCAAACACCCACAGAAGGCCTTGGCTTTAAGTCATTTCTCTCTGTGTTTGCCTGTGTATGCTTCTCTTCTCTCCCCTCTCCTCCCCTTCCCTTCTCCCACCTCCCTTGTCTTCCCGGGGAAGAGGATTTGGTGAAAAGGGTGCCTAGAGGGAGTCTTTGTGATATCCCTGGGGTTGCAAAATTGACTGGGATTTGGTTGTTTCTCAAGAGACTATCTGATCTTGGGTTGCTTTATTGAGTGCATGAATGGATGGTGACTTTGGGCAGTGATGAACAGTTCTCATAATCAATTATATAATAAAATAAATTCATCAAATAATTTATCTGTTAATATGTTAATTCACCAACATGCACTTTCATCCACTCACCAACCATTCATTTATCCATCCATCCATCCACACATCCATCCATCCATCCATCTATTCATCCATCCATGCATCTCTACCCTTTAGTAGCAATGTCTGAGGAGCACAAGAATATGCCATGATCATTATCCCAGTTCTGTGTCTGGAGAAATTTAGGCACAGAGAGGTTAAAAAATTGGACCAAGATCACCCAGTTCATTAGAGCCCGTGTTAAGGCTGGCTCATCTATTTTCTGGTTCACTCCATTCAATCCATGACCAACCATTTCTTGAATGACAGCCTTGCACCAGGTACTCAGCTCAGGTAAGACGGGCACACCATCCCTGATCTCCAGGAGCACCCAGTCATGAGCCAATTCAGGACAGAGCTGGCTCTCCTGAAACAGTGTGGTCCAAATGCAATGGCAGCTATAAGCTGGTATCTGGAGTGAGATTGACATCATCCAAGGGTGACCGAGAGTCTTGGACCTCATCATCTGGATTCCTTGGGGATGTTGTCCAATGTTTGCCTTTTGATGATGGATGCACAGTCTGTAAACCTCATCTTACAGCAGTTGCTTTGCAAGGAGACTCAAAGAAGAATGGGCCAGGGTGAGGCCAGGTCCTCTGCAGACGGACTTGCTAGGGAGCACAACTGGGTTCCTCAGACAATGGGTCTGAGAGCTGAGGAAGCAATCTGAGACTGTTGCCTCATGCTTACTCAGTACATGGAGGTCTCTAGAAAGCATCATGAAATTATGAAAGGCATTCCGGGTGGAGGAAATGCATGGGTGTGAATGATGACGGGGAGATAGAGCAAGGTAAGGTTTATCCTGCTGCAGCAGGTGACATGGAGGGCACAAGGAGTATCAGAACAGCAAGAATGCACCCTGGCCATGAGGAGTCTCATGCGCCAGCTGAGGAGTTTGGGCTTAGGCAGCTAAGTAGTGGGCAGTAGAAATTGGACAGTCATGAGCAGATAGGTTGCATACATGCTAGTATATACTGATTCTCTACCCAGAGCAGGCATCATTAATCAATTCCCTGGCACAGAGGCATTTGCCAGGGAAAATTGAAATTCAGTTTTGTGCTCTGGTAAGAACGCTTGGCAGCAGATGAGCAGTGTGGAGGCAGGAGCACTAGTTAGTGATTGCAGCTAGTTAGTTGGTGATTGCAATGGTTTAGATGAGGGTCTATCCAAGGCTCAACGAGTTGTAATATGATAAAGATTTGGATTCCCAAACTTTTGAAAAAGACATGTGATTAATTGGGAAATTGGCTGATGGAGAAGGAAGAGCCCAGTCTAGCTCTCAGGTGTGCAGCCTGGAAACTTGTGTAGACAGTTGTTTTTTTCAACCTGATTAGGGACTGTGAGAGAAGAGATTAGCTCTGAGGAGTATGAGATGCCCAGGGAAACTCCTCCTGGAGACGTCTTCTAGGTGATTGAAAATACAGCTCTGGAATCCAGAAGATAAAGAATTGGTGGGCAGTAGAAATTGGACAGTCATGAGCAGATAGGTTGCATACATGCTAATGTATACTGATTCTCTATCCAGAGCAGGCATCATTAATCAATTGTGGATTTTTTCCCTCCATTGATCCCAAATACCTGAGCATGATTCAGGTGACTATTAAAACTGGTTGGAGTTGGTATGGATGCTGAATTCTTCTTGATGACTGTCACAGAGGTGATGACTGAAGCCGTGGAGGGATTGGAGGTGCCCTGTGTGCCCTGTGTGCTGGGGAACCACATCTAGAGGCAGGCTGCTATAACTGAAAAGAGTGTTGGCTATGATGGGGGGTCACCTGGGCTCCCATTACAATGTCACCACTTGGTGTCTGTGTTACCTTTGGAAAGTTACCTAAACTCTCCAGGTTTTAATTATTTATTTGTTCGACATCACTTCCGAGAGTTCTGGAGAGGATGGCGGTCACATCGGATGTTTAGGCCAAACTGTTATTAACTAAGGGCACCATGATGTTATTCAAGGGGAGGGAAGGAGTAGAAAATGTGCAGGCTCCTCAGAGGCCATGCCAGGCTGACTTTGCTGGGACATCTGACCTCAGACAGCCCAACCCAGTGACTCTTCTAACCCCAGGAGATCAGCCAGCATTGGGGAAGAATTCTAAACTCCACTTACGTCCATCCTGAGGAGAACAGCTCATGGTTCCCATGGATGTTCTGGTCCCCACTTGGGCCCAAATATGGCTTGGGGTTTTCATCTGTGCTCTTTTGGAACTTTGCTTCTTAATTCTGAGTAGTTCCTGAGTCTGGAGTTTGGGGAAAGAGGTGGACACTTTGTGGACCTTTGGGTCTGAATGACCTCTGCTCACCAAGAGTGGCCTGTGGGCAGATGTCTGCTGCTGCCCCAGAGGACAAGGAATAGGAGCTTAATTCCTTCAGGTCAAGAGTCCACTTTTACCTTGTGCTGCCAAGCCTGTCGCCTGGGAAGGCCGCATAGCCTGTCTGGAAAAGCTTGTAGAAACAACAAATACATATAATGTATATATTGGCCTGGTTTTCCATCTCCCAATCGTTCTCCTCCATCTAAAGGCCTTCTGGGTGTAGTATGGCATATTGAGTGTTTAACAGAATGCCCTCAAATTTGTGTAGCAAGTATCAAATTTATCTGAGTAAATAAATGCTTATGTTTTCTGAACTGCCTCCCTGCCCGCTCGGCCAGACTTTCCTGATCTTTGCCAAGACGTGGGAACCACGTTACAACGGGCTTCATAACCACATGGCGTTTCTTTAGCAGGGAGCGGGGTGGGTGGGGTGGACCTCCAGTGTTATTTTTCACTGCAAATGCACACGACTCTCAGAGCCAGAGATGGCTCAGATTCTTGGCCTGACACAGAACTTTTGGTGACCTTGTTGAGGGGGTGCATCAGGCTCTCAAGTCGTGACCAATCAGAGGCCACGTTGACAATCCTGGGACCATCTGGTTCCCGCTGCTGTGCCTCTCAGAGGCTGAGTGTGGGACGGGCTTTGGCCTTGGGTCTTCACTGGGGCTGTGCCGGTGGGTACCTGCCCTCCAGTTGTGGAAGTGTTCAACGCTTACTCTTGTGCAGGAGAATACGTGGGGATGTTTCCCTGTGGGCGGGAAGAGAGAGAAGGCCATAAAGACACAGAGAAGAGAGGGCAAGAGGAAGAGGATCGAAGGTCATGGTGGCCTTATGAGAAGGAAGCTGGCAGGACTGATTTATTCTTTGATTCCTGGGCCAGGACTCAGTGTCTGGCACCCGGCAGGGCTCTGGACTACTGCAGGGACGAAGGTCACTGCAGTCCCCAATTGCATGGACTTCACTGTCTTGTAGGGACACAATAGATAGACCAGTGATTAAATAAGGCAATTTCAGGCAAACCGGTCCAGATTCGTATTAAAATACTGCTTTGCTTCTCTAAAGGGCTAACTGCATCATTTTCCAGGGACAGCTCCGTTCCTGAAAATTCGTTCCCAAGGGCAGTTGTCTCTGGAATAAAACCTCTGGACAGAGAGGTTTCAAGTTAGACTTCTCCATTGTGTTTTCAACAATCTGTGTGTGTGTGTGTGTGTGTGTGTGTGTGTGTGTGGTTATCAAGTGGGGGTGATTGTGCCCTCTGGAGGACACTTCCTGTTGTCATGACTGGGGGATGTTACCAGAATCCAACAGAGGCCAGGGTGCTTCTGATCATCCTACCAAGCACAGGACAGCCCCATACTTCAAAGAAGGATCAGACCCTGAGTGTCAGAGCACCAAAGGTGAAGAACTCAGATTCACGTGTTCCTTCTCCCCCACAGTGTACCCCACTTGGTTTACTCCTATAACTACAATATTGGCAGCTTGTCGTTGTCCACTAAATATTTGCTGCTATCAAAGCCTACACCAATGCTCAACACCCAGGAGGTGGAATAAAATGTTTGCGGAGTGACTATGTGATCCACATTGTGATTGACTAGTTGTGTGACCTTGTTGACTCACCTAACCTTTCTGAGCCTCAACAACCCCCTCCCCCAACAAAGAATGATCAAACCCCAGGGTCAACAGTGCTGAGGCTGAGAAACTCTGGCTTTAGCTGCAGATTGAGCTGGCATACCCATGGCACCAGGGCTGGTGCGTGTGTGTGTGTGTGTGTGTGTGTGTGTGTGTGTGTGCCTGAGGGTGAGAGGTCTGCCAGGAAGCAGGGCCCCTTTGGGACAAGCCTGCACCACAATGATTTGTCTCTTTCCATAGGAAAACCGCCTCCCCCAGACAGCGGGCTTGGAACCCACACAGCCCACCCCGAGGCCTGTGGGCAACAGCGTTCCAGAGGATGACTTGCAGAAGGCAGGGGTGGGGAGTGGTATCCTTGGAAACTTGGGGCTCCCCTTGGTGACATGCACCCCCACAAAACCCTGGCCACCCAATCCCTTCCTGCCCAAAAGCATGTTTCCTAGCAGCATGCAAGGCGTGGCCAAAATGCACTCTGCTTGTCCACTCTGCCCCCGGAACCACTTCCCGTGGGGACTCACTGGTGAACGCCTGGGCTCAGCGGCCGCTCACCTAAGCCCACCCGGGCCTCCACCGCCGTCCTGCGGCAAGGGCTGTCGGGCGGGAGACAGAAATGAAATATCTGGGAAATCTGAGACATTGTTTTAAAACAACAGTTTTTTAGGGTGTTTGATTTACTATTCAACTGTGCACAGCTGCTCTCGGAAAGTAGGATGCGTGCCAGGCCGAGAGCTGGTGGAGGGGTCGGGAGGGGGAGCCAGGGAGCCCGCCGCGGTGTTTGCACACTTAGGCGTCAACATGACTCAAAAAAGTCGGTGCCACTGACCACTCACCAGAAGCCAGGGGCTCCCGCGCTCTCAGGAGCTATTATCTGCTGAACGGCGGCTCCCCGGCCTGGGGTCTTTTTTGTCTTAATTAAGGAGCTTTGGGGACCGCCTTGTCACAGTGCGAAATTCCATCCTCACCTTGACAATCGCTGCCCTCTTTCCTTCTGCTCTCCCCGTCCTGGCATAGAACTAGCCACATGTTGACTTGGGGGTTTGTTTTAATTGAGGGAAAGTTCACACAAGGGGACAGTCCAGTTCAGCGGCCTTTAGTCCGTTCACAGTGCTTTGCAATTATCACCTCTGTCTGCTTCCAGAACACCTGCATCCCCCAAAAGGAAACCCCGCCCCGAAACAGTGCTCCTCATTCCCCCCTCCACCGCCGCAACTCTACTTCCTGCCTTCTACGATTTCCTCACTCTGAGTATTTCCTAGAAATGGAGCCACCAACATGCAGCGACCTTCCGTGTCTGCCTTCCTTCACTCAGCCTCATCTGTTCTGCTCTGTGGGTCAGCCCTCCATTCTTTTTGTAACTGAATACTGCTCCACTGTGTGCATGGAACTCGTTTTGTTTCTCCATTCACCAGCTGATGGACGTGTGGGTGGTCCCCACCTTCTGTCCGTTGTGAATGATGCTGGGATGCAAGTTCCCGTGCAAGTATTTGTTTGCAGATCTGTTTTCAATCCTCTGGGTATCCAGCCAGCGTGGGACTTGGTGGGTCATATGGTGATTCTATGCATCTGTGGGACGGCCCACCTGTTTCTTTTTGAGGAACTGAGGAGGTTTAAAGGGCCTTGCTTCACAACCAGCTCCAGTTTCCAATCAGCTCCTATGTCTTTCACCCAAGATGAGCACAGATTAAGCTAGGGGTCACCACCTGAGACCATGCTGACCCTCCACCCAGGAGTGAGAAGACAGAAGAGAATCAGAGACCTCCACAGAGGCCTCCTTGCACCTTCGTGGTGACATCTATCTGGACACTCAACATGGTACCAAGTATTGTGCTCCATGGAAACCATGTGGGGCCCACATCATTCACTTAGTTTTTAAAGGAAGAAGTAGAGATTCAGAGAGATTCAAACACTTGCCTAAGGACACACACTAAGAAGTAGCTTATCAGATCCAAAGACTCATGTGTCTTCTTGAACATGAACCTCTGAGGTCATTTCACCAGTTTCAAAATGTTGTTGATTCCCTGCTAAGAGAACAGAACCTTTCACAAAGAAAACCTCTTCTCTTTTCAAGGAGGTAAACCCCTTGTCTTTTAAGGGGAGTTTATCTGATCCAAAGACTGACCACAGACCAGGGAAGATTTTCTCCAGCCCAGGTGACAGGAAGCAGAGATTGTTTTTTTCTAAATATGACAGGGTGACCAGTGTTATGGGCATGAGCTCTCCCCAACAGCTACACACGTTTTGGTCTCAGCTCCTCATCCTCAGCTGTATTTTTCCCTAAGGAGGAAGTGACTCCCTTTCCGCTTCCTTATCCTGTGCGTTCTTCTTTCTAGACAAGGAAGAGCAGGGGGAGAAGCCAGCCATGGCTTCCTGAGCATTCACCTTGCCTAGCATTAATTCTTATCATCTGTTCACATAACAATTCTCCCAGGGCTCTGTGAGTTTAGCAGTCCTGTTATTTTTATTCTGATGAGGATCGTGGTATGCAGAGAGGCTAAGGAACTTAAACAAAATTTTCCAACCAACTGGTGGAAAAGTCAAGATTCAAAGGAAGAGCTTTCTGAGTCTGTGGTCCACTGAATGCAGCGATCTCCAGGCCAATCATTGGTCAGTCACTTCCTGTTATTGGACACCCTCACACTCTGAGCTTGGAAAATTCCTACATGGTTTCATTTCATTCTCATAGTGCTTCAGCTTGTAGAAAAGGAGCTTGGGTCTCAGTTCAGTGACATAACTTGTCCACACTTGTACACATAGTGCCAGCTATTGTTGCTCACAGAAGGGCCACCTGATTCCAAGGCCCCATTTTTTCCAAGACACTTTCACTTTGTTCAATATGGTGCCTGGTCATCCATCTCAGGATAGTGGCCAGGAGGAAGGGCTGCCAAGGAATTCTGCTTGGACCTATTGTCAATTTACAACAGTTTCATCTTTTCCTGACTCTAGTCAACTATCTGTCATGGAGTTGAGTAGATCCCTATATCAGAATGGAGCTCTTGGAGAGAGATGTTCTTCTCAGTTGTTTGTGTTTAGTGATTTCCTAAGATGACTAGAAAGGAAAATCATGGAGGGTTGGCAGTTTGTCTCAGCAAGAGCCAGTGGATGGTATTTTTGTGTTCGAAGCTGTGGGCAGAGGGATGTTTGCAAACCCATGTGCATGCCAGGGCAGGTATGGACAAGCATGTGCAAGCGGAGTCATTTGTGTTCGGGAAGACGTATCTGAGGATGTGTGGAGGGGAGGTGGGCTGGTTAGGGATAGGCATAGTGAAGGTGTCAGGAGAAGGTTCCCTGCTCTGACTCATTGCTATGGGTCTTGAACTGGAAGAATCATCTCTGGGGTCTTTAGAAGGCGGGGTGAGTCTCTGTGTGTCCACAGGGATCCCTAGCTGGACAAGTTTGGGGAGTCCCTGCCTCCATTGCTGTTTCTGACTTAGAAGGTTTGGATTGGGCTCCTAGAACAAGCTTCTCAGGTGGTTCCCATGTAGACGACAGGGACCACTCTTGAAGAGTCTCTGGTTTAGAGAGCATTTGGAGAGATTTATTGGCACATGCTCATCTTGGGCATCTAGCTCCAAGAAGGCACCTCCAGTGTGCCCCATGACATCAGTGGGGAGCCTGCTGCCTGGGCACTGCAGAGTCCCATGTCCAACATCCCCTCCACTCTGGAATTTGATTCTGATCCCTGTGCTTGCTGAACAACTCTGCACACCTTCTCTGGTCATCTACCCATTCTGTGGTCAACCTTCACCTTTCCGCAAGGAGACAGGCAAATGGTCTCATTGAGTGTCTTTTTTTCGGAAATGAATTAACCAGCAAAGAACAGGAAAGGGCAGGCAAGGGGCTCCTCTCAGCAACCCTCTTTCTCCTGAAGTCCATAGAATCCACTGAATTCAAATGTGTTCTCAAAAGTTAAAACCCCATCTCGCTCAGTGCCCACTCCAGCCTTTCCCAGTTAGGATCTGTGACCAACAGTGGCAATCTTCTTATCCATGAGAAGCGACTTCTCCATTGGCCCACTTAGATTCCACGTTGGCTGGAGGGATTTGTGTTCATTTCTTTTAGTTTCTAAATAGGCGAAGGCAGGCTGGCTTCAGAACCCCTTGGCAACCACTTCTTCACCTCGTTCAGATTTCCCAGGACTTTGGAATGCGGCCGCAGCCCCTGGGAAAGGTGTGCGGGGGAGGGGTGGGATGGAGCCGGAGTTGACAGGGTTACAAGGAGACAAGCTGGAAGCAAACTTTTGACACTCCAGCCCTGGAATGCTGTAAAAATTTAATTAGGTGGATCCATTAGTCATGGCCACATGGAGGTTTCATACGGGACTTACAAAAATGCAGGCTACTGAAGGGACACTTTCGGTCTTCCTGTAAATGCCAGTCCACTCATTACTGGGAAATGCGGTCTCGGTGGAACCATTGAACCCGACTTTGTATTTACAAAATATGGTTAGGACGAGATTAACATCATGTGCTGAAAAGGACCGCTGAAACTAAGCAAGAGACCACTTTTTATAAGGGAGCTTGCCCAGCTGGGCTGCTTCTGATTCAGTGGGGCTGAGAGATGGTTTTGGTGGCCCTGCCCTTTATCACCTCCTGACTCAAGTCTTCAGCCTTAAAGGTGGCAGGAACGAGGGGATGCAGCGGACTCGTTCCCAGGTCTGTTCTCAAGTTGAAAACACACTGGCAGGATCTCAAGTGCAAAAAACAGGGTGTGGAGAGGGATTGGAACTCAGAAAGCAAACTGTAAAGATCCAGGACCTGAGATCTGAGCAGCTTCTGTTGCAAGCAGACACTTTGCAGTTGCTGACACTCCTGTTTTGATTTTCAGTCTCCGCTGTCTCACTGTGGTTGGTAGGAGGTGGATGAGGAAGACATTTAATATAATTAATCACATGGCGGTATTTCCAAGGCATTGAAATTTAACTCAAGACTTAGAGCTCTTCATCTCTGGGATCATCTAAAGCTGTCCACGTTGACCATGGGCAGAAAAGTTACATGGGATTCTGCTTAATCTGGTGCTAAGCCTTCAAGGGAAAGTGGAAGAGTTCCACACAACATGGTTGTTCTGAGGCCAAAGTTCCCGGGGACCCTCTGATCCTCATCTGCATCCTTTTGTGTATTTATTCCTGTTATTATTTCAGCAAGCATGCATTTCTTTACACTTTGTATTGAGACATAAAATGTAATAAGACACAGTCTCTACCCTGTGGTTGGAGTCTTAATGGGGAGCACAGATTTCCCAACAAGTAACCACAGTCCAGTGTGATAATAGTAACCATGTGACTATTCGTTGACTGCCTGGGCACCAAGTACTTTACATATATTAGTTCATATATTTTTTAAAAGCAATCCAACAAGGCAGGATGTTTATCTTTTGCACATGAAGAAACTAAGACACAGATGAATTTAAGAGTTTTCTAGATACCTCAGTAAGAAATGACAAGGCTGAGATTAGAACCTATGACTGCCTAACTTCATTGAGCCATATGGCCTCCAGTCTCAGGTACAGTGAGAGAACCAAGCAGTGAATGGAGACCTCTGAGGGAAAGTGTAAAATCAAGTTTTAGAGGCTCTTGAGGGTTGACTAGGAGGCACAGATAAGACCAGGAAAGTGTTTGCTGTCTTATGAGGAAACTCCGCCATCTTGTAACTGGTATTTCTGGGTCACTGTTACTTCTAATTAAACCTTAGTTTGAGATGAAGGATCATGTCTATGTAACTAAGGGCACCTTATCCCTAAAGTTTAGTTGGTTAGATTTTGAAGTCCTATTTATTTTTCTTTTCCAATTCTTTGCACAAATGAACATTTCAGGCAGGAGCCCATGGGCCTGTCTAGATTGTTGGGTGATTGGGAACCACTTAGATATATGTGAGCAGAGAAAGTGCATAGCTTTGGGGAAACTGAAACCCCTGGGATGAAATTTGTGGGCAAAATGGCACGACCAACTGGCAGGAAGAGAGCCTGGGAGTGAGGGCTACAGGTACCCAGAGAAAATGCACCATCCCGTTTGTGGTTCAGATGCTGGGCGTCATTTCCGATTTTCACTTCTTTGATCCTGGAGTTCTTGGATGTCACATTAGTCACCATTTTGATTGAAAATGCAGTGTTCAGGGGAGGAAGGACCAACAGTCCTTTTTCTAAATTCCCTTGGAATTTTGTAAACTTAAGATTTAGTCTTCAAAGTCCAGAGCCTCATTCTAACTTCTGTCAGTCACCTAAATGCAGTCACGTGGGACAAGGCTCCTTTCGGTAGACTGGTCAGGAGCAAAGAAAGACACGCTGTGACCTTAACGCTAACAGTGAGTGCCTTCTCTTGTGCCCTCTGTGAGACTCTAAGCCCTGTCCTTGCAGTGGAGACAAACTGAACTCTCTCCAAAGGCAACGATCATAACCCAGGACAAAGTGCCCCACTGGCCTCTCGAGGTTGCCCACTGCTAGGGAGCCAGCCTTCTTCCCCATCCTCCAGGGGCTCGTCCTCACCCCCATCTTGAGATCTGCACGGTCTGGATCTGCCCTCCTATGGCCCTGGTTCCAGAATCGATGGAGCCCTGAATAAATGCATGTTCCATAACGTGTGGCTTTTGTGATAAATGGTGCTCTGCCCACCCAAGCCATCGAGCCTCAGATCCAGGACGTGTGGCATTATTTGAAAAGAGAATTTGTTCTTCAGGGAAGGCTCACTGCCAAGGTGACTTGAGGCTGCATTTGCAGCAGCCGTGTCTCTACATCAGGGGGGTCCAGACAGGGAATGAAGGTAACACTGAGGCAGGTGAATCTGGGAGCAGTGGTTCCTGAGGACACCCCTGATTCAACTGGACTCAGCCCTGCCAGAGCCTGCAACACCACTGGACTTCGAAAATGCCAACCAATGAATGACTTCGGTTCTTAAGCAAGGTTTAATAGAGCTGAGTGTCCTGTCACTTACAAGTGGAGGATCCTGAGCTGCAGGACTCTGCTTAGAGTATCCCAGGCTGCCTCTTAGAGCCTCTTACAAACGTCTCAAAATATATATGTTATATTAAAACTGGCAATGAGGATTTATTCTCCTCGTGGTGACCGATTCACTTGAGTTTGTCCAATACAAGAGCCACAAGTCCCATGTGGTCACTGGGCACTCATAGGGGTGCAGCTAGTGTGGATGCGGAAGAGCTGTGAGAGCAAAGCCCACACTAGGTTTAAAATGAATTACACATTGGGCATAAAATGCAGATGATAAGTTCTTTCATCATTGTTTGTCATACTGACCACAAATCAGTGATGCACATTGGAAACATTAGGTTAAATAAAATTTATTACTAAAATTAACAAATTAACACCTCTTTTTTTTTGCCTTTTATAATATGGCTGCTAGACAATTGTAAATTACTTATCAGGCTCACATGGTGTTTCTAGTGGGCTGTGCACCCCAGTCAAGGGTTGGTTATAAGATTCCACTTTATGTTCAACCCAAATTTCCATCCCCAGCGCCCCTCCCCTGACTGTTCCTATCTTGGACTAATTGTGGTTGGCCTTGGGGAATAAAAACTGAATTAAATCCATTTTTCACAGGTTAGCTTCTCAGTTATTTGAAGGCAACTCCCAAATTCTTCCCATAACTTCTCTTTTCTAGGCCAAATAGCCCACGTGCCTCCACCACTTTCCATAGAGTCTGGTTTCCTCACCCTTCTCTGGACACCTTCCCAGGTCCCAAGTGTCCCCTGAAGATCTGTGTTCAGCATTCTTTCTCTGGCACACCAGCTGCTGACTGAACATCCAGCATCTCACCTTCTTGGACAGGATAACATGTGCCTATCAATGTGACCTGGTTGCTATGAGCATCTTTGGAAACTAAGCTGATACAAGTGGTTCTCAAGGTTGATACCCAGACAGGCAGCATAGGTCTCACCGGGAACCTGTCAGAAATGCAGATTCTCTGGTTCTACCCAGGACCTCTGAATCACAAACTCCGGGGGGTAGGACCTGGGAATCTGCACTTTAACAAGCTTTGCTATGTACCAATGGGTGGGAGAAGCATGCATTTGTGCCCGCAGTCTTCCAAAATCTTCTGCAATTCAGCCAGCCAGGGCTGAGCTCTGTCGTATGGACTGGATCTGTCTGGTCCATAACCCAGGAGTTTGCCTTTGTTCCTGTTCATGCAACACAATTTTGGCCCATGGTTCCAGCTTGTCCAAACAGTTCCTGCCACTTCTTCCTGCATCGTGTCACTGCTTGCTGAATGATGCTGGTTGTGGTCTCCATCGGGACCATGGCTACGGATGAGGAGCAACACAGACCCCGGGTCAAGACCACACTTGCCTCCACGTCCTGGGTTGCTCTGTTTCCCCTGCCTTCAACAGCCCTCCAAAGCTCATCACCTTTGACCTCTAGACTTTCCTGACCAGTCCTGCCAGGGCCTGTATCTCTACTTAGGGATCACCTCTGCTATCAAAGGTGGGGTTAGGGTTGTTCCTCTGACTCTCCTGTACTGATCACTGCCAGGATTTGATTCATTGCTCTCTCCTTGTCTACAGCAATGACCCTCAAATGGGGCCATGTCACCTCCTGGGGCATTTGGCACATCCAAACATGTTCTGGTGGTCACAACTTGGTGGGTGCTGCTGGCATCCAGGGCAAAAGCCAGGGATGGTGCTAAACATCATGTGGGGCATAGAATAGGCCCTCCAACAAGATGTACTTGACCCCGAGTATTACCTGGGTCTGAGGCTGATAAACCCCGCCCGCCCTGGAGTGCACGTTTCACGTCTCCTTTGCTTATCAATTTCATTCCCAGCCCCAACAGAGTGCATGGCCCAAAAAAAGAACTGAACACATATATTGTTGAATGGATAAGTGACATTGCCTCCTGGGAGGAAACATGAGGACAATCAATCAAGATTACCTGCAGGCTTATAATGTTCCATTTCAGGAAATTATTTGCCCTGGGGCTGATACAGTGGAAGATCCATGGAAATTATTTTTTATTGAATAGATAAAACTAGCGTTATAATTAGCATGCCCATGGCCAATTAATACATGTGCTTTCTGAAGTACTTACAAACCACTAAAGCATTTTTGCCTTTCTAAGTCGGCTGAGTGCGTCCACCCTTTGCCATCTGATTGTACTATTAATTTGCTGCATAATGCCATTTTTATTAGCTGTGTGAACCCAGGCCACTGGCTTCTCCAGGCTTGTTTTTGTTTTTGTTTTTTCAAGATGAGTATAAGATGCCTGTACCTCTGAAGCCCAGTGATGGAGAGAACCAGAAGTCTGGCAATGCTTTCAAGGTCCTGCAAGCATGGCGTGATCTGATCTCCTCTTATTTAATCACCACAACAGCCCTGGGCAGCAAGTTGGGAGTATCAAATCCCACCCACCCAGAGCATGAATCTGAAGCTCCCTCAGGACAGCTGGCTGCCTTTTATTCTGTTTTTCATTGGTGACAATGTGCCACTGGTGCGAATGGCTGATCTCCACTGAGCTGAAGAAGTACTCTCATGGAGTAAGCTGTTCTGGAAACTTCTAACATAATGGAAGGAAGTTATCCAGACCACCCCATATGAGGTTCCACGCTTTTGACTTCAAAGTTGGTCATTATTTTCAGAGATTTCTAGAGGAACCAGTTGCTGGATGGGATCAGACTTGTGTTTAGAGGGATGAGAGCTGAAATCTTGAAGGGAATCCTGCTCCAGGGTCGAGGCCTGAAGGCTCACATGAGGAACCTTCTCCAAGGTGCCTTTCTGTGTTCTCTGTGTAGATCCCCATCGGCCTGGAGCCAGAGAGTAGCTGCCCGCTGCTGCTGGGGAGAAGGGCCACAGCTGAGTGTCTCACAGGGCCAGGCGAGGCCTGGGAGCCAGTGAGTCACTCTGTCCTGGCGCAGAGTCCCCAGGCTCTTGGGGGAAACAAGCAGACTTTGTTGAAGGGGAGCTCTCCTGCGAATGAATGGCCCCCAGTCAACCCTCCCGAGGAGGCCTGCCCTTCCTCGCCCCTCTCGGCTGGCAGAAACCACCATGACTCGGGTGGGGGTGGACGCTGGAGCTCGGGTCCCTGTGACAGCATGTAACAAAGATGCTGGGACCCTACTGGAGAGAAACCTCCCGGGGCCCGTCTGGGCTGCAGGCTTCTGAGTCTGGCTTCAGCTGTCTCACCGGACTGTGGCTTCACCCTCACCTCCTCAGCCCTCTCCTCCTTCAGCTGGGAAGCAGTCAGGGGTCACCTTAATACTAAGCTTACTTTTATGGTATCTCTTCACCTTCCTCCCAGGATTTTCTCTGGTGAAGGCTCAGCCTTGCAATGAATTTTATTTTCTTGGCAGCTGTCATGAGAATCGCATGAGCAGACACCCACTCCTGAGAGAGAAGAATATTCAAAAAGTTCTTTTGGGGGAGAGGTGAGAGGAACTGATCTTCCCGGGGCCTGAATGTGAGCAGGCTGCTGGAGTGGGGGATGAACTTTTGTGTTACTGCTGAGAGGGAAGGAAGGGGAAGATGGGCGTGCTGGCTGGCTGGCTGGAGACCGGCCACAGGCCCCTTCAGGTCACCCCTTGCTGTGGTCAAGAACCTTTTAGAAAAGCTGATAAACTCAAAATGTTTCAGACCAGTGGGTTTAGTTTGGAAATCCCTTTAAGAAATGGTGACAGGGTGGTATTGAGGCAATAGGCAGGTTCTTTGTCAACTCAGGAACCAGGAGCTGTCCAGGAAAGAGAGTTGGGGGGGTTCCTGGCCGTTCTGGGACAATGCTGGATTCTCACAAGTCCATGGAGTTGGGATTCTGGCTACTTTCCACACAGTCTCCTCGGAGTGGGGCCGGGACCACAGCTGAGGTCCATCATTAGCAGCCCTCTCTAGCCCGCCACACTGACATTGCCATTTTTCTCTTCCTCTAACAAAGATCAGGGGCTTGGGCTGCATCTGTTGGGGCTCACTGTGATGGAGAGTGTGGAATGGTGTCCAAGGAGGAGGCTGTGTCCCCAGGATGAGGCGTGACCTTGTTTATGGGCTGTTGGAGCAGGAGGACAAGGAACTGGGACAACGTGGTGGGTGCGTGGTGAATCTCCCACTCATTAACCCACATAGGGGTCACCGCTCCATCTTGGCTGCTGCCAGGAAACAGCAACTTGTCAAAACTTCAGGCAAAAGCACAAGGTTCCAGCTCATTGGAACCCAATTCCTAGATGAGCCCAGGCACAAGGGGAAGCCACGCATGACTAGCCCCAGATAGGCCGGGCAGATGTTGTGTGGGGCTCCTCTCTGCAGCACTCTGGTGCCGGCTGGGCTCACCACCCAAACAGGGCCCCTGGGAGGGCAGCTGATGAGGGCCTCATGGTGCTGCCGAGCGCTTGGCTCTGCCCCTTCCCCCAGGCTGGCCTGGCTCTCCGCCAGCTGTTTGGAAGGGAGGGTTGGGGTAGGCAGGGAGTCTTGCATGGCGAACTCTTGCAAAAGACCTAACAATGCTTTTGGATGGCATCCTGCTGTCACAGGCTGTGGAGACTTTGTGGGGGTTGGCTTGATGGGGAGGCAGAAGCGGGGTGCTCCCGGAAAGCCAAGGTGCCCCTTTCCTGCTGCCTGTACCCAGGGCAGGGAGGTAGATGCAAATTGTGTCACTTAAAACAGGTCTCCCAGCTGCTCTGCCTGCTGAGGCTGGAGAGTCATCACAATCCCTCAGACCAAACACCTGCCTCCTGGGAACCCATTTCCAGAGAGGTACAGGAGGGCACGTGTGCATGGTGGAACCCTGTGTGTTCCCCTGTGTGTGCAGGCACAGCGTGTGCGCCTTGGTGTGGTCTACCGTGAAGGTTCTGGGTGTGTGTGCATGGCTTTGTGTATGTTCAAGTGGTGTGAGTGTATGTTCAGCATGTGCGTGTGTTGGAACGTGGAGGGGTTTAATGAGTGGAAAATGTGCGTGTCCCTGTGGACTGTGCGCTCGCTCCCTGTGCCTTTGTCTTCACTGCCCTCAGTGAGTGTTGCGTGACCAGAGGTGTGCTTGTGTGTGCATGATTGTCGTTTCTGCTGCCATATGTGCTTGCATGAATGCCTTCTGTGTGTGTGTGTGTGTGCATGCTTGGTCACATGGGTAGTGCGGCACTTGTTTTGGGAACATGTCCTCTCTGGGCATACTTATGCCTACACCCATGAGTGTCCTTGGGTTATGAGAGGCTATATAAATGAATCAGGGGCCCCAAATGCATCCTGGTAGCTATGCAGTATATGTATCCAATGGGTGTGCAGGTCCCCTGTGTATGGGTTTTTGTTGTTGTTTTTTGTTTTTTGTTTTTCGTTTTAACTGGGAATTGAGCTCAGGTGCACTCGACCACAGAGCCACATCCCCAGACCTATTTTGTCTCTTTCTTAGAGACAGGGTCTCACTGAGTTGCTTAGCCCCTCACTTTTTCTGAGGCTGGATTTAGATTCGCAATCCTCCTGTCTCAGCCTCTGGAGCCACTGGATTGCAGGCTGTTTTACACAAACCCTGCATGTGTCAGCTCATAAAGTAAGTTAGAAGCACATAGAATCAGAAACGATGAACATGTCTGCCTTCTAACCCACTAAGGCTTACCCAGCCGCAGCACCTGCCTGTCCCTCCCAACCTCTCTCTAGTCCTGTAAACCTGCTCACAGGTACCTGAATGTGCCCTTGGACCTTTGCTCACGCTACTTCCTCTCCTGGAAGGCCTGTCCCCTTCCCTGTCTTTCTGACACCTACTCATTGTGTGGGTTCAGCTGGAGTGTTCATACCTCAGCAATGTCTCCTTGGATGGACCAAGTCCTGCGTGAGGAGGACAGCACATACTTCCACTCTCTGAGCATGACCACATCACATCATGCTCATGCTAAGCATGCACACATGCTGAAGGAGCCCGTTGACAGGTGACTTGATCCTTGGTTTAGAGATGGGGACGCTGCAGCTCACTGAGAGCATCATATAATTGTTCACTAGCCAGGTGAGAAACCCACCCCATCTCTGCTCCAGGGCCTGTGCTTGGTAGTGTTACATTGTTTATAGACTGGTACTTATCTTGAAATTGATTAATTGATGCAATAATATAAATATGTATTGGCTGCACGCAATAAACCAGGTGCTCTTCTGAGCACTTGGAAACAGCTCCCAACTGCCTCCGTGGGGCCTGGATCCTCATTTTGTTTCACTCCAGGAGGTGGGAACCCATGGTGTGCACTGGCGTGTGCACATCCACTCCCATGATCACGTGTGCTTATCATGAGCAGCAAAATCCCAAGTTCCAAGATCACCTGTAAGAAGCGTCACCTGAAACATTGTACAACCACCGGGGTGAGTAGATAAGACCCACCCTCAGAGGGGACACTGTGATGGGCAGGAAGGCAGAACAATGGCCCTCGAAGATGTCCACCACTTACTCTCTGCTACCTGGGAATCTAGGGATTGCACAGCGCAGGTAGATTAAGGCTGAAGATGGAATCAAAGTTGCTAATTAGCTGATTTTAAGGGGGAGGGATTATCCTGTATTATCTTGGTGAAGCCAATATAATCTCAAGGGTTCTTAAAAGTGCAAGGAGGGCAGAAGAGGAAAGCCAGAGTGATGTGCAACAGGTGGACCAGACCTACCATTGTGGCTGTGCAGACGGGGGATGGGCCAGGAGCTGGAGCATGTAGGCAGCTTCCCGGAGCTGGGAAGACCAAGAGGCTGCTGCCTCCTTTAGAGCCTCCGACAGGAGCTTAACCCTGCCGAGCTCTCGAGCTCAGCCCAATGAGACCCCTGTGGGTACTGTGACCTCCAGCAGGTAAGAGAGGGAACTCGTGTTGTTAACTTTGGTCACACCATTAACTTTGAGATAAATGGCTACAGTAGCAATAGGTAACAGGTATGGGGGTCAAAGTCTCAGATTAGGAGAAACTGGTTCTTGCATTAAACTAGGATCTGCATGGAGGCTCAAGGGGATAAAGGCACCAGAAAGGGTGAAGGCTGCTGAATGAGAGGCATCAACAAGCAATTCATGGTGCACACACCCTAAGCTTCTGGTTGACCTTGACTTGGATGCATTGAGGGCTGCATTTCATCAAGCTGTGGACTGCATGGACTATTAGTCCTGCTGCTAATTTAAGGGGAAAAAATACATGACCATGAGGCACCCAAGTCACAGTCACTGAGTGAAAAATGTGCCACAGGGTGACCTTGACCTTCAAGATTGCTGCAGACAAGGTGCGGGGGATGGAGAGCCTCAGGCATGAACTGAAAAATGGTCATTCTAACCCTGGTCAGTTCCACTCTACTTGGACAGCATCCTTACTGACCAAAACCCGGTGGCAATGGCCAGTGAGTGGTGGCAGCACCCATTGCAATGAGATGAATAATTACATATTTCCCACTTGCGCTCCTTGTTGGGGGCTGAGTGAGAGATCCACAAATAAGTCTGCTGCTAACGAAGCTCACGAGGGAAACTGGACCCAAGCGGAGGGACGGCTAGGGGTGAGCTCCATTACTGCAATTAGCGCACTGTGTAAACAGCACTTAAGGGAGTTTGTGGTGATCCATCTGCAACAGACAACTGTCTTGTGCAGGGAGGAACCAAGGAACTGTTTCTAAGTCAACACTCGCGTCTGAAGACAGTCCCCTCCCTCCTTCAAATCCGACCCTCACGCCCCCTTCTTGCTCCCAGCCGTGTCCCTCCTAGGAACTGTGTCCACTTGGAGTGTGTATTTAGTGCCCTAAAACCTGGTTTGTGCTGCATTGCCCATGCCCTCCCCATGCAGGGTTCTGCTGGATTCTTCTTCCCCCTCACAGTGCAGGGCTGCGGGCTGTCCTTTGCAGACTTTGGTCTTGCAGAGACAAGGAAGAAGGAAGCTGGCTCCCTGTGGAGGGAAGGCACCTCTGCCAGGAGTCTACGGGCTGGGCCGTGGGCAGCCCCTTTCTCCTCCTCTGAGGAACTGGGGGATGCCTTTGTCACCCCTGTGCTAAGGCTGACTTCCCTCTCCCTCTCCCTGGCTAAGGCTGCCATTTTGTCATCCTGCTGCTCTCCGGGTAAAGCAGTTGCTCAGAATTGTGCTCTGTGCTGGGGAAATTCCAGTTCCTAGGTATCAGAAACTGAACTACACTATGGATTTTCTAGCAACCTATCCTTTTATTTTATTTTATTTTATTTTATTTTATTTTATTTTTTTCTGTTTTGACTCTGAAAGCAAATAGCTAAAAAATTGTCAAAAAGTCATTAACCTGGTTAAAACACATGACATTGACAATACCGCAGGGCACGTGGCTTACTTGCCTCCCTGCCCCTACCTTCTGCTCTATGGGATTTGAGGTCATGCACATTTTTTTTTTTTTTTGGTAAAATATAAAGATTTTGTAATGTTGTTAGTGACTCAAAGGATTTTTCGGTAACATCAAATGCTGCATGGATTTCGGAAAGATGACAGTTGTTGTGATTGTCATCTATGTCCCCAAACATTGCCAGTGTCCCCTGAGGACACAATGTCTCCTGGTCAAATGAATGGCCCTCCCTAAAATGAGTGCCTTTTTATTGCAAGTCTACAAGTTGAGGCTTTACCTCAGGGAGGGCAATGTCTTGCAAGAGACCACCTAGATCGTAAGAGAGTCTGGGACCAAAGGCATCTCTGCAGCTGTCGCGTGGATTATTCCAGAACATTCCATGTGGCCTGAAGTGGGGGCAGCCCACTCTGTGTTCCGTCTGGTGGACCTAGTACATTCAGTAGGGCCTCCTTTCTCAGCAGGCAGGGGCTTTGAGATCTGGCTGCAGAAAGAACAACACAGTCTCTGTAATGATGAAAACCACAGCCCAGAAAAAGTAGGGACACGTCTGATTCATCAGGATGACTCATACCTGGGATCGCTGGGCCTCGCTCAGCTTCCCGCGGCCTGTCGCCACTTGCACAGGGCCCTGGCGACGTGGAAAGAGAACACCCCCCCCCCCCCCCCCCCCCGTTGCATGCTGTGCTGGGGACGGATCCACCCGTTGGGCTGCAGACGAGCCCAGCCAGCCAGCCGTCAAGATAACTTTATCAGGGATGCGGAATCAGATCTCAGAGAATCCAGAGACTCAACTGCAAGGTGATTGGAGGTCTCCCATTCCGTCCTGGCCAGCTCAGTGTGCCCCTTTTCCAAGAGTTCACGGCCCTGGGGGGCAGTGTGCATCTCAGTAACTGTTTGGTGGGACCAGGACTGGTGGGGAAATGGCTCTTCAGGTACAGGCAGGACGGGTGATTATTATCCAGACAAAGGCATCAGGCTGCTGCGCTCCTCTCCTTGCACATGAACCTGTGCTGTCCCTGTGACTGCATCTGGTCTCTGTGAAGCCGCGTGGGCAGCCTCTGTCATCTGCTGATCGATGGCTGTGCAACCCAGCTCCCGTCGACGGCTTGAGGACAGGAGGGTGTGATCTGGCTTCATGTGCCTTCCATTGCTTAGTGCACAGCTAATCCCTGGATCGGACTCACCAAGCGACCGGTTTGACAGAAGAGCTGGTGAATTTCCACTCTCCCCATCAGGGGTCCTTGTGCCCCTGGAGCAGACAGTTGCCCAAATTCCACCCATTAAAAAAAGAATGGGCTAATTAGGCCTGCCAGCCTAATTTTGTGTTTTCTAATTTTGCCCTTTAAATGCATCGTAATTATCAGATGCAAAATACATTTTCAAACGCAGAGCCACTGACGGGGTATTTTTAAATGTGCAGGGCTAAGACGGGAGTGAGCCCAAGAAGCAGGCAGTATTTTTAACTGGTGTCATCAGGCAGGAAAAGGCCATTGTCTCTCTGATTCCCGCCACTGTATGTGGAGTGAAAACAGCAGTTATTTGAAATGGGTGAAATGGGTGTTATGGTGTCCCTGTCCCTGGTAAAGCTAATGGGCAACATGTCCCTGTGACGTGCCTGGGCAAGGCGGGGAGGTGAAGTTACAGTGCTGGGACTCTGGGCTTCGCAGGAATCAGGGTTGGTGTAGAAATGGGCTGGGGGGAGCTCAATGGCCCTCTGAAGCCAGCCTGTCCTTCTCATCATTATTCCCAAAGTTCTCCATAGCTCATCTTCATTACTGATGCAAACATGGATCCAAGACCCTGGTGACTGGTGCTGTGAGACAGAACTCTTTTATCTTCTCCCGACTTATCCCGAAAGGCACTGTGGAATCTATTCAGAGTGAAAGGTGATAAACGTCACCAACGATTACCTATTACATGATATTTAATGTGTACCTGTGTTTTCCGTATAAACCATACGCCAACCATCAATGTACCAGAATGCATTTTTGTGAGCCTAGCATTAGAAACAGCAGGAATAGCACGTTAGCCCAGAGTCTGGCACCGGTGGGGTCCTTCCCTCTGCACGGATCAGCAACCTCCTTTCTGAAGCCTTTCCTTTTGCAGGTAGGAACCGTCTCCCACTTTCCCTTGAGGAAAGAGTAATGCAGTCCTTCTGCCAGGACCCGCTGCTCCGGAAGCCGGCGCGTTCTGTCTGGAAGCCTCTGACCAGGTGTGATCAGTAGCATCCACAGCAGCAGCGTTCATAGGAGCCAAACGGTGGCCACCACCCCGACGTCCATCAGGCCATTCACGGGACCCCACACTGTGTTGTATTGATACAATGGATAGTTGTCCGCTCTAGGCAGGAGTGAGGTGGTGCTGATGCCCAAGGACATGGATGAACCGTGAAAATGACACCAGGTGAAAGAAGGGTCCCCAGAAGCCACCTTGGCCTGACTTCTTATTGGGGAATCCATGTTTGTCCTTATTCTTGCATTGCCTAATCCCAAAAGGACTTGGAGCAGGTACAAAGCCAGACCTGCCAGGGAGCAGGCTGCAGGGGCGGAGCCACCATGGAGGAGGGGCGAGGCTCTGGGCTCTGGTGGCCCCGCCCCTAGGCACCCCGCTCTGCTGGATCCTGGACGCCTTGTCCAAGGGGGCTTCACACAGGGAAGGAGGCCCGCGATGCTGGGGCCTGGGAGGGACGTGGCAGTGGCTGCTGATGGACACGAAGTGTCCTGAGGGGTCAGGAAGAAGTCCTGAAATGAGTGGTTGACGCTCCACCGTGTGAATAGACTGAAAGTGTTGGATCATACATCCCAGAAAAGTAAATTTCATGGTGTGTGAATTGTATCCCTATAAAAAGTATTGGGTTAAATTAGAAAATTAAAAGAAAAAAAAGAAAAAGATGACCTCTTCACATTTTCCCTCAGACACGGAAACCATGCATTAGTTTCAGTAACGATGTAGCGAAGCTTGTTTTCTCTAATGAAAACGGACCCCCTGCAGACAAGACACCAGGTAGTTTCTGGTGACCCACGCTTGGCAGGGGTCCACTGGGGAGAGAGCATCAGAGAGCAGAGGAGTCATCCAGGCTGGAGTAAGGCAGGGATCTTGTTAAACTCACAAAGCTTGATGTAAACAAATCAGTTGTTGCAGAAGCACGCTGTCCTTGGAGCCAGACAACCTGATTTCAAATTCTGGCCACATTACTTAGAACTGTGTGACCTTAAGCAGATTCCCTAAACTCTCTGTGCTTGAATGATCTCACGTGTAAGATGAGGATATTAATAATTTCTGCCTTGTTTCATTCTTGCAAGGATTAAATGATGACTGATATTTATAGAGGGGCCGGAGCTATGTAAGTGCTATGCACACTTTTACTAAATCAAATAATTTAGAAAATGTTTTTAAAAATTTTTTTTTTTTTTTTTTGCTCTTGAAACAAATCACCTCACATTTAGCAGCTGAAAACAACGTAGACAGTGATCTTACATTTCTGGTGGCCAAAGCTCCAGGGGCCCCTGGACTACATCAGGGTATGGACAGGGCTGCATTGGTCCTGGAGGCTCAGCAGGTAAGGCAGTTGCACTCATTTCCGTCTTCTAGAGGCCCCTGGGTTCGGAGGCTGTGGCACTGTCTGAGCTGACTTCTGCATCCCCTCTTCTGGCTCTGACCCTCCCGCCTCCGACTAGACCTCTGTGATCACCTCAGACCCAACTGGATAATCCAGGATGATCTCCTGTAGAGAGCCTTACCACACCTGCAAGTCCCTTTGGCACGTCCAACAGTGAATTCTCAGGTTCCAGGGCTGGTTCGTGCATGTCTTTGGGGGGATCTCTGCTCTGTCCACCACGGGAATACACCGAGCTATGTGCAGGAGTTAGGGCTACATGCCATCAGGCAGGGGTTCAGGGGACAGCCAAGACACTCAGCGATTTCTCTTTAACCACCCATGGGTCCAGTCTGTGGACAGCTGGGCTGCCAGAGGGCTCAACCCCATTCACCTTGGTCCCTCCTCCTCGGTGGCTGAGGAGGCACCCCTCCCACTGAGGGGCTCTGCACCTTCTGTTCCCTGTGGCTGAAACACTCTTCCCTGCAGGCTCCTGAGCATCTTCATCTGTGAGTTCCCAGTCTCAGTGAGACCTACCCTGGCCGTCGTGTTTTAAGATCACCATCCACCCTCTGTCTGGCTCTTCCCGTCTTCCTTCTCTGCCGGATTTGTCTCCGCGGTGCCATCTAACGCTCTGCATGATCTGTGTATTGTTGAGTTTATTGCCCCTTCCCTCCCACGAAAGGACGAGCTTCCAGGAGGGCAGGACTTTTGGTGGTCTGGTTTAGAAGAGTCGGGAGGCTGGCGGTCTGCCTTTGGGGGCTGATGAGAACCCGGGGTCTCGGCGGGGCCTTTGCAGACTGCTCTTCATCCTCCTCATCCGAGGGGAGCTGTGCCTCTTTCCCTCCTCTGGAAGGTTCCTTGCGCAGGGCTCGCATTCAGCAGAGAACTCTGCCCATTGTCCAGTCAGTGTCCAAAGGGGACAGAAGGTGGGGCTGAGAGCAAAGGCAGAATGCACTACAGCGAGGATCAGCCCGTGTCTGGAAGGGACATTGGGGAAAGGAACATCGGAGGCCAGGACCGAGGTCCTTCTGCACGAGGTGCCAAAGCCGCAGACCCTTTCGTTCACGAGATCTGTGCTTTTAACATTTAATCTCAAAAATTTTGGAAGAAGCTGGTTCTCAGTTGACGGCTTTGTCCACAGGTCCTGGGGTACAGTGCGCATGCCCTGCTGGCAACTCACAGACCACCGGGACCTGGAGGCGCCTCCCCTGGCTCAGTGTCGGGGGCTGGCCCGACACATCCAGGGGCCTCGTGGCCACGGGTGACCTCTGCTGTTGTGAATCCTGGCAGAAGCCCGGCAGGATCCTGGTGAAAGAAACAGAGGGCACTGCCCTGCCCACCCTCCACTGCCTCCCTGGCCGCGGAGGACACTGAGGCCCAGAAGGTCTGATTCATCAACAGCGCGGAGGAGCTAGTCCTGGAGAGAGATTGGAACTACAATCTCTCTTTAAGTTGTCAGCCAATATGCTTTAAGTTGTCAACCAATATGCTTTCCTTGTTCCTGTTGAGAAAGGAGGAAATATTGTCCCTGGCTGACTCACTGATTCAGCAGTCATCCTTTGAATTAACCACCCCACTGACACTTGCCTGTTCTTTCCCCTCTGGCCCCATCTTGTTCCATATTCCTCTGTGTTCTCTCTACCCTGCCACACTAGTGCTCTTCTGTGTTCTAGCAGATTCCATGTTCTCTCTTACCACAGGACCTTTGCACATGCTGTTTCCTTTTCCTGGAATACATGCCTCTCCCCTCCATGCCCATTGGCTTTCCATGTGCTCTTCTCCCCTTCTCAGGGAGCTTTCTCTGACCTGCTCATCATGCCCCAGGAATCTGCACTCTCAGCATGTCATGTGCATCTCTCCCATAGCCCTTGACAATATTCCTTTTCCTTTGTTTAATTGTTTACTGTAAAGCATGACTTGATTATAACCTGCCTCACCGATGAGCTTGTGAGCTCAGTTAGGACAAGGGCTGAGTATGTGCTCAATTAATTCTCTTGAAGGAATAAGATGATGGGACAAGTCAATTTAAAAATTGATGACGAGCAGATGCTCAGGGAGAAAGGATTTAAACGAGAAAGGAAGGCACTCAGGAGGGAGGAAATGGGAGAGCAATAAATGAGATGTGCGTGTTAATCCCCATCATTCCACCTGGAGAGTGAGGCCCACAATGGGGGTGGGCAGCTCCACAGGAGCCTTCGGCAGTTCATGACCTTGGTAGGGACGAGTGCTGGGTTTGGAGAGGCTTTCCAGAGGTGGGGTTTTTAGCCCAGATGCTAGGGAACCTGCTGTCCAGCAGGAAGGACAAAGCAACCACCAGAAGCAACAGCTGTGCCCTGTGCCCATGGGATCCAGAGCCCAGGGGACCCACAGACTGGGCACCATGCAGCCACCCTTGGGGGCCACACCCAGGGGCTGACAGCAGGCTGAATGGACGTCAGGCAGCCACACCAGTAGGCAGGCAGCTTCGCCCTCCACCCCATGAGTGTGGAGGGACCCTGTCTCCCCAGCGGCTCTCTGCAGCAGGTGGGTCCCTCCAGGGCGAACTCCATTCATGACCATTTGGATGCCACAGAATTCACCACAACGTTTCCTCCCCAGGGGGATCTGGTGTCCAGAAAAGCAGCTGGGTTGGCAGATGACTGAACTGGCCTTAGCTCTGCACTTGTCCACAGCATGAGCGTTCCCAGAGAGCCGGGAGCGACATCCTGGAGGAAGCAGCCCCCATCCAGTGGGTGCAGCCAGGGAGGAACTTCTCAGCTCTCACTCCTGAGAGATGGGCGATCTGCTGCAGGGCCTCGGGTCCACCAGGCAGGCGACCATGTAGCAGACACCATGGCCTCTTGCCTCCTCCAGCGCTTTGGGTGCCTTATCTCCACCTTCACAGAAAGGCTAAGGCTAAGACGATTGCGGCTGCTTTCTTTTTTTTTAAAGAGGTTACTGACCTAGTTAATGAATCTGGTGGGATCTAACATTCTTTCCCTCATAAATGTAAGTATGCACCCAAAATCACACTGCACTCTGTAAGCTCCTTAAAGATCGGTGAACGCCAGGTTAAAAGCGCTTGCTTTAAGTTAAGTATTATCATCTCCCCACGCAGACCATGAGCAAACCAAGGCTCAGAGAAGCTGTGTGCTATGCCCCTCTCCTTTGGGAGGGAAGGGGGGCAGCGGTAAGGGTCAAATCTTGAGAACCTTCATTTGGCTTTGGGTGCTTCATTTGGACCTTCCACAGCCCTTGCCTGAAGCACACACTGAAACTCTAGTAAATGTGAACATTCTCATTCTTTCCTTCTCTAGGAGCAAAGGTCTCTGATAACTCACTGTAGTCTTCTGTAATTCTGACATCTGGGCACTGCACTGTCCACTCAGAGAAGTGTGGCAGGTCATGTCCTTGAATTTAGACTGCCTGGTCCCCAAAGCAGAAGTTGGTTCCTTCCCCAGAAAACACTGAGATGCACCTACACAGATGCCAAAAAGCAAATGTTCAATCATTCTTCACCCAAACAATGTGATTTTTTACAATAACATCTAGTAAGTGCCTGGCATTCAATAAAAGATGGCCCCTGGGAGCTTAGGAAGAGTCCTGGGAAGCTGACGGCAGGTATGCTCTCCAGGAGGGTGGATTCTCAGGGGGTGGGGAGAGGGTGACATCCAGATGTCCTCCGTGGAGACAGGGGCAGGTGGAGGACTCGTCCTATGGAGGACTCTACCTGCTGAACGCGGCAGAGCAGCTGAGGAGTAAACTCAGTCACAAACCAATGGCAGCCCCTCTAAGTTGCAGCTCAATGAGCTGGAGTCCTCGGAGGATCAAGAACATAGGTTTTATTTAAGACTCATGTCACAGGTGGCCAGTGACCATTCCCTGACTTATTTTGACGTGGTGGGCTGGAAACCTCACCTTTCCGGCTACTTCTTTCCGGATGCTCTTGGGGTATTCAGGTGACATCTGTTTGAAGTCAAGAGCAAAGTGGCAGAAAGGATAGACACCACCAGAAAGCACCAGGTAAAGCCAACAGGAACGGAGAGGTCACCCAACCCTGTTGGCTCCTCACTGTTTCCTGGCTGACTTGATGATCTCCCCCAGTCCTTGCAGCAACTTGGGCTTCTCCTGTATTTGGTCCTTGATTTCTGGCCACTAGGGTTTCTTTTACCTCTTTATAGAGTTGCTGAGTCTCCTTCTCAGGTCTCTCTAGTGGCCCAGGGATGACTTCAAGACCAGAGTTCCCACATCTGGAGAATGCAACTCTACTTGGTTCTGGCCAGCCAGCTCTGCACTGGTCCTCATGGGGTGAAGCTCAGGAAATCATTCTCCCTTGGGGAAATAACCAAAGAACCCCTTCAGAAGAGGGAGCAGGTGCCTGGGTAAAGGAGCACCCTATTCTGATCTCCACCCAAGGGCCAGTTCACTGACAATAGGAAAGCACAGGGTTGGAGGAGTTCTCAGCCTTCCCACTGAAATGGTCACTTCGTGGGACTTCAAACCCTCCCAAATCCTAAAATCCTTGAATTCTAGTCCTGCCTCAGCCACTAAGCCCATAAAACTTTGAACATGTCACTTCTCCTTTTGGTGACCCAGTTTCTCCATCTACACAATAGCTGAGACCTTATGACTCAAGGTTTCTCTTGATTTGAGACTGAGAAACAAAGAGCCCAAAATGGCGCCCTGGGGTCGAGGTGCAGCATGTGTCTAGCCCCAGGCGAGTCCGTGCTATTGACTCAGTCCTGACACCACACGTACAGGGTAACCTCAGCCGCCCCCTCCCCGGGACACAGAGTGTTTCCATCTCTGTTCTTGTGCCATTCTTCTCCCCACCCAGAACCAACCACTGATCTGATTCCTGTCATTGTAGGTTAGCTTTGCATACTTGAAAATTTCATGTAAATGGAATTGTACAGAATGTACTTTTGTGTCTGATTCTTTCACTCAGCATATTGTCGAGATTCTTCTACGTTGTTTCATGGCCTGGAGTTTATCCCCTTTTTTGCTGAGTAATGTTCCATTGTATGAATCCACCAGACTGTTTATCCATTTGCTATGGATGGATTGGGCCTCTTCGCTGTGTTTGGCGGCTATGAGGAAAGCTGCTGTGCACAGATTTGCACAAGGCTGTGCGTAGACCTAAATGGATCAACAGAGTAGAGTTGCTGGGTCCCTAGGCAAATGCACATGGAAGGTTTTGAGTCTCCCCAAGTGCTCTTAGCATCTTACACTCTCACCAGCAGGAACTGTGAGTTCCAGTGGCTCCACATCCTCCCTGTCATTTGACATTATTGTCCTAGCTCTTCCCAGTCCTTCTAGGGAGTGTGCAGGGTCACAGTGATTTTTATGCACATTTTCATTTCTTCTACTCCCATTACTACCAAATCAAAACCATATTAATATCAAGATCATTTTTAAAGAATCAAAGATACTATAAACCCGTACTTTTGCAGACAGCAGGTAGGTCAAACTAAGCCTCATTTAATGAATCCATTCATACCAGATCACTTCAATCCAATTCTTTTCATAAGTATTGCCCAATATGTATAAGCCTCTGGTATTAGATTCCTATCGGGATTGTAAAGAGAAGTGAGTTTGGCATCCTCGCGGGCCTTTACGGGAGGCGCAGACGCCAGGGCCAGAAATCTCATATTGTTATTATAATTCAACCCAGGGTGTGCTCCCGTCAGAGAGGTGAGTGCTGAGGGTTCCGAATAGGGGGAAATAATTCCTACCACATCAGTCAGGAGAAGAGAGAGATGTGGGTTTGAAAATCTGCATCCAAAGCGACATTAGGGAATCCTGGTGCAGGAAGCCTGGGCAGGAAGGTTGAAGCCTGACCACACCTCCCTCATCTCCTGACTTGCCCTGGGGTGGGCATCCTTGAGATGTGGCACACTTGGGGTCATGAATGGAGGCTGGGGACGCCTGCCCAGGGAGTGTCAGTACCGCACAACTGGCCAGACCTGTGGGATGTGCTGGAAGGAGCTGGCCCATAAAACAAGCAACTGCATCACAGGGGTTGAACACAAAGCATTAGCAGAGAGGAGGTGCTGGCTGGGCTTTCTCTCCTTGGCCTTGACCTAGAAGGAATGCTCAGTGTCTGGGGGTAGGGGACTGGGTCTTTGAGTAAGAACTTCCCTAATATCCAACTCAAGCTCCATCTTCTCTGTGAGATCATCTTTCCTAGACTCTGACCAAGTGGTCTTTGGAGCTCAGAGAAGAACCCACACTGGATGGGAAGTGCCGGGGAAGGTTCTTCCTGTCCTGCCTGCGGACACCCCAGGAGAACAATCAAAAAGCCGGTCAGGCTGTGTGGTCCTCCTGGGTTCTTTCTGCTTGAGCATGGTGGGGTTGAGCCAACTTCCCATTCCCTCATTACAACCTTCAACACCCGTTAAATTCCTACCATATATGTAGTAGTAGATTGTGAAAATTGCTGGGCATGCAGAGTTGAAAGTTGTGGCCTCTCAGTTTAAAGAGCAGCCACATAGAAAATAAGACACTTGTCACAACATAGGGCCAAAGTGTTAAAAAAGAGTCCGTGGTGGTTGATCTGAATTGTCAATTTGATTGAAGAGATGCCTACAAGGAGGAGGCTTCTGAATGTACCAATGAGAGTGTTTCTAGGAATGATTGGCATGTGGCACAGCAGAGGGGGAGACCCACCCTAAGTGTGGTCAGCACAGTCCAATAGGGGGACCTGGATGAAACAGAAGTTAGAAGAACAAGAAAGCCGCAAATGGGAGCCTGATTCTTCCTGAGCAGATGCTTTGATCACCGGAGAGCATCAGACTCCAGCTCCTTCTTCACTCTTCCTCAGTTGGCTCTGGTCAACGACTCTCCAGGGAGTTCCCAGGTCTTTGGTCCCTGACTGAGCTGCATCATTGAATTCTGGGGTTCCAGCTTCTTGGACTGAGCAGCTACTGGTTCCTCCAACTCTCCAACCTGCAGATGGCCATTGTGGGACTATCCAGCTTCTGGTCAAGTAAACCAATCTAATAGATCCCATTTTTATAAATGTTATAATCAAACATGCGCACGTGCACACGAGTACATATATGTGCTATATGTGTACGCACGGTGAGTGCATTCCATGTTTAAGGTCTGTTTTCTGTAGCTTGACCTTCCCTAGTGGCTCTTTCTTTGCAAAGTTTGAAGGAAGAAAGTGAAGGATGGGGCATCACGCACAGTCTAACACATCGTTTTGGACTGGACTTTCATGGGGTTAGGAACGGGGCTGCACTTGTTCCAATCAAAAGGCTACCATCACCAAGCCCATTCTCATTCTTGGGAGCAGGGAGAAAAGCCCCCATTGGTGGAAAAGCTGAGGGTCTTAAGAGACTGCAGAGAGCAGGGACTTGAACTGTAACATCTCCTAAGTCCCAAGAAAAGCCATGGCAAAGAAGGCTTCCATCTATGCTCCTTAGGGGTCAACTCTGAAATCTGGTTTCTTCTGAGCAGGGCAGGGAGAAGCAAGCCCCAAACCAAACTTCACCCCGTGGCCACAGGTGACAAGGCAGGATTCCAACACAGCAGGTTAAAGGGAGCTGCTGAAGCAGGGGTGCATGCACCTGGCCTACTGGGACACACGGCTCCAGCCCCCATGCCTGGCAGCTAGAAGGACAGGCAGCTGAGCAGGAGGCAGGCTGTGGCTGCACCTCCTGAATCCCCTGAGGATGAGGGTCGTGGTTTGGCGATGGAGCTGCACCTCATGCTGACGCTCTGTAGTCAGATCATCCTACAAGGCAGAGAGAGAAGCCCCCGGTTCATCCATGGGGCTCCAAACCTCCACCAGGATAACAAGGAAGCAGGGCCTGGAGTGGACAGGAAGCCCAGGTGCTCACAGAGAGGAGCAGTGTGCTGTCCACGACTCCCCCTCTACTTGTCCTTGGGAGGGTCTTGACAGCCTCTCTCCCAACTGCCGTATTGCCAGGGTCACCAGGATCCTCCTCCTCCTCCCACTCTGCATCTTATCAACACCAGATCTCTCCCAGGTCCTGCCAATGCCACCTCATAAACACCTTGTGGAATCACTGGATCGAAGTTGCAGTGACCACAGCTCAAGCCCTGAGCCTCTTTCACCTGAAGGAGGCCACAGTCCTGGACTGCTTCTGACCGACTTGAGCTCTGATTCAGAGACTGTTCTAGAACTTGAATCAAACTTCGCCATAGCACATGCAGAGGACACAGGCTAACTTCCACAGCTGGAGTCAGAGACCCTTGCGACCCCCATGGCCCTGCTCCATCTCCCCCCACTGTCCCCTCCCAGTCGTCTCTACCACACGCTTTGACTGCCGGCTGGTCCTCACACGTACCTCGCTTCTCCCTCTTGCCTCTGTTTGCTCCCCAAGTCCCTCTTCCTGGCCTGGGTTTCCATGCAGTTGAGGAAAGAGGCCCCTCCTCTGGGCATCCTGGACCCCCACCTCTTGTCCCACTAGCCCCTGACGCCTCGCAAGGGGGACAACTGGGTCTGGTTCATCTCTGCACTTCCATGATCTGCTCTCATGCCCGCCACGCCATCCCAGCAGCTTGACCGCGTGTTCAGTGGCTGAGCCACGGGGTGGGTAAGAGAAGAAATCCCGAGGCCGCCTTCCCAGCCTCATCTGCCCCCGTGTGAAATGGTGAGAACGAGTCCATTGTTACGGGAACACAGAGGAGAGCTTTGCTGTGGGTGCTGCGAGCACTGATGCGCCTCAGATTCAACGCCGGAGACCTCACTCCTGCTTTTGCAGCTGATTTTCTTGAGAACATTTCTTCAGGGTACCAAGGAGTCACGAAAGACAGAGAGAGGGTCATACACGGTGCTCCTTTCCCTGTCACCCAGTGATGGGCATGTGGCACTCCTGGGATCCCCTCTCAGTCTGTCACCACTAATGGGTGCAGTGGACTGCAGGCATTTTGAGGGCGGGCATAAAATCCAGAGGAAGGAAATAATAGGAGCATTGACTCTAATAATAATGAAACAGCCCACAGCGCACGTTTTTCCACTCTAAAGGTGCTAGCTTTGGTCTCTGGCTACAACAGCCGTCAGTAAGGGCTGCAGCTTCGTTATCTAGCCTTCCAGACTCCAAAAGAAGCCTCATTCCTCGACTGACTAGTGAAATCTAAGAAGCGATCGTGCTTAAGAATGGGGTGGGGGGAGGTCTCATTCTATTTGCTCTTATTAACACATCAGAAATCAACTCAGGGATGCTCATTCACGGCCAGGTGTCGACGCTTACCCAGGGTCCTGGGAATCCAGGAGCGGCGATTGGCAGTTCCTTTCAAGGCCAACCACACTGTCAGAGAGGCTGAAAGATTTACCAGGTTGAAATCCCGTTGACGGCCCTCGGGTCTGTGCTGTGCTCTGACCTACCACAGACCAAAACAATAATTCCTTGTGTCAAGTTCACGTTCGGTCATTGTGCGAGAGCCTGCCCTGAGCAGCGAAGCTCTTCAGGAGGGATCAGGGCAAATCCCCTTATTGTTGGTTGTCTCTCGTTTCTGCTTAGATCCTTCTCAGACCCCGGCCTTATTGTCTCGCCTTTCAAGTTTTCACAGTTTTTTTAATTTGAAATCAGGTGAGCCGTTCTGGGTTTACAAAGAGACACGTCGGGCTTGGTATCACTTGTTTATTTATTTATTTTACCCCAACCTTTTTTTTTTTTTTTTTTGGTACTGGTGGGGATTAACTTCGGGGGCACTCCACCACTGAGCCACCTCCCCAGCCCTATTTTGTATTTTATTTAGAGACAGGGTCTCACTGAGTTGCTTAGGGCCTCGCTAAGTTGCTGAGGCTGGCATTGAACTCACGATCCTCCTGCCTCAACCTCCCAAGTGCTGGGATTACAAGCGTGTGCCACCACACCCGGCACTCCAACCTTTTTCTACAAAAAAAAAAAAAAAAAATTCAGACATGCAGCAGAATTGAAAAGGTGAGACACTTGTTTATTTTTTAAGGGGAGGATACAATGCTGGGATTCAACTCTTTGGCAGGGACTGTGCCAATTCCTGATCACATTGTAGGGTCTCACTTCATGGTCATGATAATTGAGCCTTCATAAAGAGAATGGTGTTTGGAGGGGTTGCTGAACTTGATGGATATCCCACAATTGGTAAATAGTGAGGACAGAACTGTCACCTGCCCGAACTTAATCCAAATTCTGCAGGTGACATTATTCTGTCCCTCCTTTCCTTCTTTTCTTAAAATACCTTCAGGAATGGAGTTTCTTCCTCACAACTCTGAAGGTGTTCTTCGATGATGGAAAATGAAAGTTTTGAAAAATTAAAAAAAATAAAAATAAAAAAAAAAGAGTAGAAAGTTCCCTTCACAGATCTGGAAGACAAATCGTTAGATTAGAAATAAAGGAATACCCATTCCTCATCAAAGAAGGGATCATGACAGAGACGTGGGCAAAGCAGCCTATAGAGATTTCCTTTCAGGGTTGTGAAAGTTAATGTTCTTTACCTTAAAATATTAAATCAATTCAATTACAACACAGCAAGTAAAATTTCTTCCCAGGTGCACCCAGAGTTTATTGATTGTGTCTCTGAAAGAAAAGAATTCTGCTAAAATAGTCATGCCCTGACATTCTGATGGACCCTGAGCTTCCTTCCAGAAGACTCCTGCTTACCCCACAGACCACCCTCCATGTCTTTCTGGGAGCGTGAAGAGTCTCTCTCAAGTCTTAAAGTGGGCTGCTGCCAAATCTGGCTCCCTCCAGTCCAGAAGCGATTGTTCACAGCAGGGATCAGTGTCACGGCCTCTGCCAAGAATTGCTGAGGGATTTGAACAGTCCTAGAGTCGAGAAGAGCTACACTTCAGTTGCATTTAATTATGCAAGACCAGATCATCAAATATATCGTAGGCAGGTCATGCTTCCTCCTGGGTCCCCATGCAGAGTTTGAAATATAAATGATGCGAACTTCCCTTTGGAAATGTTAACCAGTCCAGCGTTCCCCTTAGCAGGGGCTGCTCCTTTGCTGCTTGTGAAATGCTTTCCTGCCTGCATGGGTGTCACCCTAGAGGACAGGAGTGCGCCCTGAGGAATCTGCGCATGCTCAGGTGGTGAGTAGAGCTACAAGTTCTAAAATGTTCAACCTGCAGCACGAGCTGAGTAACATTTCTTTCTCCCATTGGAGAAGGTGGAACTGGACAAAAAAACTGTCCAGATTTAGTTCTTTTTTTCTCAACCTCACTTTGACCTTCACCATGTTCACTGAGCAGCATAAAGAGGGGCCCTTCTCTGCTGAGCTGGCCCACCAGCTCTCGCTGCTTCACCATGAGCAGCTGGGACAGCAGGATCCCAAATCTACAAAGAGAAAACGGAGGAGCTGGGCAGGGGGTTGGCTGATCAGAAGGCAAGGGGTTCAGCACCCCACTTGCCCAGTATCTGTCGAGGGTCACTGCACAGACCCCAACATGTGACTCTCACGGTGTCCCCCTATAACATGAGAGGACTGTCCCCCCCAGTTTCTCAGGTCCTTTAGGGTTAATGCTCTATGTGTTTATGGAAAAGTACAGAAGAACTCAGAATGGTTCTAAGCATAACAGGCATGGGGTCATGAAGATCCAGCATCAGAGGGAGCAAATGCTTGACCTCCTCATTCAGCCTGAGGTCCAAGTTTCCCTCTGTAGGTTCCCTACAGACAGTGGAACCTCAAGCAAGTTTTCTCCAGCCATTTCCTGGCTAAAAAAAAATTCTAATATTACTTGCCCAGTTGGATTGAGGTGGAGGTCACAACTGTGATAATTGTCAAGCATTCCATGTGGTTCTGAGATAGAACGTGCCTTCTTAATCACCAACCCTACCTGAAACAGCTGTAAACACGGACACCTAGCTTGCATCTCAGGTATTTTCCTTTATTTTGGTCTTTCTGTCTTTATGTCCTTCCTCGTCTTCTTTTTTTTTTTTTTTCTTTTCTTTAATTTTAGTTCATGGTACACAAATGGAGTATAACTATCATTTTTCTGGTTGCACACAAAGTAGAATCATACAATTTGTGTATTCATAAATATACATAGGGTGAAGATGTTTGTCTCATTCTGTTATGTTTCCTTCCCTGCCCCCTCCCCACCCCTCATTTTCCTCTATACAATCCATCCATTCTCCATTCTTCCCCTACCTCCCCCAACCCCCATTATGTGTCATCAACCACTTATCAGAAAAATCATTTGGCCTTTGGTTTTTTGGGATTGGCTTATTTCACTTAACATGATATATTCTCCAACTCTATCCATTTACCTGCAAATGTCATAATTTTATTATTATTTATGGATGAATAATATTCCATTGTGTATATATATACCACAGTTTCTTTATCCATTTATCTATTGAAGAGCATCTAGGTTGGTTCCACAATCTAGCTATAGTGAATTGGGCTGCTATAAACATTGATGTGGCTGCATCACTGTAGTGTGCTGATTTTAAGTCCTTTGGGTATAGGCCAAGGAGTGGATAGCCGGTTCAAATGGTGGTTCCATTCTGAGTTTTTTAAGGAATCTCCATACTGTTTTCCAGAGTGGCTGTACCCATTTGCAACCCCACCAGCAATGTATGAGTGTACCTTTTCCCCCACATCCTCACCAACACCTGTTGTTTCTTGTATTCTTGATAATAGACATTCTAATTGGAGTGAGATGATATCTCAGGGTAGTTTTGATTTGCATTTCTCTTATTACTAGGGATGTTGAACATTTTTCCATATATCTGTAATACCTGTAGATCCTCTTCTGTGAAGTATCTGCTCATTTCCTTAGTCCGTTTATTGATTGGGTGATTTGTGTTCTTGGTGTAGAATTTTTTTGAGTTCTTTATAAATTCTGGAGATTAGTGCTCTGTCTGAAGTGTGTGTGCAAAGATTTTCTCCCACTCTGAAGGCTCTCTCTTCACATTGTTGATTGTTTCCTTTGCTGAGAAAAAGCTTTTTAGTTTGAATCTATCCTAATTATTGATTCCTGTTTTTATTTCTTGTGCTTTGGGAGTCATGTTAAGGAAGTCTGGTCCTAGGCCGATATGATGAAGATTTGGACCTACTTTTTCTTCTATTAGGTGCAGAGTCTCTGGTCTAATTCCTAGGTCCTTGATCCATTTTGAGTTGAGTTTTGTGCAGGGTGAGAGATAGGGGTTTAGTTTCATTTTGCTGCATATGGATTTCCAGTTTTCCCAGCACCATTTGTTGAAGAGGCGTCTTTTCTCTGTGTGTTTTTGCTCCTTTGTCTGGTATGAGATGCCTGTATCTATGTGGCTTTGTCTGTGTCTGTTCTGTGCCATTGGTCTTCCTGTCTATGTAGGTGATGAAGAGTTGCAGCAGGTCCTTCCTCTTCCTGACTGACTCCCTTCTAACTTTTTCTACTAAACCTCTCAGATGGCTGTCTTTTATCCAAAGAGCAATGCCACTGTATTTGCTAACTGGAGGGCAACCCAAGCTCTGAATTAGCTCTCGTTCTGGAGTCCACAGAATCCAGGCTGTCTAGCTGGAAGTTAGCAGGAGCATTGCTGAGGATGACAATACAGCTTCAAGCTGCCCCGCCCATGGCTTGTGCATACTCCCCAGTCCCTTCAAATGCCAGACTGTTTGAAAGCTGCCCACTGATTTTGTTTACTGATAAAGCAAAAGCTTTTCACATGGCCCCGGGTGGTGCAGACCTGGCCAGCTGCCCCAGACCCCGTCTCTGTCTCCACTTTATTCATGATAAGTTTTCTCTTGGGACCTTCAACATCAGCCCCCACCCCCAGGTTTATTCTTGCTCACCATTCAAAACCCAGCCCCAGACTTCTTTCACCAGGAAGCACTCCTTGACCTTTGCTCTGACTCCCTCCAGCCAAGGTAAGATCAGGACCTGATTTAGCACATGCTCTCACAAGAAGTCTATACCACACAGTCCTTTTGGAAAAGCCATTTTTATAATTAACATTTAACAATTGTCCACATAAATCGTAGCTGATGTTAATCCCCCCCTCCCTCCCAGGGAAGCCCCAGGTCCAGGCAATGACGGTTCTTCACTCCACAAAGTCCACACTGTACTGTACAGCCCCTGGCACATAGTAGGTGCTCAATCATATACTGAACCAAAGCTGGCTCTTTGAATGAAGACATACACATACAAAATGAAGAAGGCTTATCCTGTACTGCAAGATGTGGAGTGGAATGCTCATAAATTATTTAAAACGTTAGACATTTGACAGGAATAAAATGATCCTGAGATCCTGGGAGGCTCCAGGATGTACAGTTGTTGAAATGTCACCTTTAAGTTGCGGGTATTGATTTACAGTTTGTATCCTTGAGTACGTAGGATTCTGTACTTGCAGAGGAGAAAATCAAATTTCTGCATCTCAGTGAAGGAGAAGGCTAAGTCAGGTCTGGTATCATCTGTCGGAAAGTTGTGGAGTGTGTATGTGTGTGTGAGTGTGTGTGCATGCATTTTGTATTTATATTTAAGAGTTTCACATTGACTGACATTCTTGGTGATAGAAAAAAAAAGGACAAGCCACATTTTTATCATCAGCCAGCCTAGTGGGTTTTAATTTGTATTAATTAATGTTTTGACCATTTCAAAAGCTATAGTAATGAGATTATATACTAATGCTGCTTTGTATCGTGCTTCTCTGCTCAGCACTTATTTTTTCCATATTTTTTGATGCATTATAGTAGTACCTAATAATGGGATCAACACTGCTTTCAAGACTTACTCCTGTTGTGGGCTGTATGTGTAGTTTGTCACTTTTTATTGCTGTGTAGTATTCCATTGTACGTAGAGGTCACCAATTATTTATCCATTTTGTTTTGATGGCATCTGGGCTCTTCCTAGTTGTTTATTATTATTAATGAAGCTTCTATAAATATTTCCTTACAAGTTTTTTTGTTGTTGTTGTAGTACTTATGCTTTTATTCCTTTTGGGTAGACTTCTGAGAGTGGTATTTCTGGAGTAGGGGTAGGTTTGTGTTCACTTTCATTACATTGCTTCACTGGTTTCCAAACTGAGGCTGCCATTTTGCTTTCTTTTGCATCCACATCCCACAGCTGATACTGTCCATCCCTCATCTTAGCCAGCCTAGTGGGTTTTAATTTGTATTTTCCTGATGAGTCATGTCGAACACTTCTTGTTGACCATTTGAATATTTTTCCTTTGTTATGTTCTGTTTGAATTTTCTGTTCATTAAAAAAACTGGGTCATTCGTCTCTTAAACAGTGAGATTTAGATGTTGACTGCATGTTTGATACACATTTTGAATGTGAATTCTTTTTCAGACATGTTGCAACTATTTTCTCCAAGTCTGTGACTTGCCTAGTCATTTTTTAAGGTATCTTTTGAAGAACAAATTGCTTAATTTTGGTGAATTTCTTTTTCGTGTGTCCATCACTTTTTTTGTATTTTGGTGCTTTCTTGTGTCCTAGGAAACTCATGCTCATTTGGATGTTGTGAAGCAATTCTCTGGGTTGCCTCAGAGATTGGCACTTTTCAGTTTTGTGTTAAGCCATGGGACATGTCAAGTTATTTTTTACGTATGGTATGAGATATGAGTCAAAGTTCATCTGCTTTTCCATGAGTTGTTTTGGTCCTTGGTTGAAAATTGCTTGACCATTTATATCTGGGTCTATTTTTGAATTTGTTATTGTGATATTGATCCGCCTTTCCTGTGTTTGCAGCAATATAACACACTTTGGTGATTAACACAGCTTCCCACCAAGTCATACAATCAAGTAGTGTAATTCCTTCAACTTTGCTCTTCCTTTTCAAAATTGTTTTGGCTATTTTAGTCGTTTTGCATTTTCATATAAATTTTAGAATCTACTTGTTAATTTCTACAAAAATGCCAGCTGGGGTTTTGATTGAGTGGAATTGCATCTATAGAACAATTTAAGAAGAATTGGCATCCTGATCATATTTTTATAATCCCCAAATGGAGCACTCTCCATTTATTTAGATAATGTCTCTCAATGTTTTGTATTTTTAGTGTAGAGACCTTGTACATGTTTAACTAGATTTATCCCTAAGTATTTTATGTTCTACAATGCTATTTACATTCCTTGATATTATGGTTAACATTTGGAAAAAATGATATTTTCACATTATTTCTTGTAAATATATAGAAACATAGTTGATTTTTATATATCATCTCTATATTTTGTGACCTCTATAAATCTGCTTATTCACTCATGAGCATTTCTTTGCATTCTTTGTGATTTTCTAGTACACAAATAAGTCTTCATCCGATACTGGCAGTTCTCTTCTTCCTAACATGTTTGCTTTTAATTTTCTTGTCTTTTTCCACTGCATAGGGCCTCCTATAAAATACTGAGTGAAATTGGTAAGGAAAGGCACTTTATTTCTGACCTTGGGGAGGGAGTGTTCAATCTGCTACATATGATGCTTGCTACAGGTTTTCTAAAGGGGATTCTCATCTGGTTGAGAAAGTTTTCTTCAATTCCTGGTATGCCAAGAATCATGGCATTATGCCAAGAATTAAAAAGCAAAAACAAAAACAAAACCATAAATAGATTGTATATGCTGTCAAATCATCTACATTTCCTGAGATAATATAATGATTTTCTCCTATATTCAGTAAATGTGGCATATTATTTTGGTATTTTCAAACTTCAGGCCCACCTTACTTACATTCCTAGAACAAATTCCACTTGATCCTTTTGGTTGCCAAATTCTATTTCTTAGCATTTTATTAAACGTTCTTGATTTCTTTTGATTTTGTTCATGAGGGATTTTATTTGCTCTTGTCATATCTTTGGGTTTGCTGTCAGAGTTACCTTGGCCTCATGAAATAGAGTGGAAGTTGTTTTTTCTTCCTCTATTTTCTGAAAGATTTTTCACAGGATTTATTAATATTATTTCTTCCTAATGTGTTTGGCAAAATTCACCAGAGAAGCCATTTGGGCCCTAATTGTCTTTTGTGATAAGGTGTTTACAAATTGGAATTCTTTACTAGGCATAGGGCTGGTCAAAATTTCTATTTCTTCTTGTATCAGTTTTAATCCTTGTATTTCAAGAAGTAGGCCTTGGTATTGATATATCTCATCATTATATGCTTTTCCTCTATGTGTATATAGTACCAAAATAGATTGCTATTAATTTTTCTTAAAGAGCCAAGTATCCTTTAAAAAATAGTAAAAGATAGAAAATGCTTTTATTTACCTATATGATGACACTTTGCATTCTGTTGTGTATAACAGGTTCTGTCTGATGTCATTACCTTCAGTCTGGAATATTTCCATACCAGCTCTGCTTGTGACAAAATATCTGCTTCTATGTATCTAAAAAGTGGTTTTTGCCTTAATTGGGAATGGGTATTTTCAATGGATAAGAGAATCCTGCCTGGCCTCTCTTATTTCTTAATGTAGCATCACTGTCTTTGGGGTGCAGCGCTCCTGAGGTGCTCTGGTCGTTATTACCTCTCACCATTTCCCTAAACAACGTGTATTTTGATTGTTTGACTCCCTCTCCTCGGGTGCTCTGAGATTTTGTCTTTATTGTGGATTTTACCAGGTGATCTTGAGGTGCCTGGGTTGGGGCAGGTGTGTGTCCACCAGAGTGTCCTAAGTCTGCAGGATTCCAGTGACCTTGAGCCCTGTCCCACTCGTTTCTTCTGCATCTGTCTGTTCTAGCGACTCCCTTCCCTCCCTCCACGTCTCCATCACACATGTCCTGGCCTGCTTGCCTGATCCCACACGCTGCCACCGAGAACCTGTTCAGTTCTGTTTCTTCCATTGCTATTTTCTCTCGGCCTACGCTGGAGAGCGGAGTTCTCTGTTGAGTGGTTTCTTCACCATCACTTCTTCAGCATTTAGTCCATTATTCAACCATCCAGCAGTTTGTAAAGATACTGTATTTTTCAAACTTTAACATTTCCACTTTTTCCTTTTAGCTTCTATTTCTTTTTCTTATAATTTGATCAACTTCATTTACAATTTTTTTCATATTAATTCAGTTTTATTAATCAAGCCCTTTGACAAAATATCACTTAGACATTTAATTATTATATGAGAATCATGGGTTCTACCCAACTTTTATATTCAAATTATTGAGATTCCTGACATGTTTCTACATCAGTCTTCCCAGTTCTTAATTGGGTGTGTTAACTTGACTGAGCTGGTAGCATCCAGATAGCTGGGGAAACATGATTTTGAGTGAGTGGGTGAACAAGTTTCTGAAAGAAATCACCATTGAATCAGTAGTATGGATAAAGAAGAGTGCACTCCCCAGCACCCCTGGGCATCGTCCAGCACACGGAAGGCTGAGCAGCAAGTCAAGGAAAGACAGATGCCATGTCCCTGCCTGAGCTGGGACTTCCATCTTTTCCTGACCTCAGACATTCAAACTCTTGGGTCTTGGGCCTTTGGACTTGGACGGGGGCATACACCCTTCATTCCCTGATTCTCAGTTCTTCCACTTGGGCCTGGAAGCAGATCACCAGCCCTTCCTGGGCCTCCAGCTTGCAAATAGCAAGATGGCAGATCACAGGACTTCTTAGCCTTCATGAGCAGAGAGCCAGTTCCCTCGCAATCAATCCGTGTGTGTGTGTGTGTGTGTGTGTGTGTGTATACACACGCAGAGAGCAAGACACAGAGAGAAACAGAGGAGGACAGGAAGAAACACACACACACACACACACACACATACACGCACATAATAGATACCCCGTTGGTTCTGATTCTCTGAAGAATCCTGACTAACACGAACACACTTAAATTACTCTCTTAAACTCTTTTTTCTCATCCTATTATCTCTGCCATTTGGGGTCTGTTTCTATGGAGGAATTTCCCCAGGGTATGAATCACATTTTTCTGCTTCTTCACATATCTATTACTTTTTTGATTGGATGTTGGATCTTATAGATGCTAAATTTTGAGGGCCTGAATTTTCTATTATTTTTAAGTAAAGCCTTAATAAAGTGTTTAGTTTTGTCCTGCCAGACAGCTAATTTACTATTTTATCATCACATTTTTTTTTCAATGCTTCTTTTAAGCTTTCTTAGGGGTTTAGAATAACGATTATTTTAGGGCAATTCTCAAATATCTTGGTTTTCCAACCCCTTCATTTGCATTACATTCTCCTGTACCTATAAAATTACATAATTAAAACAAATTTAAAAATGTATTATTTGATTTATTTAAAATGATAATAAATCCCTTTCACATGAACATAAAATATGTTTTTATGAAAAACAACTTTGTCTTCAAAAAATCAGGGAAAAGAATGGTTTTGTTTCACACTGATAAATCTCTGTAACATCTACCTTATGAAATGGCAGTTGGGTTCTGATATCTGCTTCTGCGTTCAATCTGTTGCAATGTGTTATTCGAAGATTCCGTTTTACAAAGATACGTAGTTCAACAGGGAGAATTTCAACAGTCTTCTTAGATAATTATGGAGAGTCTTCTTTTATACCCTACCAAAACTTGACAAGTGGTAGCTTCTTTGGAGTTGGTTTTGATGTAAAATTTAAAACCGTATCAATCAAGTTTTCATACTCTGTCATGTTAAAATGCATGGTCCTATCTTGATCTGAAATAGATGTTTAACTCATACAAACTCAGACATCATTTTGGGACGTCATGGTACAAAAACTTTAACACGAACCTAAAATCCCACCTGTCTGTTCAGCTGTCCTAAATTACAGAAAGGGCATCCGGGCAGACAGTCGATGGGATCCTGCACTGCCTCTTGGACATGCCTAAGAGTGATTATTTCATAAGTTTTTGTCTAGTTTGGCGGCTGTTTATGGTGGGAGCACTTCTCGTACCTTGACCAGGATCAACATAGTTCAGTGACAGATAATTTACTACAGAGAAACCACCCCACCTTTCTGGCCAGCTTCACAGACAGGTCCTCTTCTTTCAAAAGACTGATCTCTAGAAAAGGAGCACTCTACGATTTACGGAGGGCCTTTTGTAATTATTCTCTTATTCTGTTTTCATCATGTGGTTTTCATTGTGAAGCTGAGTGGAGTGGCAGGAGCCAGGTCAGACCTGAGGTGTGGAGAGGAGCAGGCCAGCTCAGGGGTTCCTGCCTGGACGTAGGTAGCTCCAGGTTCTCACTGGATGCATTTGAAGGTCAATCTTCCTTACTAACAGCTGGATGGAGACTTCCAGAGTCAGTACCTATGCAGGGCTCTGGAGTACAGAGTTGAAAAGACAGGTGTGACCCGTGGCCCCTGGTGGCTGGTGCACTGGTGAAGCAATTTGGTCCACAGAGGTTTATTCGCTCAGCTGAAGCATTTGCATTTGGACTAGAGACTTGCTTCCTCGTCACTCCACTGAGGTGCTGCAGCTGGCTTGTGTTATGTGAGAGATGATTATTAAATGTTGAGGAATTTTTGCAGGCCACTTGTTAAACCCAGTCATTATTAAAGATTTAATTATATAAATTTATCATCAAATAAATCATATTAAAACAAAGGTAATCAATCCTCAAAGCTTCCTAGTAGTTTGACATTGATGCAGGTTCTTGACATCTATTCCCTCTGTACCTTAGGATATAACAGGGAACTCTTTGTCACCTCTTCCCAGTTCCACCTCAGTGACACCATGTTGGCTGCCCAGTCACAGTGGGAACATTCACACCATGAAAATAGACAGCCTTTACAAACCAGGGCTCCATCTTTTGGTTATTTTGATTCCCTAGGCTAAAGAAAGCATTGGAAACGATGTTAAAAATGCAGATTAAACATAAAATCGTGCAATGTCTGCAACTATTACATTGTGAATAGCAGAAAAAGTTGAGCAAGGACCCTTCTGGTATTTGAGAGCTATTATTATCCAGGTGAGCTGAGAAGTCACTCCCGTCCGCAAGTGAATGGTTCAAGTTCCATCGTACCTCATTTCAGTTTCATTTTGCTCACTAATGTAAACAGAAAGATCCACAAATGCTCATGTTAGCACTGCTCTCATCTGTCCTTTGCAACCATAGTTTGCCTATTGATAGGCTTGTTTGACAAAAGAACAAGGGAAGCATTCTGGGAGGATCAATGGGCTATATGGAACTTACAACAAGTATTGAATATTTCATTATTACTTGTAAATGTGCTTTATATTATTTATATCAGCAGCATCTATAATGAATGTGTGCATGTAGATACATGTTTACACCAGTCCCCTCCCCTCCTCGTGAGCGGGTTGGCTAACCTTCACCAGCACACCACTGCCTGCCTCCCATTGACACCAGGACTGCGCTGAGTCCCTGAGGGTGGGCACTGCGGTAGGCAGCTGTGATACAGTGAGACTTCATTGGAGAACGTTCTAGGCCTCAGACAGTTGGAGAAAAAGAAAAGCTTAATCAGAAAGGGGCTCTGCTGGCCTTGGGAGTAGAAGTGAAGGGCCACTTGTCCCCCAAGGACAGCCAGGTCTGAAGGCTTAGCTTGGGCAATGGCTTACAGGTGGGGAGGCCTGACAGCAGTCTCCTTCCAGGCTGGAGAGTGATGGAGGGATGAGGCGAGTGGAGGGGGCGATGGCCGGGAAAGTCAGAATGGAGGAATTCTGGGAATTTCTTTGAATTCCAAATTGCATAAAAAATATTTTTTAAAATAAATTAATAATTTATTTTTGGAGGAATTCCTAGGATGTGGGGTGGTGTCAATGGATCGAAAACATGTAAAATAAGGAGGCTGAGGGATTGCTGTGGGCTCCAAATACACCCCCACCTCTTCACCTTCTGTGGCAGGGTTTGGGCTTCCTGTGAAGGCTATTAGTCCAGTAAATACTTACACATTTTAATTAATGTACTTTTAAACTTATTTACTATTTCCTTTCGAGGGGCTTGCTACTTAAAACAGGAATAAAAGCTTTTTTTTTTTTTTTTCCTTTACCAGAAATATTCCAAGAATGTTCTGGTTGGCCTTTGAGTACATTCTGATGAGGTGACTTCGGGCTGTAAAGATCTGAGTGTTTGGATCAGGTTCTGCCACAGAGCCTTGGTTTGACTTGTTTATTTGGAACATAGAAGAGACACTGTAGAGACCACTTAATTCTCAGGAGCTGTCTGAAGCCAGCCAAACACAAATTTTAAGAAAGAAATGCATTTTCTTAAGAATGCTTTCTTTTTCAGAACTGTACCTCATTAGGACATTCTAGCACTTTTGGAAATTTGTTTAGGAGTAAGAAATCCTAAAGAGAATGTATTCTCATGAGCCACCCATGGACTGGAGATTCCTACAAATGGAGAGTCAATCTGGCAGCCGAGGTGGTCACAGAAAGGGCCGTCCCTTCTTCTGCACCTTGGATTGTGTCATCTTAAGGACTATTTTTTGTGTTTTAATTACAAAAGTCACGACTTCATGTTATCAACTCATTTAAGTACCATGCAGGTAGAGAGTGCCACACAGGAGTTCAGAGGGCCATTCGTATCGCCAGAGCACCTGGGCTTAGGTTTCTACGGCTTTCTTGTTCTGTGGCCCAGAGCCCATTTCCTCCTGGTCACATGGGAGCTCATGCAGAGGGTCCTTGTGAGGACTCAGTGAGCAGCTGCAGGTAAAGCCTTTAAGGATGGTGACGGCTGAATCAGAATCATAGCTTAGCAGTGAGGACGGAGGCAGACCTGGACGGGATCAGAGAAGCCTTCCTTCCTTCATGGACTTGGGTGTCACTCGGGTCCACTTTCCAGATGGGAAAATGGCCTCAGTTACAGAGGGGATTTTGGTTTTATGGGGTACAATGATGTCATCATTGGGAGCTGTGTATGTGCAGATTTGACAGTCAGTGGCTAGGTGGACAGGTTACAACTTTAATTTAGGAGGGTCATTGTAAAAAGGTTGAAACTCAGTGTTGACTAGGGAGATAAGAGTCCAGATCCCAGGGATGAGTACTCAGATCTTGCCCATTGGTGTTGGCTGTGCTCCCATTCAGGACTAATTGGCCATGGGGGAAGGCTATGGTTTAGGGCCCAGCATTCAGTATCCGCCCCTCTCCCCCAGGGCCCATTGCTCCTTGGCTAGTTTCCCCTCCCTTCTCCTGAGCCTCACCTCTCCCCATTTTTCTTTGGGGGCTTTGTTGCAGAGATATTATTTTCCATAACCCTTCACCGATCATCTCCATCGTGTAGTTGTCATTGCACTTTAATTAATTGCAAAATGCTGAATAGCACCTGTCCCATGATAAACACTCAGCAAGCTAGCTCTTACCTTTCAGTGTACGAGCTGAGGACTCTTCACCTCAGCTGCCCGAGGAGACAGCAATAAACGTCACTGTGGACGGGCAGGTATGTGCATGTGGATATACAGAAAAGTAAAAAGGAGACCATACTGAACGTATTTTTGGCAAGTTTGTTTACCTACATAAATCTGCTCAGCTGCATGTTGACAGAGGGGCGAGAGCAAGTCAGCGGAGTTGAAGGATGGACTTCTCAACAAATGGTGTTGCAGCAGTTGGATATCCATAGACAAGAAATATTAGTATCAACTCACGTCTCATACTTTATTCAAAAATTAAAGTGGATGATGGCTATGATAAGTGCGAATGTCAAACTTTCAGAAATATAATGGAAAAGTTTTGCTAGGGTTTAAGTTCATGCAAAAAGATCTTATGAACCATTTATAAAAGGAAAAAATGGATAAATTGAACTCCATCCAAATAAAACCTTTTGCTCTATGGAGGACATCATGAAAAGGATAAAAAGGCAGCTACAGATGGAAGACAAGATCTGCCATCAAATCCCATAGCCAACAAAATTCAACAGTAAGGACTTAAAAATCAGCATACTCCAGTGACACAGCCACACCAATGGTTATAGCAGCTCAATTCACAATGGCTAAGCTATGGAACCCACCTAGATGCTCTTCAACAGGTGAATGGATAAAGAAAATGTGGTGTATATATACACAATGAAATATTACTCAGCTTTAAAAATGAATGAAATTCTGGCATTTGCTGGTAAATGGATGGAGTTAGAGAATATCATGCTAATCAAAATAAGCCAAACCCAAATAAACCAAAGGCTGAATGTTTTCTCTGATATGCAGATGCTAATTCACAATAAGGGGTGCTAGGGAAGAATAGAGTTACTTTATATTTGGTAGAGGGGAGTGCAGGGAGAGGAAGGGGCATGGGGGAAGGAAAGATAGTAGAGTGAAACAGACATAATTACTTCATGTGCACATATGACTTCGTGACCAATGTGATCCTGCAATATGTATAATCAGAAAAATGAGAGATTACACTCCATTTATGTATGATCAAAATGTATAAATGCAGTCTACTGTCATGTTCAACTAAGTAGAACAAATAAAATTCAATTTTTTTAAAAAAGAAATAAGCCAAACCCAAAAAACTAAAAAAAATTTAAAAAAAAACAAAAAAAGAAGAAGAAGAAAAAGAAAGAACCCAAACAATCTAATTAGAAATTGGACCAAAGTTCAAAAGATATGAATAGATATTTCACCAAAGCAGATGCACTGGGCCAAACACAGGAACGATGTTTAGTATTGAATTAGGTAAGTCAAAATTAAAACCCCAGTGCAATAGCATTACACACCTACCAGAATAGCTAAAGTAAAAAATAGTGACAACACCCCAAAACTAGTGAGGGTGCAAAGCAACTGGACCCCCCTGTGCATTTCTGGTGAGAACAGAAAATGGTTGACGACTAAATATGCAATTGTCATATGACATTACACCCTTGGATATTTATCCTAGGAAAATAAAAATGTGTGTTCACACTACGGCCTTACATGAATATTCAGAACAGCTTTATTCAAAATAGCCCCAAACTGAAAGAACCCGATGTATTCTACAGCAGGTGAATGGTTAAACCCACTGTGGTACATCCATACCATGGAGTACTACTCAGCAATAAAAAGGAAGGAGTTACGGATGTCTGCAACAGCTTGAATGACTTCAGAATGGAAGCTCAAGTCCATCCCCAAAGGTTACAGACTAGTGATTCTGTTTATATAGCATTTTTGAGGCAAGAAAATTACAGAAATGGAAAACAGATTAGTGGTTTCCAGGGGTTATAGACGGGTTGGGGAGAGGGATTAACAAAGGGCGGTGCAAGGCATTCTTTCGGTGATGAAATTCTCCCGTACGCTGATTGTGGTGCTGAACACAGAGGCCAAGCCATGTGATAAAATTGCAGAGAACCAATGAGTCAAACAGGACACTGGAGAATCTGCGGCTTGCATCAATGTCATTATTCTGGCCGGAATACCGTAATTGTGCGAGCTGTTACCATTGGTGGAAACCGGGAGGAGTCTACAAGGGCTCTCTTTGCATTATTTCTTGCAACTGCCTATGGCCATAGTTTTCTCAAAATAAAAACATTTAAATAAAAAAGCAACATTGTGAGCTGTCAGCCAAACCAAATAAGAGCCCAAGGAGTTGCTCAGGGGCCATGCAGCGGAAATGCAGAATGCAGGGGGAGGTGAGAAAATCGGGTTAAAGGTCTGAGCCAGAGCTCTGCTCTTAGCAGGTTCATTCAGTAGGACCTCTTTGCAGGTCCATGAGGAAGGTGATTAGGTATGAGATTAAGTCACGTAGGACCTTCCTCAGGAATGCCATTCTGGGTCGCGGTGGCCGTTATGAGGACAGTCAAGACTTCAGCAACTCACTCTGCTTGGGAAATTCAAGGCCATTACCTCTTACTGGGGAGGCAGTAATGATTGTCATGGAAGAAGGAGACCTCAATCTAAGCAAACAGCTGTTTTTCCTTGGTGACAGAAGGGTAAACGGGGCTCCAGTTGGTCCTTAAGGAACTGATCCATGGAAAGAGTTTAAACAGATTCTCTCTCTGAGCACAGTGAGAGAGACGCTCTCCCAGCCCTGCACAGGTAACGCCCAGAGAAACCCATTTGTCTGGTCCCTGGAAAGACAAAGGGACCCTATCCTTTGCTACTCTGCATCCCAGTCCTGTCCAGGGGCTGCTCTGGCCTTTTGGGAAGGCTTTTCGGAGCCCCAACATGGGAAGGCCTGTGGTTCGTCCAGAGGGAGCCCCTGTATTCTGTTCTTCCCCAGTTGTCTGCTCTGAACTGCTGGACCTTACAGCCCACCTCCCTTGGCACGGCGTGGCGGGCGGCTTAGCATCACACTTCCGTGGATTTGCTTCTGGCTTCGGCAGTGGGAGGACTCAGTTGCCACGCTGGAGGGCTGTGCAGACCCCGCTCACTGGCGACAGTCAGCTGTGATTTTCCATCAGCTGCATCTCATTATCCCGTCAGGGCTCCCTCGAGCCTGTGGATGAGAAACAATGTGTAATCACTCCGGGCTGATTGCAAATCACACTGCACTCCTGCATCCTTGGCCTGTGACCACGTGGCCCAGCCTGCCAAGTGGTCCCCCGGCTGGATCCGTGGCCCCACACTGCCTCCACAGTGGGGTGCGGGCACATTCTTTCTTCCCAGGGTAGAGTAGGAGGGGGCTGGACCCAAAGGGCAACGTTGGTTGGTCACCAACAACACAAAACTACACGGGATTTAAACCCCAGGTTTAGAACTGCTGTCTCCTGGACTCTCGCAGACAGAGATATGGCCAGACCTCTTCCCTTCATGGAGGACTAGATGGGTTCTGGGATCCTAGGACCAGTAGTTGGGGGGCACAGGCCACTTTTTTTTTTCCTAATACATACAGTAAAACATGCCGATTATAGAGTAGGACGTCAAAGGCACGCAGATGCAATTCAAGTCCCCATTCTGATACTTGCAGCCTGTGTGTGACCCTGGACAAGTTATTCAATCTCTCTGAACCTTGGTACTGTCGTATTTTCTCCTCCCCGAAGTCATGATTTTGCCTTTTGGATACTACAAAGCTTGGGACTGATCATCAGGGATGATCAGATGGGGTCACGTGATGCGAGTGTAGCGCATAAACCCTTGAGTTCAGTGGCTTCCCCCGTAGCTGGTGCTTCCTGTCAGGTCTGGAGGCTTCTGTGTGTTTATTGGTGGTGGTGGTGGTAGAGGACATACAGAATGTGATGGGGCGACCGCGCTTCCCAGGCCCCTCTTACAGGGAGGAAGGAGACGGAAGCGTGGGAAAGAGGCTGTATTTAAAGCTCTGGGTGCCCACCACCCCCATCCTGGGACCAGGGCAAATGGCTTCAATTTAATAGGAGAAAATCCCAGAGGATATTGGCCAGTCAAGAAGACAGGCCACCTTTCCACTTTAAGGTTCCCTCCCTGGGAAGTGACTGCTTTCCCAGACCTTTATTCCTCTACCAATGTGCTTTTCATTTCAAATCGTGAACAATTGGGTTCTATTCCTTTAATGAAAATTGTAATAGGCATTTTTTCATATGCTTTAAAATACAACTATCTGTCATATAATGAGCTGTTTCAAGCAGGTTAGAAAACAGAGAATAGTACAACTCAGCCAGTGCAACCTGGTTAACACATTTTATTTGACCATATTCACATTCAGATTTCCCCATAAATAATTCATTGTTAAAGGCAAGGTGAAACCCACCGAGTTTCTCCCACTCCATTCTTCTCTCTTCCCAGAAATAATTTCCCTGAATTTGCTGATTATCAATCTACCCCATGATTCAGCATTAAACAGATATAAATGCTTTTAACTACCACAGTAGTATTATTTTTATATTTTAAGCTTCACATAAATCAATAATCTTTTGTAACTTTTTCACATGATATTATATTTGGAAGATTAGTTCTTTTTGATACATCTATGCCCGGTGGATCCATTTCCTCTGCTGAGGAGTGTTTCACTGTGTGATGCACAACTCACCTATCCATCCTCCTGCTGATGGACATCTCAGGGGTGTCCCTCTGGGCTATCATGAACCCTCCGGTGGACAGCAATGAGCATCCCAGTACCTGCACATGGTCAGCGAAGCGCCGAGTTCTCCCTGGGGCATGTGCCTGGGAGTAGAATTGCCAAGTCTCAGTTGTGCAAAACTGGTCTCCCTTGGGATGGTGAAAATCTACACTCCCAGTGCAGAAGTGGAAGCATTTACTTTGTCCTATGCTCCTGCCAACACTTGGCATTGTCAAACTCCTCCACTGTAGCCTGTCTTGAGTGTGGAATGCTAGCTTCAAGTAGGTTTAATTTGAATTTCCTTTTAATGAGTAATATTGGGCAACACATGCTGGACTTTGGACTTTTCTATGATTTGTCTATTCATCTATTTTGCTCATTTCATTAATGTCTTCCTTAAACTCTTCCTTGTTGATAGTGAGCTGTTCTGGATACCAACTCCATGACAGCTATTGTGTGGCTCATCTCTCTTTTGGTTTTGTTTATAGTCTTATGTAGGATGGAATTTTCAAATTTTAATAAAGCCAAATTGATCAGTAATTTCCTTTAAGGATTTTGCATTTTGAGTCATGGTTAGAGATTTTTCCTAACACAAGGGGAAAAGAGACTCCTTCTCTGATTCTGCTAAATTTCTAGTTGGGCTTCTGACATGTAGGTCTTACTCTATCTAGAATTAATCTTCCATGTGTACGGAGTGAGGAAGCCATCTAATTTGTCTGTCTTCTTTTAGAACGACAGCTGTGTCAGGACTCTTGATTACGTAGTCCGTTTCCTTCACTGATTTCCATGCCTATTATATTCTATATTGTTCCCACAAATGCTTGGATCTGTCTTGGCGCTTTCCATTCAATCCCATGGGTCTTTCTCTCCTTATAATGATGCCACAATTACTTTAGATTTGTAAAAAAAAAAAACTTGATACCTGGTATGTCATTGACTTTGTTCAACTTATTCGACATGCTCTTGACTGTTCCTCCTCTTCCATCTTTCATACGAAATGTCAGTAATCATTTTCTCAATTCCTCGTTGGAGTTTTGATTGGAGTCACTTTAAATTTGAATATTGATTAATTTGGGAAAAAGTATCCGTTTGTTACCTGTTCACCCTTAACTAGAATCTAGATCTGCAGATGCTGAGATTGTTTCTTATGACATAAGGAAATGTTTCCTATTTTTCATAAGGATAGTGCACCTTCGATCTTTCCCTAAGCGTTTATTTTGGTTGGCATCATAAATCACACCTTGTTTCAAAACACATTTGTAATTGCAAGATGTTGCAGAAGAAGAACACAATTGATTTTTGTATAGGACTCTCCTATTAGTTTCTATAGTTTGTACCTGAAATGCGTTACACCTGCCCGTGGGATGGGATATGCCAACATGCCACATCAGTTGCTTCTCAGTAAGGAGATCATGCGTGATCTCCTGTTTACATCTTTGTACTTTCCAGTACTTTCAAGTTTGTGCATATGTATCATTTCTTTGATAATCAGGGGAAGGACTGAAAATTAAGTAGCAATAGTAAGCATGGAGTCATCATTTGATTGATACCTAACTCTTGTCAAGCACACGCTTAGTGCTTCATATACACAATTTAATTTTTATCTTGACAGCAACCTTGCATAGAAGGTGCTGCTTGTCACATTTCCCACTGAAGGGCTGAGACCCAGAGCAACTTGCCTAGATATTCACCTGTGAACTAAATAGTCCGGTTGGGTTTTATGTGACTCTGCTATAACTCTAGCCAAACTCAGAAGGGCACATTCTTGCAGTAAGTTCTCCTTTTCAGCCTTCAATCTACAGGATTAGGGGGGCTACTTTGTCAGTATGTCACTATTTGTCCTTGTCTTTGAACAGAGCCTCAGAGACTCCAGAAAAGTAAGCTTCCAAAAGACTTCTCCACGGGGCTCCAGCTCCCTGAGTCTGCAAGTGAAAGGCGGGACACCAAGTGTGGCAGCTGGTGCTTGGATCTTGAAAAAGAAAACCGTGTAAGTTTTAAGGAATTAATGACGCCTGGAAAGACCAGAACCTTCGTAGGCTCCTCAGCTAGTAACTATCTGTATCCAGGAAAGGATTGGCTCCAGCCCTTACAGCATGGAGAGAAGAAAGCCCTTCCTCGGAGGGCAAGATCCCGCCTTTGTCTTGAGCTTCCCTAAAGTTTAATAATCATAAATAAGCCTGGAAAGGTTGTGAGTAATCTAAACCCACAAATATGCTACGGCAGAGATGAGAAAACATGGGATGATTTAAAGTAGCTTTGTAAATCTTCCTCCTTCGCATTAACAACCACGGGAATGTTAAAATACAACGCAGTCATGCATCCCAGGCTCCAGCAGGTTCTCTAGCTAGACCACGCTGCCCCCATTAGGGGCTCCCTCCAGAAGCATCTTGAACGATCATCATCACCAGTCACGAAATCGCCCAGTTATACCATCTCTCCCTTCCTCCTTTGGTTTTTTGGTCCCCTCCAGTTTGACCCCTCCCGTCCCCCACCTCTAGGGTTGCAGTAGGGCTCCAAGGCTCCGGGCCTTTCTGCCTTCGTAGAAGACTTTGTCATTAAAAACACAAAAATTATGTCATTACATTGGTTTATGGTCAATGTAATACAGGCAGAATTTAATAATACATATTAATTATTAGATTCACCTTTTTCCTCTGATTTTAAGAGAAAATAAAATTATAACATTTTTGTGGGCTCATGAAAGTATCATGGAATCTAAATATTGGATCTTTTGTACCTAAAAGATAAGGTAACCCCATGCTGTGCTCCCTCCCTCCCTCCTTCTCTCTCTCCATCCCTCCTCTCCCCCTCCCTCCCTCCCTCCTTCCCTCTGTCCCTCCCTTCTATCCTTCCTTCCTTCCTTCCTTCCTTCCTTCCTTCCTTCCTTCCTTCCTTCCTGTCTCTTTCTCTCTCTTCTTCTGCCTGGTTGGCACAATAACTAACAAAGGTAAATTTTCTGTTTCTTCTTTATCTTGCTTGCACTCATTTCTGTTCTAGGATAATAATGAAAAAACTTCCTTCATTTTCTTTCAAAACAAAAAAGTGAGATCTAAGTGTGAAGCTGGGTTTTTCTGGAACCCAGCAGGTTTCCTGGTTGCTGTTGTTTGCACCCCATCGTGAATAGTTTGCTACATGTGCTTTTCTTTCCTTTAGCTTCGCTGTATATATGCTACAAGTACTTGGGAGGATCCCTGGGAGATCCTCTGGCGATTCTTCCTAACGCTGGTCTGCATGGAGTTTCCTGTGAGCATTTGGAGGCTCAGGACCTCTTCTGGCACGGTGAGGACACGGGAATCAAGAAATAGCAAATGCCTGCTCTATCTCGTGTAAAAACAGAAGTCCCTCAGGACATGCAGCAGCTAGAGGGTCCACACAGGCCTGTGGTTTCCCTCCTGCTCCCCCCGGACCAGCAGCTGGAGTTCTGCAGCTGTTTTCCATTGCTCTTGAAGCAGCGCACGGGCATTCTGAAATGGCCCTCAGGAGTCAAGGGGCCTCCTTATTTGCTTTTCTAAAAGATAACTTTCCCTATATAGCACCGGAGTGGGAAGGAGGAATTCATGGTTGCAAACTCGGTCCACGCAGTGACTGGAAGCCCTGATTTTTTGGACTGTAGGATTGTGAAGTTTCGGGGGGGTGGAGGCCAGAGAGGGTCAAGTTTGGCTGTTCTTGGCCATGGACAGGTGAGGTAAAGCCTCAGGCAGTGCCCCATGGGGGAGTGAATGGACAATTTAGTATTTCCCCCAGGACAGGCCGACTGCTCAGACACCTTTCTCCAGACACACAGTGAAGGGACAGTGGGCTCATGACCGTGTGCTGGGGGCAGTGGAGCAGCCTTACATCCTGGGCACCAGGCCCTACAGAATGGACCCTAGAAAGGCCCTGAGGACAGAACCACCAGAGCTCTGCAGCTCTGTAAAGCAGGGTCTCTGTGCGTCACGCCATGCATGTCACATAGGCTGTGCTAGATAAGTGACTCGAGATGTTCACTTAGGGACTAATAGAGGTGACTTCAGGAAATAATGCAGAGGAAGCCTCTGCTTCACTTGCCTTGACCCACTCTTCCTTCTCTGGACCATATAATGATAGGGGCTGCTCGTGGAGTAATTACAGCTGTCCCCTTTTGTCCAATGGGGACATGTTCTGAGACCCCCATTGGATGCCTGAAACCCAGGACACTACTGAACCCTATAATTTAATGCCTTTTCCATCTTAAATAAGCACTTACAAGGCACTGTGGCCCTAACTTTTGTAGTTTGAGGTTACACAGCCAAACTTGTATGAATTTCTTTTTCCCTTTTCACAATTTCATGGGCAGCAGATTTGTTCCTACTGTAGATCTCAGAAACCGCAGTATGTGATTATTTTTTTCGTTCCTGATTAAGCCAAAAAATTTCACCTCAAGGATGCACTTTGTGGCTTCTTTTTGCCATATTCAAATTGTTAGCACCACTGCTTTTGGAACATTATAAAGTAAAATAAGAATTACTTGAACTCTGACCCTGCAATATTGTGCCAGTTAATCTGATAGTTGAGACAGCTACCAAGTAACTATTGGGTGAGTAGTGTATACCATGTGGATAGTCTGGACAAAGGGATGGTTCGTGTCCCTGGAGGGAGGCTCTGGATGACATGAAATTTCACTACCCTACTCAGTACAGACTGCAATGTATGACTTATGAATTGTTTATTTCTGGAATTTTCCATTCAATGTTTTCAGACCATGCTTGACCATGGGTAACTGAAATTGTGCAAAGTGAAACCACAGATAAGATGAGAAGTACTCTATTGTTGTTGTGAGCAAAATTATTGTTATTGTCTGTGAATATTTTTGACATTAAAGGGACTGAATGATTTCTCCAAGCTCACAAGGGTCATGAGAAAGGGGGCCAAGATTTGAAGAAAATCTGCTCTGTCCATTCCCAAAGATTCTCCCATCCACCACCTTGTCTGGGATGAGTCACTGTCTGAGCCAGCTTCTCTTCACCTGTGCAGTGGAATGACCTTGCCGTGCCTGCTGCTCTGTGGTGAGTGTTGAGTCCCGGATGAACACAGCAATGCCTGCAAAGCACTTGACCTAGCCAGAAAGGGATGCGGGCTAATCACCTTGAACTCAGCCTCTCATTTCCAAGGAGTTCTCAAATCTTTTGCTTCAAATACACATTGAACCCACTTAAAGCCATGTACGTCACGAACACCAAAGTATCGTGGTTCATCTGTAGCATTAGCTCCTTGCCAGCAGGGCCTGTAATGATTCTTTGAACCCACAAGGAATATCATAGATTCTCAAATAAAGATGCTTTGTCCAGTGGCTGATAGCATGAAGCAAAGCTGGAGGAGGAGTCTCTTTCCTATGCATCTTTCCCCCCAACTTTCCTTCTAGTCTCTTTTCATGACCTAGTTGGCTGTTGAGGCTGGGAGCTAGAAAGCGGTGTCCAGCTACTTTGTGACTCTCACGTTGCTCTTCGGTGATGTTGGCCTGGGTGCATGTGGTCACGTGAGACCACCAACCCCAGAGCAGAAGGGCAGCTCAGGAAACATGGAGTCTGAGTGACTCATTTCACAGATGAGAATGCTGAGGTCCAGGGAGGAAGGGACTCCATCAGAGCCACATAGCTAGCCAGATGAGGCCATGCCTCCTTGGCCACTGTGCAGTCCCTCCCATGAGTCCTCAGGGCCCTGCTCCGTGCAGCTGGAGGAGTGCTGGGCCAAGATGCACCTACTGACCCCTGTGCAGCAGGCCAAGCTGCAGGCCAGGCCAACCCCCAGAGCCTGTGCTGCCTGCATCGGCCCCATCTCCCCTGAGCCAAGGACAGGCCAAAGGTTCTTAAACCATGGTCCTCTGTCCCCTGTGTCAAAATGCCTGGCACTTTGACTAACCTTCAGTTTCCTGGGTTCCACTACAAGTGGGGTGACTATTTTATATGAGCATCTAATGGAGTTTTTGATCATGTTGGAATCTGAGAAGTATTGAATGAAAACAGAAGTCAACAATTTTTCTCTTTAAAGGGCTGGATGGTGCACAGTTTAGACTTCATGGACTGTATGTTCCCTGTTGCAAATATTCAGCCGGGCATTACACCATGAAAGCAGGGTGGGCAATACGTAACTGGACACACGTAGATTTGGCCCTGACCCCTCATTTCCCAGCTTCTGTGCTAGATCATTCAGTCAACCAAGGCAACTTGAAGCCTAAATTCTTGAAGCAGATGACCTTGGCCTCTTTATTGTCACTTGACAACAGGGCATGCTCCCTGAGACCCTGGGCTGTACCTCGGGAGGCCAGGTTTGAATGCAGCCTCTGCTCACATCCCACTCTAAGGCCTGGACAGGTTCCTTCTTTACTAGGATGCAGTTTCCCCATCTGGACATTTGGCCTCTCAGCCTTTGCTCAGTCTCAGCTGCCATGCCTCCTTGCTGTTTCCTGCAACTGAGGAGCCCCAGCAGGGCCCACCTGCTCTGCCCCAGCCATTGTGCAGGGAAGGTAGGGGAGAGGGTGCCCTGGTCCATCATGGGTCTCACTTCCTGGTACTATCTCTGAGTAGCTCTGGGTTTCTCGGCAGACTAGAGCTCCAAGGGCCGAGAATGAGTCACCAGACTGGGGTGCCAGGACTTGCCCTGTTTCCTCCCTTTCTCTGGGAGCTGCCCTCCAAGGCTCTGGGCTGGAGGCCCTGGCAGTGTGGGAGGAGGGGCCACCCTCTTCCCAGCCCCGCCTATAAGCCATCCTGATGGCTCTTCATAGCAGAGTCTGCTGGGCTCCACCCACAGTCTGGGACCCATCCTTCATCCTTAACTGCCTGTCCCTATGTGTCATGCCCAGAAGTCATGGGCAAATGTCCATGTGGACCTCAGGGATTCAATCTTAATTTTCTCTCCTACATCTTTCCCTCTTCCTGGAATACTCTGTACCCACCTTGTCCATTTAGTAAATTCTTGCTTATTCCTCAACTGCCACCACTTCTGAGAACCTTTCCTGAATCCCTAGGGGCTTCCTCTACTCCTTTTCACTGCCCTGGTCACCCTTGCTTGGTCCTCCTCCTGACCACTCCATAGCATGAGACCTACTGGGCTGCCCTGGTGCTGAGTGTCTCACCAAGGCAAGGAGTACTGCAGGGGTGGGGACCACATGCTACTAATTTGTGATCTTTTTACATCTTGATGGCCTCTTTGTTCCAACTAGGAGCTTAATCAATGCATGTTGAACAAATTTCAAACCAGTGGGTTCCATTTTGTTCTTGAAAGAAAATGAAATGCTCCCTACCTGCTAACCAATGAATTGTTACCCTCAAGAGGTGGGACAGCACAAGTTCAGATTCCTTATAGGGAAACCAGGGTGTAGAATGGTGTGAGGACACCACGGGATTGTGGTCACTGACCCACCCCTGCTTTCATTGCCTTTCTTTCTGTTGTACACTCCTAGTCACTAGAAGGGGAGCATCATCTAAATTTTTTTATCTTAAGTCCTCATTATCTTGCATTTCTCTGTCTTTATAACTGAGGTCCTCGTGTCTGAAAATGCCTCAGAATCCCTTAGGCAGCTGGTGGAAGTTCAGAATTCAGGGCTGCCCCTGAAAGATGGAATTAGTAGGAGTTGGGTGGGTCCCAGAGGCAGCGTTCCTAACGAGCTTCTGGGAGTGCCTGGATGCACATGGTTCACTGGCCACTCCCCAGAAAGGCTGCTCTTCATTCTCATCCTGAGTAATTCACCTCTTTTAAGAGCTTCATCTGGCACCTCTATACCAACATCTCCCAGCTATTTACTTATTTAATGTGTTCTCCAAGACCCAGTTTCATGCCAGGGACTTCTCCAAGAACTGGAAATGCAGTGGAGAACCAAAGAATGCCTCCTCATGGGTGACACATTCTTCTTTTCTCTCCATGCAGTCCTTCTGTGAGGTCTTTCAATGATCTTCATGGTTAGGTCCTTCTGGAAATTCAAACTCATTATACCCAAGGTACCATTTCTTGCTCTTTCTTCTCATATCAGATGCCCTATTGCTAGACTGCCCTGTTTCCATCATGGCGCCAGGATTGTCTGGCCAGTGGCCCAGTTTCTGCCCTGCCTGTGCATTATCTGCTCTAACCATTCAGACATCAGGTCTTGCTGATTCCTCACCTACAATGTTGAGCTCTTCCCACGTCTCTCATTATCACAAACAAGATCCTTGAAGTTCATGCTCTACATCTGCAGGGAACTCTTTAATTCACCACCTTCTCTTCAATCTCTCCTTATTTTAATTCATTCAAATTGATTTTCCTTATAGTGCAATATTTCTCAAGCTGCAACATGCAACAGAATTACCTGAAAATCCTGGGAAAATGAGACTCAGATCAGTAGTGCCAGAGGGAAGCTGAGGTTCTGCTGGGGATGCTGGAGCCTGGATGTCACCTGGACAAGCAGTGTCTTGAAGGAGCGCTTTTATCTTTCCAAGTCACCTCTCTTCTTCATTGACTTCACCAGCTTCAGCCCCTATATCCAGGCTGGTGTATGAAGATTAAAACTGTCAGTGATCTTCTTCAGATTTTCCCTTTTCCTTTAGTTTCTGATGTTTGTCTTACTGGGCTGCTGCCCACCTGTCTTCCTGTCTTAGTCTTTGTTGGTTCTCACACCAAGAGTGCTGATGTCCTTCTTTCTGTTCTAGTCCTCACCCATCCTTCAAGTCAAAGTAAAGCTCTCACTTTTCTTTTCCTCTGGGTCCCAGGTCCCTATGCAGTCTCTGCGCTCCCCAGGCACCCACTTTCTGGAACCCTTCCCTGATACATCTCATTAGCTGCCAACTTAATGAGTGACATGTTTATTCTGCCCATCTAACTGGACGGTGAGCATCCTGTGGCCATGATGGCATGTTGCTTCCATTGCAATGGCAGGTATAGAAAATATGAACCAGACAATACCCCCATGATTGTTGTTTTTGAATTTTACTGATGGAAACCGAAACTTGGGAGTGGGGATCATCAATGGTGGCTTCCATCTTCCCACAGGCATGCTGGTTTCTCCACCTGGAGTATTCCTCCATGCACGCTGGTCCTTTGCCTGGGTAACAGTGGCTTACCATGTGAGCCTTGATGTAGGGCTCCCTTTCCAGAGACGTCTCCCACATGCAGATGAGTTTGTTTCCCTCTGATGTCATCTGCTCAGCAAGTCACACTCCTTTTTGGTATTATAAACTATACTTGAAATTATTTCAATTTTACTAGTTTCCATCTGTTTCCACCTTGCTCTAGGAAGATTGTGCATCCTTGCCTGTTTTTCCATGGCCTCCTTTCTATGGAATTTCTGCCTATTTCCTTACTCCATTATGTTAGATCTAGCCATGTGACCTTCTTTGCTCACAATGGAGTTACAGTAAAATGAACCATGATTAGTGGCCTGTATGTGAATACCTTCTTGTAATAGTTAAATGCTAATTATTCTCAAAAAGGGGTTAATTTTCCTCTCTTTGGCACATTCAGCCATGTCTGGAGATATTTGGGGTTGTCACATCAGGGGAAATAACGAGTTAAGGCCAGAGATTCTGCTAGACATCCTATAACTCACAGGGTAGCTTCCTCCACAAAGAGGAACTGGCTCCCAAAGTTAACAGGACTGAGGTTGAGAAATTGTACCATACACTAATGTCATCTAGAAAGTTCTGTTCCCAAGAAGAAGAGAAGTTTTGGAGTAATCACCCACAGGAGGTCTGGGTATCCTGGATTATGTAATGTCTTGGAGCTTCATTTATTGTCATTTAAGAAGAGAGAAGAATATTCTACCCTCGGGAAGATGCTGTGGGAGTAAAGAAATATTGTCAGCTAGCAGAATGGCATAGAGGTCTTCAAGAAATACCAGGTTGTGCCTCCAGTCCTCACTGACGTTATATCAAGATTTTAATCCTTTAGACACATCAGTGTTTGTGCTAGTGTCCTTTAAATATTGCTCAAACTAAGGCAGTGGTGGTAGGGAGAGTGATTATTCGTGCTGCCTGACTGGTTCTAGCGTTCTGTAGCTGGATCTGGTGGGATGATCCAAAGGTCCAGGGTCTCGGCTGTGTTCCTCCACAGGGCGGGAAGCCAGAGCCATGTGTTCCCTGGCTCTCAGTGTCCCCAAGTCTGCAAGGGCCATGAGGCAGAGAGGAAATATGCTCATACTTATGCTGATAGTCTGCTGGGATCTCCAACCAGAATGATCTTTCAGATTAAAAGTCTGATCACATCATTCCCTTGCTTAAATCCCTTCTGCAGCTTCTTTTCTTTGGAGACTGTTGAATCAAAGTCCAGATCCCTCCAGGATGTAGGGTGCCCCAGACACTCCCCTGTTCTCTTTCAGTGTCATCGTGCTCTCCTGAGGTCTCTGAACACATCGCCTTTGCACATGCTGTTCCTCAACCCCTTTTTGAGAATAATTAGTATTTAACTATTACAAGAAGGTATTCACATACAGGCCACTAAACGTGGTTCATTTTACTGTTACTCCATTGTGACCAAAGAAGGTCACATGGCTAGATCTAACATAATGGAGTAAGGAAATATGCAGAAATTCCATAAAAAGGAGGCTATGGAAAAACAGGCAAGGATGCACAACCTTCCTAGAGGAAGATGGAAACAAATGGAAACTAATAAAATTGAAATAATTTGAAAATTATTTAAAATTGAAATAAACGCTTTTCCTCTTCTGCTTCCCCTTTACGACCTCCACTTACCTCCCAGGTCAATAGTAGAGTCTTTGTCAGGAAGCCTTTCTTGACCCCTGTAAACAAGTCCAGTTCATTCCACCCTGTTTCCATAATGTCCCTCCTCAGAGCTGATGGCAGACAGTAGATCTGGGCACCGCTCGGCTTCCATAGCAGTGAAAATGTTGAAATGTGATATTTTTGCAATTGTTAATGATTAGCTCCTGCTCTGAGACCACAAAGTCAAGGCTTGGCCTCAGTGGCCCTCCTTGGGACACTGGAGGATCGTCTGGCAGCACAGAAGATTTCCAGAAGACTGCACTGGGGTGCAGTCACCATCGACTCAGACTTGTCCATGTAGCCTGTGTTCATTTTCCCCCTTATGATATCTGGTGGTGATTATTTATTGTCCTTTTTACATTCTAAGCTCTGGAAAGCAGGGGCGAGGTTTGGAGTATAAAGCCCTGGCACCTGAGAGATTTGCAACACTGACTTTCAACGCTGAGTCCAGGTGGTCCCTGCCACTCCTACAGGTAGGAGTCATTTATTATTACTTTCAAGAGTGAGGCTTTAAGGATAAAAAGAAGTTCATACTGATGTGGCTGCATCACTGTAGTATGCTGATTTTAAATCCTTTGGGTATAAACTGAGCAATGGAATAGCTGGGTCAAATGGTGGGTCCATTGCAAGTTTTTTGAGGAATTTCCATACTGCTTTCCAGAGTGGCTGCACCAATTTGCAACTCTACCAGCAATGTATGCTGTTCAATTCACAATGGCTAGATTGTGGAACCAACCTAGATGCCCTTCAATTGATGAATGGATAAAGAAACTGTGGTATATATACACAATGGAATATTACTCTGCCATAAAGAAGAATAAAATTATGGCATTTGCTGATAAGTGGGTGGAGTTGGAGAATGTCATGCTAAGTGAAATAAGCCAGGCCCCAAAAACCAAAGGCCGAATGTTTTCTCTGATAAGTGGATGACAATATATAATGGAGGTGGGGGAAGGGGTGGCAGGGAGAGGGACAAGAGAAGAAAGGAGGAACTTTGGATGGTGTAGAGGAAAATGGGATGGGAGGGGGTGGGGGAAGGAAAAATAGTAAACTGAGGTGGACAGTATTACCCTATGTATATGTAAGATTATATGAATCGTGTGAATCTACATTGTGTACAACCATAGAAATGAAAAGTTGCACCCCATTTATGTACGAAAAAAAATTTAAAAAAGAGAAGTTCATACTGAATGAAAAGAAGAGAGAGACCCTCCGGGATCTTAGGATTCTGCACTGTGTCAACCACACTCTGCCATCTGAGGCTACAGTAGGAGCTGCCAGGTGTTGTGATGGCTCCGTTGCAGAGACACTTCCATGAAGAGGGGTCATGGTGACTAAGCCCAGAAGATTTGCTCTGTAGATGCAGATGTGTCCAGAGCTGCCCAGCTGGTCGTGGAGGGATTGAGGCACTGGGAACCCACTATATCACGCTGAGGTACAGTGAGGCCTCGGGTCAGGTTTTTGCCCATTTTGGTTTCTATTTGTGTGGAAGGAAGCTGCTGAGATGGCCCCTGATGTCCTTGTGTCTTCCATTCCCAGGAGTGTGGCTGGACCTTCTGACTCATTTACTTCCAACAGATAGATAATGGTGAAAGTGATGGTGTACCACACCCAAGGTCAGGTGAGAAGAGAATATGGCTTCTCTCTTGCTCTCTGACTCAAGCTGCAGGAACCAGGTGCCACCTGAGGTACCTCACTATGAAGAGATCCATATGTCAAGAAACCAAGGAATGGTCCCCAGTTTATGCCAGCAAGGGACCAAAGACCTCAGTACAACAGCAGCAACAAGGGACCAAGTGAGGCCTGACTTCCCTGCACTTGAGCATATGATGAGACTTCAGTCCTGGATGGCAGACAGATTGCAGCCCCTGGAAAGACACCACAGTTTGGATCTGGAATGTTCCACAAGGCCTGTCTGTTGAAGGCTTGGTCGCTAGACCCTGGCACTTTTAGGAGGTGGAGGAGATTTTATGGGTTGAGACCAATTGGGAGGTTTGAGGTTCTTTCCTAGGGACTGTGATCCTGGCCTCTTGCTCTCTCTTTTGCATCCTGGCCATGAGGTGAAGAAGCCTCCTCTCCCAAGTACTCCCACCATGATGTACTGTGCCAACATGGGCCCTAAGCAGCGGGGTCAACAGGTCAAAGACTGAAAGTGCCAAACAGCAAGCCAAAATAAACCTTTGCTCTTTTTAAATTGATTTACCTGGAGTATTTTTTCTTTTATAGCAAATGAAAGTTGTAACACAATGGATGTGGGGCCTAGTCTCCTCCCAAAGCCACTTTGGGGGTTCCTACCCACAGAACCTAAGAGATGACAGGTTCTTATTGTTCTAAACCATGAAACTTGAAAGGCAATTTGTTATGCAGCTGTAGGTGACTGATACAGTTTGTTAAGTGAGTTGCAGGGAAAGACCTTTCAAATAGACTCAGATGTCCATTCTGCAGCTTTAGCTGTTGGTCACCTATTTATAAATCCACACATAAATGTTCACATTCTCCTTATGCCTGCTGGACATCTGCTATGCACCAGGCCCTGCACTGTGAATTCCTGGACGTGGAGACCTTGCCTCATCCATTTCTTCTCCCCTTGCACAAAGTTTATTGCATGATGACCATTCACAAACTGTATGCTGAATAAAATTATCTCACCACTGGAGAGTTATTTCGACCCACACTTCACTGATGCAGTATGAGAAGTGCCCAGAGTTTAAGCATACCAGAGAGCCTCAGGCCACAGAAGTCAGAGATCTTGCCCAAATTCTGAGGCTCCCGTCTGTGTACCCCAAAACTTCCAGAATAGGTAAACTAGCCACTTCAATTTCAAATGGCAGTGTTTCCCTTTTCCTCTAACATACCAGCTTAGAATAAGCAGGTGGCTTTAAAAACAAATGTTTTTATTAAAGAATTTCATCCAAAAAGTCTTTGTTACTTCTTTTTCTCCCTTAAGCACAGAAATTGGTCTCTGCCTTACTTTGAACAGATGCCCGGGATCTAATTCTTCAATGATAACCTGTTAGGAGTGAGTAACAATTAAGTTATTTTAGTCCTCACTGATAATGTTCATGGAGTAATGGGTGTTTCTTTCTGCGTTAATAAGAAACATTCGCAGCATAACCATGGGGCCCTGCAGATAAAGCAATTGGCAAGAAACGGTATGTTTAAATACCAGAAAACAGCCCATATCCAAACAGGTGTGTGATAAAAGATTATAAATAAACTGCTCTGTATGCAGTTTAGCCCAAGCTAAATTGTGGAAGAAACTTTCCTCTTATTTTGGAAAAAATATAACCAAACCAGGCCTCTAGCATCCTCCTTAGATCACACAGCTGGAAAAACAGTTCTTATTCAGAGAGCTGAAAGTAAAAGTTGTTTTAATTTTTTTTTAATGGCCGGATAAACACAGCCTTGCTGGGGGAATGAGTCTACTTTTGCAAATGTGGCCTTGAGCAAAAATCTTGTGAAAGACTCACCTCTTTTCAACCTTTGTGAAATACGCCTGCCTCTTTGAATTAGCGATGGTCACTTCATGTTGTGTTGGAATCCTTCTGAGAAATGTTTTCGTTGGTGCAGTTTGCCTGACCACGTGGGTACTTGACTTTGGGCATTAATATAGATGCAAGAGAACTATTTGGTTTCCATTAAGATCTGCTAAGTGCACAGGAAACATGGTTTAGAGCTGAAAGAGGTTATAAAAACCATCCTTTTTTTCATGTTATTTCTTTCTGGCCAGGAGCAAAGGTGGGGCAAGGGGTTGGACTGTGCCAGACAGTTGGGAAGTATGTGGGTTAAATATTTCCCACTGGGCTGTTTTTGTTGTTTGGGATCATTTGTTCTCTGCCAGCCTGTGTCTAGGAGGAAAAAGACAAAAACATTGTAGACATAGCTCGAAGCCCATGGAAACAGCGGACACTCGACATGCCTCGGTGGCCAGGAGGATCATGGGGGAGCGGAGAGTGGGTGGTTGGCCAAGCTCGGGGGTAGTATGGCAGTGGCCCTTGCTGAGCCTGTTTTCCACCTCTACCATGACCTATGTGTACAGAGCTTATGCAGATGCATCCAAACACACAGCATGTCATGTGCAATCACATGAAGATGACACGCAGTTGCAAAGACAGGTGTGACTGGATTAAGTGTCTGAAGGCTCCATGCAGGACGTGAAGTGTTGGCCCTTCAGCACATGCATGCTCCATCCTGGTGGCCTTCATTTGAGCCATTGCTACTGCTCTCCTTGAGGAGCTGTGCCCTTGAATACATCCCCTTCCACACGCTCAGCTCCCACTCTCTCCCCAGCCCTGGCCACAGCTATTCACACGCACCGTGAGCAGACAGGAATCACACACCAGTGGAAAAAGAATGAAAACCCTCACACCAACGTCATCTGGTGGAGTGGTTAGGGGGCCTGCGGCAGATTCTGCCCTGCTTTCCTTCTCGCCAAGTCATCTTTTTTCAGCCTCGAGATCCGCATCTGTAGACAGAGAACAAAGGTGGGGCGTCCTTGACTGAGTTGAGCAGCCGTGAGGTGTGCAGAAGGCACTTTCTTTATGAGTCTGTCTAACCACACGCTGCACACGGCGCCTGCCAGACCCGCTTCGGCTGGACTCTGCCCTCTTCCTCATTTCCAACTCTAGTCGCTGTTCCAGGTAGTTCCAGCCTGTGGATAAGCACTCGGGAGCCAGAAATCACCGGCCGATATTTCAATCTCGAGAACCAGCATTTTGAGGAATGGTGGACTCAGAGGTTGAGAACAACAGTAACCCCATGCTGACTACATCTGAATGAGACTGAGGTCCTGCCTTCTTCGGGGCAGCAGAATTTTCCTCTGAGAATTCATGGGAAGACAGTGATCAGGGTGAGCGTCTGTCTTCGTGCTATTCATAAGGGACACGGAAAGACAGTTGCTGTTATGGTCCACGGTGCTAGAAGGACAGTTGGTATCACTGTGCGACCCCCCGCTTCTATAGCTCTTGCCTTTTCTCCCCCAACCCACTGTGGTAAGTATTATAAATAGGCCTCTTTCTTATCTGATCCTCCCCTAAGTGTTTTTCATTTGAAAACCACAGTTAATTTTAGATAATTGTCAGAGATAATCTCAAATTTGTGTGTAATATAGGCCCTAGTTCTAAGAAAAACATGACATTTCTGGAGGACCTCGTTTTGGCCCCTCTTCCTCTGACAGTACCCGGCCAACGTCTCTGATTCCCCCGCCACTCTTATCAGAGACCTGGTTTTATCTGATCCTGCTGGCTCCCTCCTCCAGAAACAGAAACTCTGTCCTGGAAGGCTCCACTCAAACCCAGGTGTGACTTTAAGACTGAAGAGCAGCTCTGGGGAGCTCAGGGTGAGTCCGCCGTCACCACTCCCAGGATCAGCTTTTCAGAGCCCGAGTGGCCTCTACCCTCTGATTCTCGCAGGGCCCCTCCCGGTGATCCCCATGCAGATAACTACAGCTGTAAATGCTGTGCAAAGGCTTCTGTAGGACTCTTTGAAAGAACAGGCTGTTTTTCAGAGCCTGGGCCACATTTGTCCTGGCCTGAGTTAAGAGGTAAAGAACATTCCAATTGTAAGTTTGCATGGAAAAAATATATTTGAAGTTTTTTTCTGCTAACAAGGTATGCCGAGGACTCCCATTCCCGTAAACGAAGGTTGAAGATGGCTGGTTGGCAGAACACAGTCATCTCCCCTCCACCCCTTAATTTTTCCATAAAGTGCCATAAAAAGCCACTGTACTAAAAAACATTTTGGGAAGGGAACAGGCTCCAGGCCAAGAAGCCACAAGCTTAAATGGGGGGAAATCTGAGCCCTGAGGCACGGTTTCCTGAGCAAGTCATTACTTGAAAAGGGATCAGGCATCAGCAATGCTACCCAAATCCAGAAGCACACTCTGGGCTGCGCTGGGCTGCCCAGAACTGTGCTGGACTGGAGAAGGAGGCCGCAGTTCTCCATGGGAGCAGCAAGCCCCACATGAAGTGCAATGAGAGCCTCGTCCCAACTCAGAGGCTACCCGGAAAGCACCAGGCAGAAAATGTCCATCAGATGAAAAGAAAATCCAACATCCCCCACCCACCAGCCCCAGTGGTACTCAGGTACCCGTTTTAAATTCATTCTTGTGAAATGTGGAGATGCTATGCTAAAAACAACATGAAAGAGTCAAGTTCCCCAGAAACTAGACCTACCATGGAAAAGAAGGATGTTCTGGAGGGAATCACCCAACAAAATACAGAGACCCACGAGTCAACTTGGTGCTGGCTACAGAATAGAGACCCAAGAAAAGAACAGAGGACTTGGAGGTAGATGTATTAATAAATGAAGACTCAGAATGGATTAATACGACTCGTAATTCATCAGGAGAGATCAGATTACTTAATCAATGGCATTGAGAAACTGACCACCATGTGGACAACAATATCAACTGTATTTGTTTGTTCCACTAAGTGTGGGTTCCAGATGAATAAGAGATTAAATGGAAAAGGGAATATCATGAGCTTAAGAGAGGAAAATTAAGAATATTTTTATGGCTACGAAGAGGGAGGGAAATAGTTTCTAAGGAAGACCTAAAATTGCAAACCACAAGGCAAAAAATTGGGTTCAATTTGACCAAAATTGAAGATTCCTTTTTCATGAAAAATGTTGAAGATGAAGTTAATAAAACATCAAACATTGGAATACAATATTTGCAACATTCAAAACAAAGAACCCAGCGAGGGTATGTGAGGGAAGCTGGAAGCAAACTAGAAAAGGACCATGAAACCCATCACACTGGGGGCAGAGGCCATGACAGGTAACCGCAGCCGAGGAAGGCCAAGTGACCAGTGTAAGGCAAAGAGGTGATGACCTCATCAGCAGTCAGCAGTGCAAATTCTGACAGCAGGAAGAAGGGGGACCGTCAAGACATGGGTCATTTACAGGAGCACTGCCCTCAGGAAGAGAGAGACGCCATTATCAAGTTTCAGCATCTCTCTCTCTCTCTCTCTCTCTCTCTCTCTCCCTGCTCCTTCTCTCTTTCTCTGCATCTTTCCTGCTCTCTTTCCATGTGATACCTCATTTCTGCCTTGTGATGACACAGCAAGAAGACTGTCACCAGATGTGCCCACTTGATCTTGGACTTCCAGGACTCCAGAACTGCGGGCCACCTTCCAGAACCTTCTATTGTTTATGATTTTCCCCATCTGCAAGAATCTGTTATAGCAGCAAATTCAATATGATTCACACGTACTGCTCTCAGGATACGGACTTAGTTGAAGCCAAATCTAAAGAACAAGCTCGCAAAAAATCTAATGCATCCTCATGCATTAGAATTCTTACTCTCACTTTTGGAATGTCCCAAAGAATCCTCGCTTGGGTCCAAGAGAGAATACCAAAGGATGGTAGGGATCCAATGCCTGGACCCGCCTGTCTTTAACCTTTGTTCAATGGGTTTGAATCCTCTGGGACAGGGAGGGGACAAGTTCATCCATGATTGAGGGAATGAAGGAAATGATCAGGTGTGCATTATGGAAGGCTGTGTAGCAGCTAGACGCAATCATCTGGAGTAGACAAACTAGCAGCCAGTTAAGTTCTTAAAACTGCAAGCTAGGTAAAAAAGAATAATAATAATAAGGAAAGCCACCAGTTAGGGTAGTGGGGAGGAAAGGATGGCAAAGACACACTCTCATGGCACCTGGCCTAAGGAAGATCTCAGACTGCATCAACATTAGGAGTGAAATCAAAGGGGCCAGTCTATCCCGACAGGAGATTCCAGACAGTAAGGAGGGGATGGGATCTGAAACTACTCAAAAATAGAACTTGGGAGCTGTCTGCCCGTCCATTTCTCCCCCTTGCATCTTGTCTTTTTCTCTGGTAACTGATTCTGAGCTTTCACAAACACGACACTGACCACAAAGCAGAACATCGCTGGCAAACCAGCCCCGTCCTGATGTCAGCGGGGAGGGCCCAGCACTTCCCCAGCCAGGTGCTGAGTTTGACAAAGTTAATTCTTAGTAATTTATTTATGTGGGTTCAGAATTCAGCATGGCCTCTCGTGACCTCATATGCAGCCCGTGCTACAAGGTCATTGGGTGGAAGCTCTGCTCCGAGGGCTTTCACTGCGGCTTGCTTCCGAAAGCTTACAGAGTAACACTGCACTCAGGACCTAGAGGAACCAAATCTCAAGGATGGAATGAGGCTCCCCCTTCCTCTAACCACGGAAATACTTCTAGGAGTATCCATTACCCCAGTGCCGACAACAGGATGGCAGAGGTTAACAACTGTGGCATTGAGAAAGCAGGAGAGCCTGCCTAATCTTGCCCAGGGAAGCACAAGGGACAAGAGTCCAGCCTAAGAGCAGGACACCAGGGAGTGTGCCTCACACAGGAGGCAGCAGGATATTTACACTGCATTGGTGATCAGGGGTCACAAAGAGGGGCAAGGAGCTGAATTCCCAAGAGTGGAATTGCATCCAACTCTCTGAAGGAAATCCAAGGTTTGGAAAACTCCCAAGGAACAATAATTCAACTGAACTAACCTGATGAACTGTTTTTAAATGTTTGGAGAAATATAGTCAAACATTGAACAGCTTCCTAGAACTGAATCAACTGGGCAAAGGTAACCTTTTATTAGACCTTTGCAGTACACCCAAAGCACAGGTCAGAGTGTAAGGCTCAGCTCCATCTGAAGGAGGGAGGAAGACGTGGGCTCACCGCCCCATCAGGGGTTCTCAAGGGCAAGGTGCACGCTTCCCTCTTCCCGATGACTGTTCGCTTGAAGCTACGCCTTGGGTGGGTGCAGGCAACTCCAGGTATTCAGCGCCTGCTCAGCCCTTAGTGATTTGCCAGGTGTTCCCTGTCTCATCTCATGGACTCCTCTCACAAGCCTCCAAGAAAGCAATTAACATTGCCTATTTCTCAGAAGAGGAAAGAGAATTTCTGGGAGATTAGAGAAATTCTCAAGGTCAGACGGCTTTTACAAAGCAGACCTGCATTCAAGCCCAGATCTGGAACTTTCTTCAACCTGTACCATCATGACCAGACCTCTGCTTCTTAGGAATGTCAGGCAGTTTGGAGGGTTCCCCTAAGTTAAGAATAAAGAAGTAATTTGTCCTCTCCCCTCCATTGTCAAGCAAGGGTGCTAAGGAGGAGCTATGTGTTAGAAGGGAGTTGGGCACTGGTAACCATAGTAATTTTTTGTCGAGTTCTCATTAGGTGGAGAGCACTGTGATAAATGCTCTTCATGAGACCCATGAGTTGGTTCTATTAGTATCTCCATTTGTCTATTTGTGAAAACTAGATTTCAAAGGTTAGTTAATTATTCAAATTCAAACAATTAGTATTTGTGGATTATGTCCTAAATTTGTCTAACTCTCAAATCAAATTTTTTGAGTACCACCCCACATTGCTTTCATTGCATCCAATGGTGTGCAGTGGTGGTAGTAATGGCAGCTATGGGGACAGCAGCAAGGTGATGGTGTTTTGATGTTCTTGGTGGTGGTGTTGGTGGTGTTGATAGTAATGGGAAGGCGGTGGTGGTAATGAAGTGATGGTGTTGGTGTGGTAAGGAGTCATTACTGGTAGTGGTAGTGTTGGCAGGGTGGTGATACTGGAGGTAATGGTGTGGAGATGTCTGCAAGGGTGAAAGCAGTGTTGGGAGCAGCAGCTGTAACAGTAGTGATGGTTATGGTGGTGGTCGTGGGGATGGTGTGGTGACAAAAACCTCAAAAGCCTGTGGATCATGATGAGACTTTTCCCTCTCGATTCAGGGATTTGATTGTCATGGTGGTGATGGCGGTTGTGATGTCAGGAGTGGTAGAAACAGTAATGGTGATGATGATGGTGGTCGTGGTGGTAATGTTGGTGGTGATGTTTGTGGTGGTGATGTTGGTAGTGATGGTGGTTGTGATGTTTGTGGTGGTGATGTTGGCATTGTTGGTCATGGTGATGGTGGGATGATGATGGTGGTGGTGATGGTGGTAATAACTAGTGATGGTGGTGACGATAGTGCTGATTTCGGAGGCAGTCACCCTGAGTGTGGTAGTGGTAGATGTTAATTCACTCTCTCAGGCAAGGTCTCCCTTGGAGTTTCTGCAAAAAAGAGTTCTTTGTTTTCTCTGTGCCTGGGAGGGTTGATTAACTTTTTTCCAAAGGTTCCAGAAAGGAGAAACTGGTCTTTAATTCCTCTTCCTGTATTCACGTCCATGCTGTTGACAAGAGCTGCTGCTGCCCAGGGCCAGCAGGGGAGAGACAGACCCCGTGACCATTTCCCTGAAGGCAGCCTTTGGTCACTCTGCACTGGAACACATTACCCCCTGCCTCGCCCCTGCCACATTAACCAGGTGACTGGGCCCTGCCAGGCCCAGCCCAGTCCAAAGGGATTTGGGAGTCAGTGTCCCAAACAAGGCACTGATTAGCTGGTAATCAGGCAGTGATTAGCAGGTCAGGTCACCTGCAGTTCAGCGCCCATTGTTCCCTGCAAAGTCCTGGGATGTTGCCACACAGAGGCCAGTCTGAGCATCTGAGGATCCTGATGCCTGTGGCTCTACTGTGGAGAGTTCATGGGGAAAATCCTCTCCTCCCCCAAGCCTGTCCCCAGAGGAGGCCGCACTGTGAATCCCTTGTCTGTTCACACACAAAGGTTCTGGGAGAAAAACAGCCTGCTTAAGCACCAAGTGGTGACAGGGAGGTGAGGCCCCAGGATGCACTGAAGAGTCAGAAGCAAATTAATACACCCTCATCCATGCGTGACGTGCAGCACGTGAGCAGGGGCGGGCTGCAAACCGGGTCTAGACTAAGATTCTGCCATGCACTTGAAAATGACCTTGAACACCATGTTTAACCTCGGAGCCATGCTTACCTCCCTTGTTAAGGGGATTAATAACACTTGCCCCTTAGAGTTGTTTAGGTTTAAATTCTAAAATAAGTAAGCAAATAAATAAATGGTTGCAAAACAGTTAATATAGTTTCTGGACTAGAGAAAGCACCTAATAAGTGCAATCATCCTTATCATCAGTCACAGTAGTATCATTATTTGAAATAGCATCATTATTTTTAATACTGTTTTTTATCTTCTAAAAAATTCCCCCAAGAACTTCACTTCTAAGATGAAAGTAAGGGCTAGGGATATAGCTCAGTTGGTAGAGTACCTGCCTTGTAAGCACAAGGCCATGGGTTCAATCCTCAGCACCACACACAAAAAAATAATAATAATAAAAAAAAAATAAGATGAAAGTAACCCTGGTCTTTGCAGGACCATCCTAAGGATGAGGTGAGAAAATTCTTGTAAAGCATTCACTACAGGGCCCAGCACGTAATTAGCACTCAATAAGTCATAGCAATAATTATGATAATTGTCATTCTTCTTTGCACAAAGATGGATGCTAAAGGATATTTTATAATATATTTCGTTGTACTGCAGCATATAATCAAGGCAATTTAGATAGAGTGTGATTTTCAACTAAAAGGGGATTAGTGAAATTATTCATGGCATATTCAGGCCACTGAATGCCACACAATCTTATAACCCAGGTGCCCTCAAATTACTTGGAGATCTTGTTGAAATGCAGATTCTGATTTGGTAAGTCTGGGATTTGGCCTGAGGTTCTGCATTTCTAATGAATTCCAGGGGACTCCTGGGCCATAGGTCTACACACCCCACTTTGAGTAAAGAGGATGCCACTTTTGTAATAAAAAAAGTCTATGTAGGCACACTAATGCACAAATGTAGAAAAAAAATTCGAGACATACTGGAGATAGGAACCGTGTTTATTCCCCCTTTACTAAACTGCTCTTTCTCAAAAAATTAATAATGGTCATGTAAAGGAAGCATTTTAAGATGCAACAAATTTTACTGATACACAAAGTTCTTCATTTCTCTCACACCTTGTCACATGGCCAGGTTCTCCAGCACTTTCCTTGCCAGCTCTGTGTGCATGATGTCCTGGTTTCCTCCTGTGTCGTGCTAGACCTTTTGGTGCCCTAACCACAGGAAACCACATTAATGCTGCTCCTTCCCGAGGCTTCAGTTCTCTGAGGAGCAGGTGGGCCCCAGTGCAGAGAGAGCAGCTTGCCAGAGTTCAGGGTCTGCAGGGGTGCAGACTGGCCAGGTGAAAGGTGGACAGCTGTTGACTTGGAGCAGCCAAGAGAGCTTCTGAAGTCCAGCTCTGGCCGCAGGGATAGGGAGTTCCAGCTAACATGTATGTGGGTGTTGCAGGGAAGGTCGACTCTCTGGAGTAGGAAAGACCAAGGAAGTGTCCACTGTACAGAGGGATGACTGGGCTGGCCCGTCCACTACGGCTGAGCTGAGGGGAGCTCCCCTGACATTGGGGAGTCGGTAGGCACGAGATGTTTTCTTTCTTTGAATCCTCTCAAGAAATAATTGTGAAAAAATGGAAGAATTGTGTGTTTGAGTCCAATTTATGTCATCATCCTCAGGTGACAGATGTCCGTAAGCACACAGAGAGAATTAGACAGCCTCTGAGCTGAATTCTGACCTTGCCAATTTATAGCTAGGCTGCCACAGATTCCAGCAATGGCTCCATTCCCATCGTGGGAAATGAGACCAGCCATGCGATGGTATCTTAAGAATAAAGAATTAGGGAGCTAAAAATCCTGGTCTCTGGTCAGGCACAAAGCAGGCTTCAAAGGCCAACATTAATCATAATTGATATTTTATCCAGTACCCCTGTTCTCTCCACCTTAACCACACTTTGTGCCAACCTGAGATCCCTGGTACTGGCCTCCATCCCCTCATCCCTCCACGCATCAGTGGATGGAGAGAAACCAATGCTTCCTCAAACTGGGTCGTGGCAGGAGAGCATAGTAAGAGACTTTTCACAGAGGTGAGAGAAGGGTTGGGAAATTGAGTGACAGTGACATGAATGGCAGTTGAGGAGATACCTCAACCCCCAGTTATAAGCACCCAATGAGGGTGACTGTAGGAAAAGGTAGTCTGCAGGACCTCTGGACTTGGGAAAGAGAACCCAGGATAACCAGTAGCCTGGCTCCTCTCTTCCTACCCTCCTCTGCCCAATTCATGCTTTGGCTAAGATCGTGGCTTGGTGTCTCCTTTGATTAATTTCTCCATACTTTCCAATCTTCTCAAGCTGCTGTCATATGTGCACTGTGACATGAACATAGAATATGGCTGCATTCCCAACGGGGACGTGGATGGAAACAGCTCTGCGTGGTCTACTGCCCAGAGGTTGGACATTAAATGCAATACCATGAAAATAATGTTAAAACTACTCTGGAAAGGACCATTTCAGGACCTACCCATGGAACCACAAGATGTATATCGTTCTAGTACTTGGTCTTCCGGCCCTTAAGAATCTTACAATAGCCTCAGGAAGTGACTTTTCAAATAAACACTTACCGTGGAGTTCACTGAAAGGCATCCAAAAAAATGTGACTTGAAAGGAGAAGACTTCTTCCCAGGCTGTGTGGACCCAGATTATATCACCCTTTGGTGGAATCCAATGGGAAGCCAGGTGGCAGGAGAAGCTATTGCTGTTGTCTACAAAGGTCTCCTCCTAGAGTTCCAGAGGAAGGTGAAATTGGAGGACAGAGAACCTGGAGGGACAGATGGAACATTCCAGCAATCTTGCCAATTTGAATCTGTCATGAAACCTTCCAGACAACACATCCTTCCAGGTCCACCGTCCTTGGAACTCACACACCTTTCCCTAAACATCTGACACTCATGACCTCATATGGACAGCTCCTGTGCAAATCACATCCAGAGTGGATTGCCAGGTCCTGGAGTCAGGGAGGTGATGTGAAGAGTGGGGAACCACCCTGTGCTGTTAAATAGACTAAGACAGCATCTTTAGCCTTGTCCTGGGGACTCAGAGATTGTCCTGGGGACTCAGAGAAAGTGATGAATAAATCCGTTGGTGGTTCTCCATTATGCTTCTGTTTCTCACATCCCCCACTATCTGCAGACACGACCCCGCCTGCATACACCTCTAAAAGGGAACTGCACTCCATGAGCACCTTCCATGGGACCTTGACTTGTACAAGTTCATACACATTATGAGGGCGTTTCTCCAACTTCATTATTCTCAGAATCCTTTAAAAATTACAAATGGCCTGCTCTTTTAAATTTGATGTCTTTTAAATATGTAGAAAATAGAAAATAAAATTCTGCCTAGCATGCATGGGGCCATGGGTTCAATTCCCAATATCACCAAAAAAGAAAAAAAAAGAAAAAGAAAATTTAAATTCCTAATGCTTATTGCCCCTATGAAACTATAAAGCAAAATAAATTAATAAATTGAATGCAAGCAAAATTATACTATAGTTAAAAATGCCTATCACTTTTAATTAAATATGGCTGATGATATGGTTTTGATGAAACTGGTTCAAAGTAAGGAGCGCCACAGTACAGGTGTAATTCTGCGCACCAGGCCTGCACCTGTGTGGTGATTCAGATGTCCCACAACTGCTCCCAGTTTATCCTGGGTGCTGTGAAGTCACTTGGCATGAAATTGACAGGAGCTCATCATTTTAAATTTATATCTCCTTTGTTCTTTCCTTATTAGTAGAGTCGATCAAATTAGATAGTGCCAACTTGCTTGCAATCACTAGCATTAAAATGTGGTGGCAGTTTTAAATATAAAGCGTCATCCAGATAATCCAGAGCCTGCTTTATCAACTTCACGTGACATTACCACTGAAATGGGAACTGCTTGAGTTTGGATCTGCGATGTCTCCCAGGCTCACATGCTCAGTCTTGCTTGCCAGTCTGTGGTGCTATGGGGAAGGGGTAGAAGCTTTGCGAGGTGGGCCCTGGTGGAAGAGAGTTATGTCATTGGGTGTGTGCCCTCAAAGGGTAAACTGGGACCCCCAGCTCCTTCCTCTCTCTCTGCATCCTGCCCACTGTGAGATGAGCAGCTGGCTCTGCCAGGACTCTCCACCATGATGGCTTACCTCACCACAGACCCAGAGCCACCGGAACAAGTGACCATGGACTGAAACCTCTGAAACTCTGATAAATAAATAAGCTGTTGATCTCAAGTATTTTGTCACAGTGATGGAATTGTGACTAACATAAGAACCCAAAATTCAATTGTTCTTGTAGAGAAGGTTGTTTCCCACTCTGTCCTTGGAGTAGTCAGGGACGTCAGCCTAGGCATCTTCAATCTCCTCAGGTCTGGTGAGGTGGACATTGTGATTTGCTTTCTGTATGAGGACACTGATGCTTGAAGTGGGGGGTTAGGCATGTATGTAGGCGCAGTCACTTAGAAGGTGACACAGCAAGATTCTGACCAAGGCTATGTGTCACTACACCCAGGTTTTGACGGATGGGACTCATCTTATTGATACATATTGGTGGTGAGGAATGGAAAGGATGTTCAGGAAGAGGAAGAAGGAATAAGGAATAATGCATGCTAGACCAGAGGTGGCAACATAAATCCAATCCAAGGTGCCCTGTTGTGGGTGCTGTGGGGATCAAGAGTACTGGAAAGTTTAGAGCCACATGGAAGCTGGGTAGCCATACAGTGGAGGCTTGCCTCCAGGTGAGGCCATTCTTGGCATCTTTACCTCGGGCTTGGCAACAATCATCCCTTGTGAATTGAAATACACAAAAACAAAGTTCTGAGTTGCTCCTAGTTGCTGATATTTGCTGTTTCCTGCTTTGAGCCTGAAGCTGAACATTTTGTCCCAGAAGCCTTTGTGTTGATCTTGAGGGTTTTGAAGAGTTTAGGGAATGGTGACTCTCAGCTCATGTCCACTTTCCATCCACAAAGCTGGAGTCCTCTCTGCCTCCAGGGATGGATAGAGGCTATGGAATAAGTGTTGGCAACCCATTTCCTATTGTCGTAGTAAGGTGTTGCCCTTTCCTTCAACTCCAAGTGGTGAGAATGTAGGAAACCAATGATTTAGTTAACAAACAGGCATGTGTGATAAACTGTCACTCACCAGAGTCCACCACGCTAGGACTCAATACAAGTTTTCCACAGCTTGCATTTCCTGATAATACAAAGGTATCTCCTGCTAAATTCTCACTTTCCCTATAGCAAAGTTAACTTTTTGTTATTTTAGAATGGCAAATTGAGTCATGGGAAATTCCAGGAATCACACACACACACACACACACACACACACCGCACATATCACACGCACTTCAGGTAATGCCATAACTAAAGACCTTTCTGCCTTCCACGTAGTTTGAGGACAATGAAACCATTCAATCATTGCCCAGAATGATAATTATCCTTTTGGACACATGACCTCATATTCTCAATCTATTAAGCACACAAAATCTGAAAATGAGTGGTATTAGTGATTCTACTGAAATGGATATAAGGGAATTGAAATAAAATAAAGCCAGGTTTAGCTCTGTAATCCCTGAAGGCATAAGTGCTAAGAAGATGGGTGACTTAGGACAGTAAGAAAAGAAAAGAAAAAAAAAGAACAAAGAAAAGTAAAATGTGGATGTGGTTTTGTACTAGATGTCTGGTCTTCATTGCTTTGGGTCACATCAGCTGGTGGTGGGGATTGGTTCAGGTGGGGGTAACACTTGTGATGACCTACAACAGAATTCCAGAGTAAAGTGATTGGTTCCCTCATCTCCCTCCAAGCCTTCATTTGTCTTTCTTCTTTTCATTTTTGTTAGAATATTAGGTAGGCATTCACATTCTGTTAGAGTCAGCCCATGGAATTGGAATGGTTACTACCTACATCAGAAATGACTATTCCCAGCAGGATCACCTTCATGTGAAGGTCAATCTCATCCAGATTTTTAGAACACCCCTTCTCCAGAAACTTGAGTGCGGTTGGGTCAAAGGACATGTGACCATACAGTGTTTTGCTCATGAACTTTCTCTACTGGTATAGACCCATGAGTGACCCAGTGGGGAGCAGAGGTACTTGGTATCTCTACACTTTAGGGTTGGCATTCACTTTCTGGAAATTTTTAGGGAGAAAAGGGGCTGTGTAACCTACTCTTTATATGAATCTTACCCTCGCGTCCTGGACCCATGAATGCTGGGGTCCATCCATGGTTCCAAAAGCCAATGTTACAATCAATCCTTGAAAGACTAGAAGTAGATTCTCAGACAAATGAAAACCTTGGGCAGGTCCCAAGTGGGAATGCTGATCAAGTGTCTCCATGCCCTGTCCTTTAACCCTCTTACTCCCCAATTCGGCCCTCAGGAGACTCACATTAAAAATTCTTCAGAGCAGGAAACCTGGTTGATGGATTAATCAATCAACCAACAAGTATTTATTGAGAGCACCTAATTTTTACTCAGTAAATGCTGACTGGAGAGGATGGTACGGTGACAGGTAATGGAGGACTCTTCAAAGTCAGATAGAGGACTTGAAACCAATACTCAGCACACCATGCATTCATGCAACAGGTAGCAATGAAAACTCACATGTGAACTTTGCAGCGCTCTGAAAAACCGGAAGAGGAAGTAGATTGGATTCCCACTCCATAGAGCTTCCCGTCCAGCCCAGTCATAGTACTTTTAAGCACTCAAGATGAAAGTAATCTGCATTATGATTAAACATCAAGCTGCTGAGGGAACTTATGGTGGTCAAAATCAGGAAATCTTAAATTGTTCTAGGTTTCTGAGGCCTGGAGGGGTATATTCAATCAGCCCCCTGCGGAATCTGAATTTGGTGGTGGAAGACAAAACAGACTAAAGGTTCTGCAGAGTTCCCTCAAAATTCATCTCCTCTCAGAACCTCAGAATGCGGCCTTACGTGGAAATGGGGTTTTTGCAGATGTAATTGATTTCAGGTGAGGTTATGCTGGGTTAGGGCCTTCAACCCAATGACGGGTGTCAGACTGAGAAGCACAGACACAGACAACAGGTAAAAGGCACATGAAGATGGAGACAGAGATGGAGGTGATGCAGCACAAGCCAAGGGGCACTGTGGCTTTCTGTCTGCCAGGAAAGAGGGCACAGGCGTGGAGCAGATTCTTCCCTGGGGCCTCAGCAAGAGCAGCACTCTGTGAACACCTTGATTTCAGACTTCCAGCCTTGGGAACTGTGGTTTGAGCCACCCTGTTAGCTATGGCAGTCACAGGAAATGAAATCAAGGTACAACTGGCTAGAGTCAAGGAGAGGACCAGGCTAGGTGGCCTGTGAGTCTTGACCTAGCCAGGGGCCTTGGAGAGAGAGAATGACGTTTCCTCTGGTGTGGTGGTCTGCAAGGTGAGGGTTGGTGTTCCTACCAGAGGAGACAGGGTCTCTCTCCTGGAGCTTGTTTTTTGATGAACTGGCCACATCAGAAAACTTCTGAAGGCATGCCTGGGTTTGGGGACAGGATGAAAACCAGGAGCAAGAGTAGAGGTGAGGAGTTCTGAGAATCTTCACCTCAACAGTCCTGCATCGAGCTCGGCCTCCTTTAGACCCCTGAGGGACTCACCCTGCAAGTTGAGTAGAAAACGAAAGAACTCTAGTCCAAGGAGCTATGGGCAATGACAGAAGCCACTGAAGAAATGGGAACTATACAGAGAAAAACGACCGTGTCTGGCTAAGGGTGGTCAGGTCCTTTGTAGAGAAGGTGACTTTGGACAGGAGACCTAGGAACTCAGTAAGTGCTGGATGGTAGATAAAGACAGAGGCAGAGGAGAGAAGCAGAGTCCCCTGGTGTGCCTCAGAGCTCCTTGGAGAGAGGCCAAGCCTAACCCCAGTGCCTCCTACACTACTGCAGGCACTCGGGGAGTGCTGAGTGAGGGACCTAGGAACCAAGGGAGGAGATAACAGCCACCATCAAAGGCCAGGGAGAGGCTTCCTGTGGATACTAATCAATGAACAGGTGGGTGGAGCCCTGGAGGTTGCAGAACTTAGAACCAGTAGTGGATTTGGGTCTATGAGGAGTGTTGGGAGGAAGACTGTCTGCAGGCAGAGGAGAAGGAAATTTGAGGATGCTGGGGACAAGAGTTGCACAGTGACATTCAGGTGGAAGGGCACAAGAAATAACCCCTGTGATTTTAGCATCTGTTACTATATGCTAGTCACTGTGCCAGCCATTTTCAAATACATTTTCTCACCCTCTGAAACTTGGGTTCATGTGACCTGTTAACTTTGGAAAGAAGTAGTGGATTTTCCAGTAATCATGGGGACAGAGTAGATGGAAGAATCTTACAAGGAGTTGAAAGGGGTCTCCCCTCCTTCTCTAAATATTCATGGGGTACTTCCTCTGTGCTGGATACTCTACTAAGAGTCTCAGATCAATTATCTAATGACAGTCTTACAGTAACCTAGAATGTTCTGTCTTGATCCTAATCTTGGAGATGTGGAAAGTGAATCTCTATGGAAACTTAAGTAAAATATTTCAACATGAAGGTAGTTATGGGTGAAACCAGAATTCAAAACTTTGTGTTTCTAGACAAGCAACTAAATATTTCTTTGTCTCAGTTTCTTCACCCGTATAGTTTTTCCTTCCACAGTCGAAGCATGGAGAGATGTTAGCTCTTGTTTTACTGTTTCATTTTCCCTTTTGGAACCAAGGCATTTCAGGCCTTGCTACACCCTCACCTCTCTTCCAACATCCTCCACTGCTCTTTGGAGTTGAAGACTTCCTAGAGTCAAGAGCAGGTGCCAGAAGCTTAGGAAATTGACTCCATCCGCAGCCCGGGGCCCAAGATGTTGGCTGTGTACCCCCAGAACAGAAACCATGTTTGGGATGCAACCTAAATACAGAACAGGACAGAAAAGCACAGGAAGTTTCCAAAAGGGATAATGCAACCCGAGACAATAGGTTCACAGATCAATAGGAAACCTTTAAAGGCCCATGATGAGCAGACTGGAGGGACGCTCCTCTCTGTAAAAGGAAAATAAAATGGATCAATAAGAGACGAAAACTGATATTAAATGGCTGAGATTCTCTCGATGCTACCTGGCGCTCCTTTCCAAGCTGGTTCTCTGGTCAACTTTTCATTCCCTTCCTCCCTCTTGATGAGATCCTAAGGCTCAGGCAGAAGAGAACTAGGCCTGCGAATAGGCTCTAGAAAGAGGGCAGCAGCAAAACCACGGATCATCTCTGACTGCTCTAGTTATTGGTTACCATGATAAGGGGTAATTTGCATAATGCAACAATATGAATGTAGGGAAATGTGTTTTCTTAAACTCAACCCATGATCCTCATTCTCCAGTAGATGTATGCCTGGGTGACAATAGTATGGTGGATTTTAGAGTTTTCTAATGTGTTTGGAAACTTCATCTACCAGATATGTGATCTTGGGAAAATCCTTTGATCTCTCTGGGCCTCAGTTTCCCTATACATGTTAGGGTGGTGAAATAACATCAGTGGCCATTGTAATCTTCTCGTCACCACCGCCACCCCCATGATTACCATCCCAACCACCAATATCGGTATGACTGATGTGGCTTTATGGAAGGGGGAACTTAAGGCTCAGAAAGGCCATAACTAATTAGCTAGGTGGTCTGAAGCAAATCTTGAATCTTCTCTGATCTACATGAGATTCATCATCGACTTAGGACAGCAATATCTCTTCTTGCAACAATAAGGGCTGGAATAGGCTGGTAAGGTCCTCACCCCAGTGGTTTGTCCATAATGAATATTCAGCAAAGGTCCTACTCCCCTACCCCACCAACTCCAGTCCATGACTGGTCTCCTGCAGAACACTTAGGCTGCCATTTGGTGAGCCCGTGTTGACAACTCAAAATCCAGGTCCAGAAAAAGACATTTGGGGAAGGAAAGAGGATGGAAAGCCACATTGTCTGGCTCTGCATGAGACTGGAAAGGGTCCAGGTAGGCTCAGCCAGCCCCTGGGAAAGAGAACATTCCACCATTTCTATCCTTGTTTCTCCCGCCCCAGTGGAGAGCATCCAGCTCCACCCTTGGCCTCCCTTATGCCTATGGACAATGCAAAGGGATAAAGGACTTCTTATTTTAGGTCTTTGAGCTTTTTCCAACACAGAGAACTGAGGAACTTGGAATTCCCCACCAACCCTTTCCATTCCTATGTAGCTGTTAGGGTTCTGAGAGCCATTCATGGTTTGGGATATTAGGGACCATGAATCCAGATGACCCCTTATGATTGGCGTTGATCACCCCTCCTCTGTGCAAGCACAATGCTGGATAACAGAGACTATAGAATAAATAAAACATAATCCTTACCCTTGAGGCCATGCTTTCATTTTCAGTAATCATAGATATCATAAAATGCCTTGCTTGCTATAGCTAGCATTTTGCCTTCTAGGGAAACCTCTTGAGGATTGGCCATTTCATCCTATGTTCTTTAAACAACTCCTTAATGCTAGTTCTTCCAAAACCCATACCCAAAGCCCTAATCCTTTCCCTCTCTCTCTTTCCTTGCCACCCTGAGTCTGTTACCTCCTCACTCTCCCCCTCTGGCTCTTGTTTTGCAACATCTTCTTCATCTTCCACTTGGATTCTTTTCCTGCATCTCATCTCTGCTGCTCATTGGCCACTTGTCCCCAGTAGAGGGTGGGGAAATTCTCTATCTACATCTCTGTTCATCTCTACTCTGAATAAATGAATAGGTAAGAGTCTGGGTGTCCAACTCACCCCACCCAGGAAGGGATTGCCATTGGGCTAACAACCTAATGTACTCCTGGTTGGCCTACAGTATGGCTGCATGAGGCTTATGCAGTTTGTCAAAACAAAATTGCAACAGCAACAAGAAAAGACTGAGCTTTCTCCTTCTATAACAAGGGATTTGTCATTCTTCATGGGATTTTAAGGTTAGGGTGATGGTTAGGCATAGAATTAGGGTTTGGGTTGTCAATTCTGCCATCCTGGTTGTTCTCTCTCTGGTTCCTCTGAGCTCTCTTCTCCCTCCATCTTGGGTTCTTCCTCAGAAACTATGTCTTCAGTTAAGAACTTCCTTTGGGAACGTAAAGGAATCCTCTGTATGTTCATTCCTTTCTCCTTTACTTTCCTCTTCGCATACTGTGATTCCTTGGAATGGGGACACAGAATGACATTTGTTGAATGCCTCTATGAACTACATGTTAAAACTTTATCCACAGATGTATCATACAGAAGTGATTGGCCACACTTTAACAGCAAGGAACCTGAGGTTCAGAAGCTTAGCCTTGTGTTATAGATCACACGTAACTAAGTGACAGGTCTCTGGGGCTCTGTGCTCTCTGTCCCTTGAAACACACACGTGTGAGACATATGGGAGCATATGCAAGCATGGTCAGCTGAGTTCGAGTGACATTCATCATGGAAAGTGTTTGTTTGATCATCTCTCATTCCTGCTTTTCCCTGGTTTTAGACCTGCTGTCTTCCAAGTGAATGGGCGTGCAAAACTGTACAAGAAAAAGAATACACATGTGGGCTCTTCTAGGGCAGAACATAGAGCCTGAGGTCCTGAGTTCAAATCCCAGCTCTTTCTGTCTTGTGACCTCAGGTTAGAAGGATGACAAGAGCATATTCCTTGTAGGGTCACCTCTTTCCCTTCCTGACTCCCTCCTCCTGGGACCCAGGGTGAGGGTTGCAAGGGTCACTATGCATAAACCATGTAGATCTTGCTCTGCCCCTGAGAGCACCCTCAGTGGTAGATGGCCACTGTGGATTTCACTATCTGGGATCTTGTTGTCCCTGCCACTCATTAGCTATTAGATTCTTGGATAAATCTCTTAGGACTTCCGAGTTTCATCTTTCCTGTTGATAATGCATGAGCGATGTTCCTTTCTTGTGAGCCCCTGCTGAGATAGCCACGTGATGCTGACTCAGGGACTTGACTGCTTCCTCATTAATATATCCCGCTCCCTTTCCTGTAGTGGGAGAGAGCCCAGGGCACTATTATCCTTTTAGGATCCCCATAAGAGACAAGGAGAAGAAAACAGGGAATGAACAGACTCTGGGATGAATCTAGTTGAGACTGAGTGTCATGGGACCAGTTTCCACCATGGTATGATCCAAGTAATCAACTGAAGTCCACACCACCCCTTCCCCATATGGTTCCCAAAGCTGCTTGGTGAGTGTTCTCTTTAAGGGTGACAGTGATGACATCAAAGGTGAATCACCTCTGCACTGGGCTCTCTCTGAGTCACTCTGGAGCCCAGTGGTGACTGGAAGGAAACACCTCTTATCAATAGCCCACTTCCAAATCTCATTGGTGTTTCCAATAGCTCAATGCTCCTTTGGAAGGCAGCGTCAGGGATGCATGCATTTTTGGAGACAGAAATGTAAGAGGCCACCCTTCGAGTTTTGACTTGAGCACACCGTGGGTCCTCTGAGAGATTTCTCTCCTTCCAGAAGCTGTGAGGAGCACCTTCATGAGACATTGTCCCTCCATTGTCCCTCTGATGTCTGGAGGTGGAGACTCTCCTTGCTCTATGCTGTCAGACTCTTGCTGGGGTATCAGGAGCTTGGTCCCCGTGATCTTTCCCAATTTCCACTCTGGTCACCCTCACAGTCACCAGGTTCTGTCAATACTATCTCTTGATGTCTACACATGATTTATCACTACCACTCTCGTCCAAGCTGGCTTCCTCAATGGAGACCAGCTGCAGCGATCGCTGGGCCTCCTAGCAGACAGGGTAAGCTCTGTGAAACATAGAGTGAGGGACATCGCTCCCTGTCAATGCCAAGTCCTCTCAATAGCATGCCCTTGCTTCTTGACCTGCCCATGCAGCTTGGCATTCTTAGGTCCTGCCCATCTCAGAAAATTGCTCTTCTCCTCCCCTCCCCCACACTCAGCTCCCCAGGCCTCTTCCCCTGCCCCCAAATATGCCAAGATTTTGCATCCTGGTAGGCTTCATCTACTATGCTCCCATAGCCTGGGCAATTCCCTAGCCCCTTGCAAGTTGGTTATTTTATTTTGTTCACATCTTAGCATCCGTGTCTTCCCCCCAGAGGCCTATTTTGACAAGACTCTCTAAGAATATTGCCAATTGCTATTCTGATGTTCTTGTCTTTCCTAGTAGTTCCTGCTGGAATTTGATGGTGAGTGAATCTGCTGACATCCTTGCCCAGTCTGTCTGAAGGCTCTGGATGCAAGTTCCCTGCTCACTACCCAGTGCAGACCCCGTGCCTGGGAAATAGCAGGCCTGCAGTGAAGCCCGTTGAACAAGTATATGTGAGCTGGGAGTGAGTCCTATGGAAGGTCGCATCCCCCTTTGTTCATGCAGAGGCAGGAGTGGGCTTGCACACCCACATGGGTATGTGGGTGAACGGAGGAGGCACATTCTGAAACCTGGGGTACGTCCTGTGAAAGCCCTCTGTGGGTCCCTGTGGCCCCTGAGGCAGCTCTAACTCAGCGGTTTGCAAAGCTCTTGGTGAACGAATCCGGCCTGCTTCTCTCCTTGCATTTCCTTGCTCCCTCCACTGACACCTGTGTGGTCTATGCCCATGTCCACACGCACTGGCCCTTTCATCCTGAGTCTCATTTCTATTTTCTCCACCTCACTGACCTCCAGATCCTTGCCTATGACAGGCTTTCCAGTCTTCTCTGAGCCTCTGAGCGTCCCTATGAGTGGAGTGACCTCCCTTTGTCCTCCCTGCCCCTTAGCCTAACCCTGGGCCCTCCTAGGTGCAGATCTTGCTGTCGCTTAGACCGTTGGGGGAAAATAGCATATTTATTTTTTAAATTCCTACCTTTTATGTTTTACATAGTACCTAAAACATTAGTATACCATTACACATATATTGATTTTATAAGAGTAAATATCAATGCAGGCTGGGGAATAGGCCCAACAATGTACAGAAGTGCACGGACAGAAACGTTTGGAGAGCAGAATGGCATAACACCCTGCAGGTGACCTGGCACTCTCTGGTTCTTCTCTGTCTTTTCCAGGACCTACCTTCAAGGAACTCCTGAGAAGAGAGACACCATACAGAGCTCGGTCCACAAAGGTGGCCCGGGAGGTGGTTTGGGGTGGGTCACCAAAGGGAAGGGCGCTGACCCCTGCTGAGAACTTACTGCCTCTTCCAATCCCTTTCCTTGTCCTCATTTATGGAGAAGAAATTCTCCATCAGGTGTCAATTGGTGGCTGATACTTCTGGGTTTCCCTTTTTGACAAAGGAGCAGCCTCTGGCTGGAGTCCCTGGAGAAGGCCTCTCTTTTTATTCCCTTTGTTCCATTTGTGTTAAGAAACCCCTCGTTTTCCCCCTCCTGCTAACTGTACAAAGTTTCTTAAAATAAATTTATTTATAGAGAGTGAATACATTTTTAAAAGTTAAGTGGATTAAATACATGTGAAACTTGAGTAAGGCAATCTCATGTATGTTTGGGAAACATTAGAATAGCACAATCAATGTGACCTTTAAAATATCAAGACCTTACCAGATTTTTGGCTCTGGCAGTGCCCGTACATCTGACCACTGGCAAGCTAGTCTTTGAATTGATGGTAAAATGTGAGCAAAAGAACTAATTTTGTAGGTTTTGTTGAAGATGAGCATGAATATATTTAAAGGCACTTCCAAAGACTGTCCCCAGTCATGTGTTTGTGCCAGGGAACAAGTCTGAGTGGAGTAAACCTAGATCAACAAGTCAACCAGCCTAGATCCTTCTGGAATGTCCCAGCCCTCTTAGCTGGAAGGAGCTAGCTCTGGAGAGGCCCATTCTCATTCACCAGGGTTCCATTTCACACCCAGTTGACATTTACCCAGGAGTCCTAAGACAGTTAATGAGCCTGGCTTAGTCCCTTAACTCTCTGATTAGTGTGAGAAGGGAATGGAATGTGGCTGAGACCCGGACTTACTCTGTGGCTCTGCTGGAATCCTGTTGGAATTTGACTGCTCGACATGACTAGTCCCCATGGCATGCCTGTCTTGGAAATAAATGAGTTCTCCATTCAAGAGGTCCTCCAGAGATGACCACCTGACCCGGGGCCTGGTTTCTTGACTTTCGATGAAGCATCATGTTCTGCATCCTGAAACGAAGAGACATTTGGAGGGCCTCTGGAAACCGGTTTTGGAAGGGTGCTTCAGGAAGCCATATGTAAATCATGCAGCTATGACCACCAGCCAGCACTCAGCTGTGGCCCTTCCAACACTTGAAACACAGCTGCAGCCCTTTGGTTTTAGAAGGAAAGCCATGCTTTGTTTTGTTTTTAAGAAGTCCAACCACCCAACACCTTTTACAAATAAACAAATGAACTTCTCCTCTCTACCTGGCTTCTCAGTTTTTAGTAGTCTAGCTCCAGCATTTCTTCAGTGCCAGTTTGGTTTGAAAAGGGTGAAAGTAGGAGCTCTAGGCTCCCCAGGGCCGAGCACCTCTTGCATGGCACCCTGTGACCAAACAAGATAGAAGAACAACTGACACTCCAAAGAAGGGGATTCCTTCTCTTGACAGCAGTAGTGGCACGTGTGCACAGGAAGAGATGGAGTGGTTGGTGACTGTCCGTGTAGACAACGTGATGCTTGCACACATACACACTCCCATTCACAAGGAGAGAATCACCTCCAAAAATCTCAGGTTCAGCTTTAGCATTGGTCATGGGATGTTGGTAGAGCCCCAACGATGAAGGGCCTCGGGTCCGCCTGTTAAGAAAAATGGGAGAAAATATGGCTTTGGGTCAAATGTACTCTCACATTTTTGAGTAAGTAAAAGGAAGATTGTGTGTGTGTGTGTGTGTGAGAGAGAGAGAGAGAGAGAGAGAGAGAGAGAGAGAGTACCCACACCCATACACACATGTAAGTGGACCTGGCAGGAGGAGAAGGTCAGCCTGGACTTTGCATGCACTGTCCTGTGATGCCCTGCTCTCAATCCACGTTTTCCTGCCACTAACACTTTGCCCAGACCACCCCATGCACAACACACCCACCTTTTATATGAGACTGTGTCTTCTCTTTCCATTAATGAAGAGATCAAGTTCCACCCACTTCAAACCCTTTGTAACAACTGTTCTGATGACCGCAAATCTAGCATTCCTGATTCTTCTCTATTCTGAGGGATGTTTGAGGATGGATGGAATTTTCTGGATGGTAGGTGAGGCTGTGAAAGGAGAAGACTGTGTAAATGTTCACACCTGGAAAAGAACAGACTCTGTGGCAGTCCAGCAGGCTTGCTTTTCTGCTTTTGCCCCATGGGCTGAGAGGTGAGACAAGATGGGCCTTATAAGGAAAAATGAGTGCTGTGCCCAGAGGCTAAAACGTTGAGAAAGCATTTGAGAATAAGGTGACAACATAAAGAAAATGTTTACATTTGAAGATTTATATGTGGTTTAACTTGGTTTTGGCAGAGAGGATAAGCACTAAAATGATCGTCACACATTTTAGTATCCTTAGCAATGATTTCTCCTTATTACCTGCTCAAGGCCGCGCCTGTCAGAATGTAGCCAACATCATTTAACCAAAAGGGAGAGAGGATTTTCCGTGTAAGTCAATACATGCATAACTCCATTCATCAAATACAAACAGAGCCATAGCTTTTAGAGCGCTGTATCTCTGAGAGCAGTATTTCTCTGCTTGCAGAAAACAGATTCAATACAAGCCCCATCCAAACTACCAGTGTCTCCTTTCTTTTCTGTACAAATGGAAAAGCTCATCCTAAAATTCATATGAAAATGCAAATGAAGTGAATTACCAAAATCTTGACAACGAATTACGAAGTTGGAGAACTCACACTTCTGACGCTGTGTGTTACTGGCATAAAGATATAAATCAATGAGACAGAATTGCTAATCTAGAAATAAACCTATGCACCCAGGATCAGTCTTCAACAAGGTTACCAAGAAGATTCAATGGAGAAGGAATAGTCTTTTCAAAAATTGGTACTGAGACTACCAGATATCCACCACAAAAAATAAGTAAATTTGGGCCCCCAACCTCACACCATATACAACCCCAACTCAAAATGGATCAAAAACCTAAATGTAAGAGGTAAAGCTCTAACATGCTCAGAAAGAAACAGGATTATGCTGTTCTTTAAATGTGACACCGAAAGCACAAAATAAAAGAAAAAAATAGATAAATTGTACTTTATTAAAATTAAAAACTTTGAGCATCAAAGTATGCTATGAAGACAGTGAGAAATTCAGCCCACAGGTGGGAGAAAATATTTGCAAATCGTGCAACTGGTAAGAGCCCAGAATTCAGGTCTATGAAGAACTCTTATAACTCAACAACAACATGACAAACATCCCAATTAAAATACGTAGAAAGAACTTAGACATTGTTCTAAGGAAAATGTACCAATGACTAATAAGCACATAAAAAGATGCTCAGCATCATTAATCATTAGGCAAATGCAAATTAAATTCACAATGTGATTCTCTCTATACACACTGGGATGGCCATAATAAAACAACCCCCCCCCCCAAAAAAAAGGAAGGGAAAATGGTGGGTGTTGGTGAGGAACAGAAAACTGGTCCACCATTGGTTGCTGGTGGGAATAGGAGATGAAGTAGATGATGTGGGAAGACTTTTGTCAGTTCTTCAAGATTTCAAACAGAATTAGTTTGTGACTCACCAATTCTATTCCCAAGAGTATTCCCCCAAAAAACCATTCCAACAAAAGTTGAGACACATGTCCACAGCAGCATTATTCCTAACACTCAGCGAAAAGGAATAGCTCAAATGTTCATCAGTTACTGAATGAATAAACAAAATGTGGAACATGCATACAATGAAATATTACATAGCCATAAGGGTCTGAAGTACTGGTACACATTGTATCAGTGAATCTTGAAAGCATCATGCTAAGTGAAAAAAGCCAAACACCAAAGCCATATGTGTGTGGCTCCACTATGTCAAATGTTCACAACAGGCAAATCCATGCAAACAGGAGTAGTGTAGTAGTTGCCAGAATGTGCTGGGGAGAGAGAAATTGGGAGTATGTGAATTCTTTAGAGGGTTATGGAAATATTCTGAAATCATTGTTGACGATTGCATAACATTGCAAATATGCTACAAGCATTGAATTATACACTCCAAAATGTCTAAAATAGTACACTTTACATAGGTAAAGTTTTTCCCAGTTCATAAAAAAGTGATAATAAATCTTGATTTGGAAAGGTGAGCTACTGACTTCATACAAGGTCTTCGTGTTTGGGGAGAAGACTTTCACAGCTCTCTGGTTTGTCAGTCTGTGACAAAGAGGGCCTATGGCAGAGGAAGGCAAGTGGCTGATGGCACACTTGGCCTTGGGAGGCTCTTCGGTGGCTCTTGGGTCACTCTCAGCTTGCTTGGCACTAGACCTGGGTTTCTCCATCCCAGACACCATCTTCTATTTAGTTCAATAAAGATGTATTAAGTACCCACTTCATGGTTGGCAGCAGCTGCACAGAAATCATGATAATGATATTATCATAAAAGCCACAATAATAAAAGTGGCAGAAGCCAACACACATTAAGAGATGACTCTGCCCCCCTCTTTCTCTAGGTGCTTTGCCTACATTGGTCCATTTTATGCTCAAAACAACTTCATACCGCAGTTATTATTCTTTTTATTGTTTCCATTTTATAGGTGAGAGAATTGAGAGGTCAAGGTTCTGGTCTGAGGTCCTGCTGCTGGCCAGTGCAGTGTGAAGATCTGAACTCTAATGGTCTGAGTCCAGACCGCAGGAACCTGCTCTTGAGGCTCTTATGTTAATTAGGTCCCCTAGCACTCCACTCCTGGCTCCTCAGACAGAGACAGCAGACAAGCATGTGAGTGCGGAGACTTCAACACAGGTGTCCTCTTGACCATAGGAGGAAGAAAACGCAGTTGGCTGCTTCATCAGTGTAGATAATGAAGTGCCACCATTCCACCTTCTTCAGCATGCTTATACTCTCTCACCACTGGAAAGCAAAGTCCATGAGGACAAGGACTCCTTTTTCCCTGTTTCCCTTCTGTTACTGCTGTCTTTAGGATCCAAGACTGTGTCTAGAACATAGGAGCATTTGCTGACTGTTTGTTGAGTGAATATGTAAAAGTGTACTGAATGCTTACTGGACATTAGGCACTGACTTTAGTGAGCTTCAGGTTTTTTCTAGTTAGTTCTCACAATTTTATAAGGAAGGTGCTATTGTGTCCTTGATGTAATAGAGAGGGAGAGACTGAGGCATGGAGAGGTTAAATAACTTGCACCAGGTCCATTCAACTTGAAATTGGTAGAGCCAGAATCCAAACCCAGGCCATTTGCTGTGGAACCTTTTCTCTTAAATCATAACTCTATAGCTAAATCATGAACATGGATGTGAATTTTGCAAGAAGTCAAAACAAGCATTGTCACATTCTGTTATGAAACTGCCAAAATTATGGTGGTTCGAGACTATGTCCCAAGACCCCCAGGGGCACACATTCACGGTGTCCACTGCCATGGAACTGAGTGAAGTGTCAGTGAAGTTTCTAACCAGGGCTTATGGAGTGTTCAAATAGGGTTGTTGAACGTTTGACCAACATCTCCATCTCTGTGTGCCATTGCTGAATTGTCTCCAAAAGGCCAGCAAGCTTCCACTTCAGGAAGGGAAAGGTCTTCTTAGTTTGGTTTGTAGGCTCCTGAATGCATCTGGAGGAGGCTCTGAGGCCCTGCCGGAATGGAGGCTCTTTGCTGCTCACTGATCCCCACGTCCCATGATGCAGGCTTCAGTGACATTACACAGCATCATTGCAAGCTTAGGGTATTGGAGGAATGAGCTAGAAGAGCAAGGTGTGCACACATGAGTGCCTAAAATCCTGATGTGCTTCTGTAAAACTGGGCTTTTCTGGTTTTTGCGTTACTCTCTGGCAGCTTCTTCCAGACTCCTGCCTTGGTATTTCCAAGGCACCACACAGCTCAGGCCAGAGCTCAAACTTACAGTGTTCAAGTCCCAGCTTGACTTGGTATTGTGACAAATTAATAGATCTCCTGGGCCTTTATTTTCTCATCTGTTGAAAAGTAGATAAATCTGACAATTATACCCTCCATAAAATTATTTATTATGTGAATGTCTACATTTCTGATTTCTAACTACAGAAATATAAACATCATAAGGAGCGACGAATGGCCTTCCTTGCTCACAGCAAGACAGTATCTTCAGTACCTAAAATGATACTCAGTAGAGAAGAGGCATTAACTAAATTTTTCTGAAAGTTTAATGTCATTTATTTGAAAATGATCAGCCAGAAACCCTGACACTTTGATGATGGCTCAGATCGCCTGTGTCTACTGAGGTGACCATCTTTGGCTTATTTCAGGTCCCAGGCAGCCAGGGCTTCTGAGCCCATGCTTACTCTTCCTTCACTCCTTGGTTCCAGATGCTACATCTTAGGGTTTCAAGCCCCTTCTGTTACAGGTTAGGGAAACCTAGCAAATTGCCTCCCAACAGCCAGAAATGCATCGTTGGAAAACAAGGAGACAGTTGAGAAATAAGGATTTGGGTTTTCAACATTTATGTTTGCTTTCACTCCTAATAAATATTTAAGTTAAATTGAATTTAACATAACTTGATGACTATTTAACTTTAATAGTCATCTGTTTATAGCAGTACTTTCAGCAAATTTTTAGTTAAGAATCTTTGGCTCCTAACCAAATGCATTAAACAAAACCACCTTTCTCCTTCCACAATAAATTTATAACTCCAGATTCTCTTGTGTAATTGTTGTATGAAGCCAATTTCAGTTGTTTTTCCCCATTGTAGAAAAACAGATGAGAAGGACTCATTTGCATTTGGAATTTACTTTGTATGATTTCTTTCATAGGACAAGTTAGAAATTACGGTCCATAGGATAATAATTCCCAAAGATGTCCATGTTCCAATCCTGAGAACCCATGACCATGACCATGTTGCCTCATATGGCAAAGAGGAATTAAGCTTCAAGTGTACTTAAGGTTGTTAATCAGCTGAACATAAAATAGATTACCTGGATCATCCAAGTGGGCCCAGTGTGATCCTTAAATCTGAAAAGGGGGGCAGAATCAATGCTGGAATGGCACGATCTGAGAAGAACTTGACCTACCATTACTGGTCTTGAGGATGGTGGATGGAGCCACAAGTCAAGGAACGCAGGCAGCCTTAAGAAGGTGCAAAAGGCCAGGAGAAAGACTTTCCCAAGCAGTCCTGCGGATACCTTGATTTTAGCCCAGTGAGACCCATGGGAAACTTCTGACCTCCAGAACTACAAAGTAATGCATTGTGTTGTTTAAAGGCACTGAGTTTAAGGTCCTTGTTACAGCAGAAATAGGAAGCAAATAGAGAAATGCTACCACACTCTCCCCAAGTGGGGTAGCCATATTATCTGCCCTATACCTGAAAAACCTTCATTTTTGTGTGAAATTTCAGTCATGCAAACATGAGTACAGAGTTACTTGGGTACATTTTCAAGTTTCCATGAAGCATTTTTTTTTCAAGTGTAGAACCCATTCCAAGTATTCCCATCAAAATGGGAGGTGCCCATAAATCAAAGTAGATTTAATCATTCAATTCCCAGCTCTTTTGCAAGAAGCAAGAAAGAAAAAAATTCAAGCACCCAACAGTGTGTTGAATATTGAAAGAACATAGGACGGCCCCTCTTGCCTTTCCCACCCAGCAGAGCTGGTGAAGTGCAGTACCAGGGGCTAAAACCCATGAATAAGATTAGACCTGAATTGTGAGGGAAATAGCAGATCCCTAGAGCAGTGCATTATTTTAGAATTACATTTTCCTGCTTCTTGCTCTCCTGCTTCCACAGTGTGAAGGGAACTTGTGCTTTGGAACATGTTTCAGCTAGCTGAGACGCTCAGAGAGAGCCAAATGACTCAGCCCCTGGACCACTACCAACGTTTTCAGGATTCAATCCTGCTCTTATTTTCTAAGGAACAATGTTTAACTGGGCTCTGTGGCATTGTGTCAACTGACATCACCCTTTAATTACAGATATGTCACGTTAGGCTACCCCCAATATTGAGGGAAGGATCCCAAGGCAAGTTAAACAATAAGAAGGAGTCTCTTGGTACATTTTCCACATCCCTAGCCAAAGGGAAGGCCCATGTCAGAGGCTGTGCACACGGTGAGCCCTCTCAGTCTGGCTTCCAGAACACGAAAGCAGGTTAAGTCACATCTACCAACCAGCTGCACAACGAGGCAGTGTGAAAATCTCTCTGGAAGGTACATTGTCTTGCCCATCTATTTTTAGTTGTGAATCAGAGCTCACAACACACCGAACAGTTCACACCAAAAATGTTTTTGTACTTCTCTCAAAAATGGATGTGCAATGAATTTGAGACTCAAAAATAAGTATCCTTTGTACTCCTGTTTGGGAATTGTCTAAGTTAATATCTACATGGAAGATGATGAAATCATCAGACCAAAGGTCTTGGAATTAACTAGATCCTGTGAAATAGAGCTTGCCCACACTTGTTTTCAGGACCTAGAGGCCCAGTGGGGATACATTGACCTCTCTAAGGGTCCTTTATAAAACTGTCCAGACTTGATCTTGTGCAAAGTCATTGGTTGGTTCAATCAGATACCCAACTTCTCTTCCACATGGAGAATAGTACCTCCCTTTATTAACTCAAAAGGTGCAAGTTAGTGATCTCTTCCATACTTGTGAGAACTGAGAGAGGGAATTTGCTTAGGGACCCCCTTGATGGTATTATAAGGCTCTCCAATTACTGGAGAATGAAGCCTGTGGCCTTGAAGGGCCTTGAGGGAAATGTGGAGGGAAAAATCACGATCATGGAGAAAAATTGTGCTGTAGGATTTTTGGATTTTCCTGAAAGAGAATTTCTGACTGAGGGGAATAACTATTTACCTTTCAGGAATAGAATAGATATGCATAAGAATAGAAGATCATAGTCAGCTCTAAGTAGGACATCAAGAGAGAAAGGCCAAGCAAGGCGTTGATGAGAAAGACATGGAACAGGATATGATCAAAATCAGAGGGCACATTGGTGAGCCAGAATTGTCAACTTCGAGAGGTCCTTCAGGTTGCTCACAATAGGCACTGGACTGATCTCACACAAAGCTCAGTGCTGTGAAGTGTCTTTTCTCAGTCCTGTGCTGAGGCCCCCGTGTGGGTTCTGCGTTTTATGGGTACAGTCTTCTGTTCCTAGCTTTGGCGAGCTGATTGCCTACATGGTCCGTGGCAGCTGGGCACAGCTCTGAAGTGAAAGAGGAAGGGGGCTGGGAACAGCTAGCACAGAGGAGAGGAGGGAAGCTGATCAAGGACACTTGTGGAAGGAGCAGGGTCTCATTCAGCGTTTGTGACCTTGGCTTTAAACACAGCTGACGTCGTATTGTCAATCTCATCCTGTTTTTGGCCTTTAACTCAGGCTCATTGTGTGGATTAGAGACTTTCCTCCTGATTAAGGCATGTTTAAGGTGTATTAGGCATCGCGTGCTGGGGAGTTTGTCATTCTGGGTCTCCAAGGAGTAAGTCAATGTCCTGTGCTTTTCATTAGAATGACACTCAGTTCCAGGCAAACTATTAGGCCTCCCCTTCAAGGTTCCCTGACATGCTTTAAAAAATTTGGCCAATGTCCCACCTATTTAAGCAGAGGTTGGATCTGAAAAGGACCTTGCTGTGCTAATGCTTGTGTTCAATGCTTTTGTCACTTAGGATGACTTCAGATCCCCAGTCCAAGATGAGTTACTAAAACTGTCAATGTCCAGCCAGTTCAAAATAAATTGGTGAAAGAAAACATAACTACAATTCCACCCCAATTTACTACTTTCAGTTTTATATAATCTTATTATCTCCCTTAAGCTGGGGCATATTCTAAAAGTTTCCAAAATATGGTCCTTGCTGATCCTATCAGGTCAAGACCTTTGGGTGTAAAATTCCATCAATCTAAACTTTTCACAAATACCCTCTGGGACACTCAATCACAGAAAATATTTAAAACCAGTGTTCAAGAGGGTGAAGTCTTACATTTTGGAACCAAGGGTCTCTTTTCTCTGTCTCATGCTTTTTCTTTATTTCATGCCTTCAACTCTTCATTCCTCCCGTTTTTTCTGCCAAAGTGTACATTTGTCCACACCAGTAAGAACCAAGATTAAGTCCAATTAAATCCAAGGTGGTTAGGTAGTTAGGTTTAATGACATGATGCAAAACTTTATTCACCAGCCTTTCTTTCAGGAAGAACAATTTATTTAGAAAGCTTCTTGGCAAATGCTTGGGAGACAGACTGAGGCTTTGAGGGCCCTGATGTTAACAGCAGGACTCTCTCTGCAGGGGGCAGAGAGAGGAATGTGTTTACTGCTCCCGAGCAGAGGAGTGGAGATAAGCAAGGATGAGAGGCAGGAAGTAGGGATACAATCAATAAGGTAGAAAGCTTCCATGAAGCCTTTTCCAGCAAGCACTCCAAATTTAAGTAAAGCACACCAAAACGCTGTCCCATTAATGCTGGTGGAGCTTCGAGTCAACCAGTAAAAGCTGAATTTTGTATCCAGGTTGAAACTAGACAAAAAAACAACCCAGGAAACCAAATAAAGGTGCAGAGGACAAAATGAAAATCCTCACAGATTTCTGGGCATTCCAGGGGAGGGCTGCAGATTGGGGTCTAAGCCAAGTTTGAAGATCTCTTAGGAAGAGAAAGATCGTGTGTAATTTATTGGAAAATCAGGACACTTTTGAGATTTAAGGACACATATGAAATAATTACTCAAGGAAAACGGGCATCCCTGGCAAAGATGGTCATTCCTCCTAGAAGGACTTTGGGTTCTTAGGAAAGAGGAAGTACTGGGAGGTGTTTCAGGGTTTTCCCTAGATAAGGCTCAGGCCACTAGGGACAGACACCAAGTACAAGAAACGTAACAGCAGCTGGAGAAGGAAGTCAGGAAATGAATCACAGATGTCTTCAATTCTGTGAGCATATTAATTTTTGTGCACTTAGGTAAATGATGATAGCAGATTCAGTTTTGATAGGAGGGAAGAGATGTCCTGACAAATGATAAACACTGGGAAACGAAAGAAAAATAGGAATGAATGAAGTTGGGCAGGGGAGGAAGGAAGGAAGGAAGGAAGGAAGGAAGGAAGGAAGGAAGGAAGGAAGGAAGGAA
>JAJEJO010002965.1:4672-210099 GCA_020662805.1 Glaucomys volans | reverse complement strand
GAAGGAAGGAAGGAAGGAAGGAAGGAAGGAAGGAAGGAAGGAAGGAAAGGAGGGAGGGAGGAACTACTTTGAGGCTGTTTGTTCCTGACAAATTCAAAGTAGATTTGAAAGTGCTATGGTGTGGCCGTCAAACAGCTGTTCAACTGAATGGCAGGCACCATGGGGCCTTGGAAGAGCTGAAGCCCGAAATCAGACAGACCTACCCTGTAACTCCAGGGCAACAAGGATGGGAGGAAAGCAGATGACTTCATGGGAGGGGATTTCTCAGGGGGCTTACAGTTTCCAGGAACACCCTCTCCCTTCACTTTCTACAACTAATCCATGAGGAAAAAAATCCCTCTACTTAAATATCATCACATCGTGTGAAGATGGTGGACCACTGTCGCAAAACATGCAGGGTTTCCGTGGTGTGACTTTTCTTCACAGCACATGGGGATTTCAGTGTGGAGGGCACAGTGGTTTCCAAAGCAGACAGTTGCCCTCAAAGTAGCTGAAGCTGAAGTTCAAGAGATGATCCCCATGACCTCTTGTCACAAGAGAGATGACATAGATGTTGGTGATGCTGTAAACAGAAGAAACAAACCACCACAATGTTAAAGAAAAAAAACAAAAACGACTCAGTGGATTCCAGTTGGAAAGCCATTGTGGAGTGTCCCAGGAGAGGCCACTCTGGGCTGGAGAGGTGGATTTGCAATTGCCTCCTGGTCCCACAGCAAGTTGATAGAGCCTGTTCCAGGGCTATGCTTATCTGGAGGAGCAGGGAAAACAGCTGGTCTGAATTAAGTCATGCCTGCTAAGGCCTTGAAGGCATGTGCATACGAGTGGGAGCTGGGGGTGGGGACAGCTTGGGATGCAAGCCCAGGCCTTGTGGAGACAGGGCATGTGGCCACACTGCGTCATTACAGAGCGGGGTCACCATGTGTTGGAGAAGCCACCAAACTTACACAATAAGTGTAATACATGTCAGGACAAAACCTCTGTCATTGGAAACCCGGGTCGGCCTTGTCAAATATGGAAAATCTGTGCTTGTAAATCTGCAAGAGCTGTTCACATCTCCACCTTTGGGGCACAGGACACTATTCTCTGATCTGAGAAAAATTACCTGGATGGGTCTTTAATGTGCATATATAAAACACGACGGCTCAGGGCCCTTGGAGGAACTGATGAGGAGCCATGAAGTCCAGCACAGATTTTCAGAAGAAGTTCAGTAACTTAAACGAAGGTCTGACTGAGCTGGAGCTCTGTTTTAATTATGATTTTTTTGTGTGTGTGGAGAACAGAGACTGAAATATTTTTTGTCCAATGGGATTCAGTTTGCCCTGTGCCTCTGGGCATGGCTTGTCCTCCTGGATATTTGTGCATTTCTTTTACAGGACATGGGACAGAAGAAGAGGGTCAGAGGAATGTGCACCTCGTCTTTGGAGGCACAATAGAAAACAACTCCGACCGCTCTGGTAAAACCCCATTCACCACGATGCTGATGATCTAGGGACAGAGGTCTCCACCATCCACTGGCTAAGCCCTGGAGAATGAGCTGGGTGTCAGACAGCTGCAATCTCATCACCGGTTTGGAGTCATGTGTGGTGGGGAGGCAGGAAGAGGAGGATGGAAAGGAAAATCCCCACTGTCCATCATCCTAACATAGAGTCAGCAGTTGCATAGACAGGCGACTGGTCTTAAACTTGGGTGCAGAGAGTTTCCTCCCTGAGTCCTTTGGTGACCAGGCATGGACTTTGGGACTAAGACAGGCTTGAGGCCTTTCCCTGAGGGAGACCCTGTCCTCCCTGAGAAGCAAGGCTTAGAATGCACATGGCGTGGCAGCTCTGGGAAGGCCCCACGAGGAAGGGTCTGGGCCTGTTGCTCCGACAGGGCCATTTGAGATGTAGTTGATAGATTCTTGCTTCTTCTCATTTGCTCCCAAAACACAGTAAAATCTTCCTGAAAACCGAACCAAATCCAAACAAGCAAGATCAACAAGAAACTTCTAGCTACATGGAGAGGAGACTCTGAAGGGAAAGAGGAGCCACTTTCCAAGCCTGCCCCAGAGGCCAGCCTGGCAGTACCTGCATCCCCTGAGGAGGGTGGACAGAGGTCTCGAGAAAGCACAAGGGAAGGGGACTGAGGCAGTGGCCAGGAAAGAGACAGAAGGACTGAGGGTCCCACCACTCCTGACCCACCACAGGAGAGAGGGAGGCTGGCAAGGGTGGCTGAGGTCACACCACTGAGGTCTAGCCTCCCACCAGACGTCCCTCATGCCCCAGCACTAGCTCAGTGATCTCCTTGGACGTCTACGTTGGTGCAGTTGACGCAACATGCACATCACAATGGTGATGATGTGACATGACCATAGGACAGTAGCATCACTGCCACTGGTCTCTTCAAAACAAAATCCCTGAAGGGCACTGGTCATCAGACCTTGAACAATGGACTCGTGCTTCTCCCACTCTTCCCTCCTGTCTTTCTGAGCTGGCTGTTCCCTGCAATGAGTCATTTCAATAGGAATGTTAATGTATTTGACATGTGTCAACATCACCCTGAAAAAAAGATGTTGGATTGTTTTACTGGCACACACAGCCCAAAGAGAACTCACAAAGCACGTGTTTGTCTGGGACTTACATTTACAAGGCATATTCAAATCCAGCATCTCATGGAATCCTTACATCAGCCAGCAATGGATCCACTCACCACCTACGTGCCTGCCACTCTCCTTTGAGTTAAAAATGTGTTCCTAATAGCCTAGCATTTCTTTCTTGAATCAGAAGCATTTATGGAAACTTCACTACATGGAGAGTCCCTTATCCAAAGTGCTTAGGACCAGACCTGGTTTTAGATACGTATAGATTACGTATACTTGCATATACGTAATGAGATTCCTTGGGGATGGGGACTGAGTCTAAATACAAAATTCATTTAGGCTTCACGCACACCTCAAGTGCATAGCTCATTGAAGGCAACTTTGGACGGTGTTTTTAGTGCACCTGCATTTTGACTGCGGCCCATCACATGCGGCCAAGTGTGGGATTCTCCACCTGTGGTGTTATGTCAGTTCTCAGAGTTTCAGATATGGGAACATTACAGATCTCAGATTTTCACCCCAGGGATGCACAATCAATATATGTACTAGAGATGCACAATATGAAAAAATATCTACAATGGCCTCTGAAGGCCGTGGTATAGAGATAGCACATAATAAAACACTAGGAAATATAGGTTTTATGTTAAACTTATTGCAGCTTTCTGATTTTTCAGTTTGCTCTTAGGTAATGATTATAAAAATTCTACACAGTGGCCTTGGTCATATGTGCAAACTAGCCATGAACTTTTTCTTAGTCCCACTGTCTGGGGATACGAGCTCCTGGAAACTCTGCTTTCCAGACTCCCTTCTGGCTGGTTTCAGTCAATGGACCCACAAGCTGGAGTAGCCAGAGCATTTCTCCTGCTCTTTCCAGGCTTTGATCAGTGTCTCCAGCACATGCCTGTCCATCCTCCATCATTTCTGCTCCACCCAGGAGTCTTGACGACCCAAGCTGCTGTCACACAGCTGGGCCTTTGGGTTTTGAGGAAGGCACATCCTTTGGTCTTTGCAGCCCTGGGGGTGCAGGAGATCCCAGCTCGACTAGTCTCTGGGTTGCTTCCTGGACTTTAATCGGCATCATTGCACCCAGCAATATGTTTCCCCATATTATATTTTTGACATTGAGTTCCCCAGCTTCGACTCTTCTTTGTCTGCACTGTGCCCAGTCCAGAGCATTCCAAAGATAACAAATGTAGGACTGGAACTTCCGTGCGCTGGTGTCTAAGCAACTTGTGCCTTTCAGCTTGGTTCCTGTTGGCCCACTGGGATTGCTCCGCTGACTTAAAGAGTGTGGAATTTCTAACAGTATTGTTGGCACTTGTGTCTAATGATTCCTGATAGGAACAGCAACAACAAAAATAAGTAAACACATTCAGACATTTACAGTTTAGGGGTTGGAGGCAGCAGAAAAAGCATTTCCAAGATGATTCTGCACTGTGGTGGGGACAGGCTGTTCACACTGGAACAAGATGGCAAGTCCTGGAAGAATAATGGCTCCTGTGGCTGGATGGGTTACATCCAGCAGGGGTATTTTGTCTTCTTTCACAAGACATGTTGTTTCACTCCCGATTCGCACAGGAGCTTGGCAAGATGCTTGGATTAGCTGTTCCCTTGTTCATCAGACTTGTTATGTTTGAGAAAGAATTTGGTCCCAGCCTTGAGGACTTGGCTAAGGAGAAGGTAAGGCCTGGCTTTTCTGGAACTTCAAGAGTTGCATGGAGGGAGCAGCAGCTCCCAGGTTGACAACAGGAGGCTGCAGGTCTGAGGGTGCTCCTGCCACATGTTAGGGGCACCCACAGTAGTCCATGGCTCTCTGAGATGTGGTCAAGTAGAATCACACCAAAGCTACAACGCGAATAATTGAGTTTCTCGGGTGCTAATAGGAGCACCTTCACAATACGGCAGACTAAAACTTGGCCAAGAAAATTAGCAATGGGCGTACCTCATAAAACATTTAAGTTCAGGCTCATTTCAATTAAGCCTCTCAGAGCCTCAGGTGTTTGTCCAAAGCTTACCTGAATCTGAACTCTTGGAACCATTCGAGTTTGCTGAGGCCTGCAAGAACATGCTTCCCGAGAGAAGCTTGGCAAGGGGCACCCCCTACCCCAACCCTGGAAGATCCATCCGAGAACTACGAAAAGCAAGAATTGAACACCTGTAAACTACAGAAAATTTGTATTTGATTTTAACCAGATATGTTCAAGTCTGGGGTAAGAACTCAAAAATTAATCTTTCTGTCCTGGGTGAAGATGTAATTGGCATGGGAACACAGCATGATATGACCTCTTTCTCGGGCTGGGCTGAAAATTGTGGATTGGTTTGAGTTAGATTTGGGGGTCAGTTGAGGCCAAATGGAGTTGGCATCCTCTTACTTCCTATAGTTATGAAAAGCCTTTATCTGATATATTTAATAACAGTGGTGATGACAATAATTGGCATTAATGGAACCCTTACTCTCTGCTGGGCCATGCTAAGCAGTTTGTAAGTGATTATCTGCTTCCTTCCACGTATCTATACCACCGTGGGTTTTGTGATCATCTAGCCACGTGGACAGAAAGCAGAGACAATCTCTGGGAGGTTCACAAGTTGTCTGGATGCACTCAGTTGTGAAGGCTGCAGGAATTGAACGTGGGTCTCTGGTTCTGGAAACTATGCTTCTAAGCCCTTTGCAGCATGAGTCTCTGTGAGTGACTTTTCATGGGAAGGAACAAAACTATCATCTAGTAATGAATCTGGTTCTGTTAATAAGATAATGGGCATGGAAATGCTTCACAGTCCGCAAAGCCTCGCAGAAAGGTTAAGAATTAATTATCACAAAGAAATTCTATAATGTGGGAGGCACAGCAGAAAAGAGAAAGAGGGAAGGAAATTGATCATGAAATTAAAAGGACCATATCTTGGAAGCCTATCAGTGTCATAATTATGAATTTGTAAAACTTAAGTACTCAGGGCCTGGAAGGGATAAATATGGTGAAATAGGGGGAAAGATTAATTGGTGGGGGGGCTTGCAATGGGGATGGATATTTCTTGCTTTGATTCTGATTTTCATTAGATTATTTGTACAGAATTTAAAAAGGCAAAATGGGATCTGGAGGAATCCATGGTGAGCTCTGAGCCTTCAGGGCTTTGGCTTGGCTGACCACAGCCCTCTAGGACCAGGCGTGGTCTGTCAAGTTTACTAAATGGCATTTGGAGTCAGCTCCCACACTGCACAGCCAATGTCTCTATTTGTTCCAAAAGGCCACCCTGTTAGGCATCACCCTAGTGACGGGAAAAATCCTGCATTGGAAGAAGAGGAGGGGGAAGGCCGATTTGTGCTTTGACTTAGGAAAGACCATAGGAACCTCTGCTTGTTCTTGGAAGCATTAGTTGTGTTGGATCTCCAATTTGAGTGTACAGAGGAATCACCTTTCAAACTCTAGACCTTCGAGTTTCATTCCCAGATATGGTGACCCAGAAGTCGAGTGAAGCTCAGAAACCCTTATTGTCCACCTTGTTCTAACAAATACTGCCAGGTGTTTAGGTTGTTGGTGGTCTATGGACCGCATGGGCTAGAGGATTTCACAGCTCAAAACCCCCTTTCTGCTTTGGTTTTCAAAGGATCTGTACTAGTGGAGTGGAAGTGCTAAGTCAACATCAAACCAATGTAGAGATTGGTCCTTGTTATACGAGCCTATCACTGATTGTGTAGTTTCTAGGAACCTGGAGTATCAGAATGGTATGAATGTGGGGCAGACCAAATGAAGAGCCCTGTGTGAGGAGTTTCAGGTATTGTTCCAGTTCACATTGGAAATGACCTTGTAAGCTTAGTATTACTTTGCAGGTGAGGGAATTGAGGGCTAGGGAGATTTAAATTACCTCCAGTGAAGTCACGTGACTAAGTATTGGAATGAGGATTCTAAATCCAATACATTTGACCCTTTATATAGTTTGGATCTGAAAGGTCTCCCAAAGGTTCCTGTGTTAAATGCTTTGTCACCAGCCTGAGGGTGGAAGTGGAACCTTTAGGATGTGAGACTTAGCAGAAGAAAGTTAGGTTATTGGGGGCAGGCCTTTGAAGGGCCCCTTCTTCTCTTTATTTTTCTTTGCTTCCTGGCACCATAAAAGAAACATCTCTGCTCTACCACATTCTCCCCACTACGTTCTGCCTCATCACAGGCCTACAAACAGCAGAGCCAACCAACTGTGAACTATATGACCCCTGAAGCCAGGAGCCAAAATAAACCTTTTTTTCTTTTAAGCTGATTATCTCAGGTATTTTGTCCCAGTGACAGAAAGCTGACTAACAACCCTTTTCAGTGTGCAATGCAGCTTCTAAATTTCTACCTCCAGGTGAAATGTGTTATGGGTCTGCTGTGATTGTAGTTATTCAGGGGAAAACTTGGACATCATAAATTAATTGACTGAATTCCATAGCCAAGGCCAGCCTTTGGTACCTACTGACCATACTTAGGGAATTTCAGCCATGCAAGAGGTTCAAGTCTCTTGCTGGTAGAATCTCAGGGTTCGGAGCCTCTACCTGGAATATCAGTACTACCTTTCTACTCCTGGAGAAGCTTCTTGCTCCTCTTTCCCATTTGGGACTGACTGATGCCTGCCTTTAATCAGCCACCATGACAGAGTATAAGTGTGACACACATTGTACCCTGGTCTTGACTTTGTCACTGTCATGAAAACAGGCTTAACCTTCTTTGAAATTTGGACTTTTCTTTTGTACATTTTAATAATCTTTGATTTTTATGATGGCAAAAGAGCAAATACAGATACACAGCAAATAAACAACTAAATGCACGATAAGTCAGTGAACACCGGTGTGGAGAAGAATAAAGCAGTTTCAAGAAAAGAAGGAGGAGAGAGGACAACATAGATATAAGTATGTTTCTGTATGTTAATACATATGATATGCATGGAAAATATTAAATCAAACACAATTAAAAAACTCATAAAATATCACCCACAATCCTGCTGCATAGAAATAACCGTGATTAACGGTTTGGGTCACTTCCTTTTGAGCTTCTTTATATTGAATTGGGATCATATCCTATCCACTTTCAAAATGTAACCTGCATTTTTTACTTAGCATGCCATAATCATTCTCCCATGTCATTAACTTTGCTTCGAAAACATGATTTTATATTTAAAGCTTTGCTAAGTACCAGGGTAAGAATGCACTAAAATTGATTTAGCCATTTCCTTTCTTGTTGGACATTTAGACTATTTCCCATTTTTTTTCACCAGCACGAATATCATGCTGATGCACTTTCTTACAGATGAGCCTTTGGGTGGACAGATAAATATTTTCTCAGCATACATTTGCATGTTTTTTGATTATTTTCTGAAGTTTTTGATGGATGTTTCTAAATTGTTCCCCAGAGATGAGGTGGATGCTCAGCCATCTTGCTGCACCAGAGTGTAGCAAATCCTTTACTCAGCTCTCCAAAAAGTTCTGTTCTGGGTTTTCATTTATTTGACCCTAATTTGGTCCAGTCTCCCGGTTCTGAGGAGATGCATGTGACATTTCCCAGTGTGACACTCCAAAAGGACCCTGCTCACCAGCACCCTGGAGTAGAATATCGCTTCTCGAATGGGTCCCTTCCTCAGGTCTGGAGAGATGACCTTCATCCCCTCCCCCACGCTCTGCCTGAGTGAGTTCCAATCTACGCCTGGCCTCCCAGGACCCTCCAGGATGCTGTAATCACAGCACTAACCTGTGTTCACTTTTCCCATTATCGAGCAGAAATCCCCCTGTGCATCCGCACAGCCCCGGCTGCCTCCTAATGGCCCCAGTTCCCAACTTCTAATGGCCCCGTCCTCATCTCTCCCAAGAGCCAGCTCTTTTCGCTAGTGTTTTAAGAATCCTGGTCCAGACGAAATTCCCCCCATGATGTCCATCTGGCCAAATTGAAGGTGATGTAAGCGATGAGACAGAGAGACGGGTGTGTCTGCGTCGATAGGACAGAGGAACCTCCCAGGGCCATCCATCTTCTGTCTCCTCCGGTGACATCCAACTGCCCCCTCCTTGTCTGCAATTTGGGGATGACAGACAACATCCTTAATTGGTAGTGCCATGGTACAGAGATGGGGGGAGGCTGCACTGGGAGGCCAGCCCTCGCTTCTGGCCCTGACAACTTCTGGGAATGATGCTTCCTCCTTGGTGGGCAAAACCAGTTCAGAATGTGGATGCCCCCTTTGCCCTTGGGGAATGTTAGAAAGGCCAGCAAAGACTCTTCTAGATGCTGGTCCACTCCAGGGCTGAGGCATCTGTGCTGTATTTCAGGCAGGAGGCCCTCACTCCCTCTTGACCTCAACTGCACCTTCCTCAAATGGAAAGAAGGACGTGCTGACGTAGAGAAAGGTGACTAGAAGTGATTACAAGGCACACTGTGAGCACAAAAATAATGATTTTTTTTTTTTTTAAAGAGACTCTCCTAAGCACTGGACAATACCAGCATCTCCATTTTTTTTTTTCCTGGTTCCTATGAAGCCACCTGGGAATTAAGTTTTCCATTCCTTCCTTCCTTGATAGAGGTAAGAGATTATCCATGACCTTCCATTGCCAACTGGTGATTTCATGGTTTTACACTGGGCACCTAGGAGTGGGTGGTGGGGAATGAAAGAAAAAAAAATGGCGGCAAAATCATGGCTTCACCTCCATACTTGGATTTAATTGTTAACGAGTAATGAACGTATTACAACAAAGAAGAGATTTCCCTACCAAGCTCAAGGGATTCTGGGGAGTAAATGGGAGCTCTCTGAATGAAAATAACACACAACAGCAGAAGGACACTCCTGGTAGTACAGGTGGGCCAAGCTGCCTGCTGCTCCTCCTGCTCACCTTGACCTCAGGTTGCTTCCAGTTCTTCTGCCCCACCAGGTCTGAGGAAAGAGGCGCTCATGGCAACAGCTAGGGTGGTGCTCCCACTTGGTTCCAGGCACTCTGCGAGGTGCCCAGCTTACAAAGGTAAGCAGCACAAGTCCTTCTTTCCAAGGAGATTTCATTCTCATGAAGTTAAAGGCAGATCAACAACTGTTAAACACAATCTTAGGGCAGGACAGGCGTTTGAAGGAAATTACTAGGAAGATGATTATAGGTTAGGGATATTAACAACTGACTGAGGGCAATGTCTGACTCCCTGTCCTCCATTCTATTCTCAGGAGCCAGAGGGAAATTTTGGAAGGGATAATGCAAGTGTGCATGATTATTGGAATTTGGCCTTTCATGGCTGGCCCTTTAAATATTGTCTTTTTCCTTCCATTAAACTAGAACTATGAAAGCTGGGACAGGGCTGCTTTGTCTACTTCCATCCCTCCAGAGTTGCACACAGAGGGAATTCAGCAACACTGTTGGATGGATGGATAGATGGATGAATTAAGAAGGTCCTATTTGGTGGTGGTGGGGGGGAGCTGGGGTGATTTATATTTAGGATAGACACAAGCTAATTGGTGTCCTTTAAGGAAGCGTCCAACCAGACAAGCAAGGTGAAGCAGAGCATGGGTTGCCTGTGGAGTTGGGAAGTTGACTTTGGTGTGGTCATGGCCAGCTGTGAGCTGCCAGCTCAGCAGTTCTTCACCACCAACCCGTTCACAGAAGCCTGGAAGGTGAACCTCAGAGAAGCACTTCACCATCTCAGGTCTGGAAGGGTTGCTTTTGGAGACCACTGAGAAGAATGGTTGATTCCAGTACAGAAGGTCCCATGCAGGTCCCTAGTAGAGATTTTAGGGGCATTAGTGAGCACAGCCTCAAGGATTCTTAGACACTTAGATTAGGTTCATGAAGGTATTCTGGATTCTTCTTTATTTGCAGGATTGATGTATTGCTTGGCTGTCAAAACACCTGATTATGTTTATGCTCAAATCCATATCTTTCCTAAAAAGAAGTAATGTGTTCTTTTTAGGCCAATTTGGAAGTCCTGAGACTAAAATTTTGTTGAACAATCAGAAATTTAAGAGCCAAAACTGGCTTCATGCAAAAGGCAGTAAATTTCCTCAGAATGAAGAAGCTCTAGTTGAAGCTGGACACATCCACCAAGTTATGGCTCAAGCACTGGGGGAGCCTCGATAACAGCTACCATGAAAACGTTGCTCTGGAATGCTGCTCCGGACGTTTTGGGAGCCCGTGACATAAAACGTCCATTCTGTGAGCCGTCAAGGACGCTCTGTCCGATTATGCACCCATGACACACACTTGGAGTCAAGTCCAGGAGCTTTGGGAGCCTTGGCTTTCTCATCTGTGAAAGGGGTTGAAAAGTCCTATCTCCTTCCAGCATTTTCCCAAAGGTTCCCAGGGTGATCTCCGCAAACACCAGGTTCCTCGTCAGCACTTAATAAACCTTGGTTGCTTTTGAATGTGAACTCTTTCCATCCAGGGCATTGAAAGCTGAACATTTCTTAAAAACATAAGCCAACCTGAGCCAAAGCACAATTCGTTGGATTCTCATGTTCCCAAGCCTGGTGGCAGAAGCAATGAAAAATATGTAGATTTTATCATTTTGGTGAGTTGTACCCACCTAGCAAAACCAGGCCCAAACATGTGGTCCCGATTTCTTGTTTCTGGCAAAGACCAATGTTCCTTGAGAAGCTCATTTTTGCCAGTTTCAATAAAAAGTAATCTCCCATCTTCAGAAAGGGAATTGCACCAAGCAGGGTGTGTTGACTGTTCTCCGTGCAGAAGCAGAGGCCAGATCCAGAGGAGAACATCTGTCCATGCTGATTCTTCTTCCTGTCCACCTTTACCACCAACCTCTACACTCTGTTCGTACGTGAGAACCCAGATAGACTTCCTCTAAGAAGCCTATTTTGATTGCTCTGAATGGGACTTCATTGCTCCAAGGGAGTTTAAGTCCCTTGATCATACTCTGTCATGGTGACACAAACTTGATCATACTCTGTCATGGTGACACAAACTTGAATAAGTGTGTTTTTGTAACTTGATTGAAGCAGCGGCTATCAGTTCCCAAATACCCTAGCTTGAAGCACAAATCTAGAAAACAAAACAAAAAACCAAAAAAACCAAAACACATTGGCTTGCTCTTGACCCCAAAGAATAGGAGAGCAGTAGAAAAAGCCTGCTGGGTAGGTAAGGGGCTCACTCACTGGGCGAGCAGGAGGCTGCAACAAGAGGGATTTAGGTGAGCATTCAGGAGGAAAGATGCTTTGCACACATGCCTTTAACATTCAGGGCTGCCCAGAGAGTTACAGTGGGTTCCTAGGGAAGACAGCCAACAATTAGATCAGCTTCTACAAACACAAGAATCTGCTGTGCTGCAATCCCAACTTTTAGTTTCATAGGTTTTAAAGAAAAGTTTTAGAAGATAAACTGGATGGATAAAGATCCTAAAGAAGGTTTCAGCTGGACGTTTTAAGCTTGGGGGTTTAAGGAAAGGAGATAGTACTATCTTTCTGGAACCCAGTGAGTCTCTGGGGATGGGTGGAGCTGGAAAGGCTGCAGGATACTGTTCCGCATGGATTGCAAGCACTTCTCCTTTAAGTCATCCAAAGAGAAACATCCCTGGCTCTCACCCTGATAGGAGGTGGGCATGCCCAGGTCATCCTGCTGAGAAGGGAAGGTTGGCTGGGGCCTTTCTGCTGAGCCTGTTAGGCAACAGCAGACTGGGCACAGACATGCTTCCCTCTAGTGCCAGGCCCAAAACAAGGGCTGGGGGCAGGTAGCCGTCTGCCAGGTAGAAACAAGCCAGGCCAGCCCAGGCTTCTCCACTGGCCAATCCTGCTCCTGGCCTGGGGACTGCTTCTCAGGCAGTTTCAAAACAAAAAGTAGAATGGGGTTCATTTCTCACTGATTTTTTTCTCCTCTTCTACATTCCCAATCTCTGTTTTGAAACACAACATTTATTGTTTTAAATTGATAACTTGGAAGTTGTAGGCATGCATGGAGAGCAGAGAGACCAGCTAGGGAATGGGGAAAAGGAGGGAAATATATGTTCCGGTATTGGGTCTGCCAATGCATTACTATGTGACCTTAGTCCAGAGGGACCTGTCTTTGTGCTGTAGTATCCTCACCTATAAATGCCACATTGACTACCACAGTGGGTGAAGCCATAACAAAATGAATTGGAAGAAAGTCCCTTGGAAAAAAGAAAAAAAGGAAATTTAGTAGGAAAAATAAACATATTTTGTCACATATGCTCATCTGGACAGTTCTTCGCAACGTTCGTATGGAGGGATTCCCAGAGTACAATTGAGTTTGCAGGAAGAAGTCTATAGTATTTGTTGAAGGAATGCTTTCACAGGCTTGCTTTCCCTGGCAGAGAACTGGCTTCTAAATGTCAGAGATGTGTTACACAAGTGGCAAGTTACAAGCTGTGTGGCCTTGATTGAGTGGCTTCCTCTGGGTTTTTGAGCTAACCCGGTTCAATGGAAGCTGTCTAGGTGGATGTGCGCTGCAGATGGAGATGAGACACTTCCTAAAAGAGACAGAACTAGTGTCTCCTCTAGGATTCTTGGAACTGGGGGAAGATCCACTTGACAGATTTTAACAAAGTTACTGGTGATGGGTAGGCTAGATGAAGGCTGACACACATGCTCATTCCGGGACGTGCTGGCTGTGCATGGAACTTTGGTGCTGGGGTAGCAAGGGCAACATGAATTCTACTGGGGTACATCTCCAGATGGGGGATATAGGGACCTCATACCACATGGGCTATTGTAATCATGCAACATAGTAGAAAAGCAAGGGTTCTGGAGCCAGGTTGATGCAGATTCCAGTCCTGCTTCTGCCCTGCCACCTGGAGCAACTGTTTCACTGATCTGTGCCTCAGTTTGTCCATCTATATAACAAGCTTTAAATAGACTGAAGCATGGCAATTGCTTAGCACAGAGTCTGGTACCAAATAAGTGCTTTAAGCAATGGCAGTTAATATTGATTCAATATTATTATTAAGCCAAAGGACCCGATGCTTTATATATCTCAGTTTTCATTCCTTCCTGAACATTTTTCCATTCATTTACTAAACTGAAGCCCTGCCTTGAAGCAAGGAATTTGTGCCCTTCAATGCCAAATGCTTCAGAACTTGCGTTTGTGAGTGTGTGCGTGCGTGAGTGCGGTTGTGAGTGTGTGTATAGGAATGGTGGTATGAAGATTCAACTTTTGTGGAAGTTGGAAGAAGCCAGTTGAAGAGAGAAAAGGAAGGCGTCCACAGAGCAGCGGGTGGTCTCCGGAGAGTTCGCCAAGTTGATAAAGTTATTAACACACCGAACACACATTTGCAGGGCGAAATTCCCGCACGTCCCGCCCTGTCCCTCCAGGCTGTGCAAAGTCGGGATGGCTAGGGGAGCCGAGAGAGGAGGAACGGGCCTGGCAGGTGAAGCACCCCAGAGGCCCGCGCTCTGGGCGAGGCGGGGAGGCGTCCCCAGCTCCGCCCCGGGAAAGGCGAGGCGCAGCGGGGAGGGGGCTGGGCGCTTGCAGCCAGGGCCCGGGGAGGAGCCCCGCCTCCCTCGCGCGCCATTGGTCCATCCGCGTAGCAACAGCCATCGGCGGACCAATAGGAGCCGCGGAGCCATCGGGCCCAACTCCAGGAACTTGGCTGCCAAAAAATTGGCAGTCCCGGCCCAGAAAACAAGACTGGGGACTCTTCAAACTCCAGCGCGAACCTTTCACTCTCTCCTTCCCAAGCCCGTTTCTCTCTGTACCCCGTCTGCACTCCCAGCTGCTGCATGGATCAGTCTCCGGATTCTTGCAGGCTATCATTTCCCACCCAAGGGAGAAACCTCACTATAGGTAAAAGAAGTGACAGATTGGATGTCAGATCTCCATCTCCTGCGGCCCCCAGTGACAACAGCTTCATTCTTAGTATGTAGTGTGTGTAACCAAAGGAAGAGCATTTCCAACGCCCATGATGTGACAGGCTTTGTCCTATGTGTTTTTCGTGTTTCAATGCACTCGATCCTCTTGGTCACTCAGGGAAATGGGTCTTCCAGTCCCTATTTAATAGGGGCAAGCTGAAGTTGTAAATGGTGATTGGTAGTGTTCCAGCGGTTCCAGGGGTTTGCATCCCCTCCACTTTAACTCCAAAGCCACCCTGAGTCCACCATGCCACACAGCTCCACAAGCACACTGCCAGGACCACGTATCTAGAAGAAATGGAGCAAAATCTGATCCAGGCGTTATCCTCACCACACGCTGACTTTGTGGCCCTTCAATCGGCACAGGGTTCTCTGTGCTTGGAAGGTCTCGCCCTTGGTTTAAAGTTATGCTGTTGCAGTTTTGAAATTCTTCATACGTTTTGAAGGGGCCTCTGTTTTCATATTGCACTGGGCCTGCAAATTATGCAGCTGGTTCTCTGATGACAGTTTATTTCAATGTCCCTGAGGAATCTCACATTTTGAGAATTTAGGACCTCAAGGAAAGGAGAAAGCTTGCAAGGCTCTAACACACAAGCACATGAACACACTTCGACTTCTGCACACACCCTGCAGATAGTTTTATTACACTGTAACTGTAATTTGAATCCTCAGTCTATTAAATGGGAGTGTATTTATTTATGGCTGTGTTTATATGTGTCTGTGTGCATGCGCACGTGCGTGTGAGAGCCCAGGGAGGGAATGGGGGGCTGGGGAATTCACAACACACAGACGCAGCCCTGATTATGGACTCTATTCTTTTCCTTCAGAGATATTACAGGGGATTTGGATAGGCCCTGCTTTTATGAAATGCATGCCTTGGAGGTTTTGGAGTGGCTGTAAACACCGGACTGTGTGAGAGCGAGGTTGGTGCCCTGCCAGGTGTTCCGGGAGAGGAGAGGCCTCCAATACACTCTCCACTGGGCCTGCAAAAAGCCCACATATTCTTGTGTCTGCTTTACCTTCGATTCCGAATCGTCTTTTCTGGCATAGGAAGGACTAGTGTTTTATTCTCTGAATCATGCTGATTTTACTCTCCCAGTTAAGAGATTATCCATGAGTCACCAATGGTGTGAAATACTGGAATAAAAGAGGAGAAAAATCTGGCCCTTATTTTGCCAACCAAGATTCAATTCATGCCTTGCAGGGGTTGCAAGGGATTCAGAGATAATCAATGACTCTGGAGCACTTTATCAGGTGTTTAAGGAAACTGAGACCCAGAGAAACAGACAGTCGCTGCAGGTTCCACAGCTAGGCAGTGGTGATATTGGGTGAGGATCCACCTCCGACTTCCATTCCAGGGTTCTTTCTTGCTTTCATTTCTGTATGAACAGAAAATTGCCAAGAAGCACTATGCAGTTCGTGTGGGAAAAGGTTATTGGTTTAATAAATATCAAGATGGGTCACAGGGGAAGGTTACCAACAATTATTAGTGCTTGGTATTTTCTTCTGCTTTGTCTTCATTGTCTCATTTAATTGAATCCTCAGGACAACACTGAGAGCATGCAGGTGTATTATTTCCATGAACAGATGGGGAAAGTGAGGCAGGCTCATCATGGAGCAACTTACCTAACACCTTGGCTCTCAATTTGCAAACAGATTAGCCGAGAGGTGAACTTAGTTCGGCTTAATTCCCTGAATAGCAAAATTAAGCTTGTCAAATCTTTATGGCTCCATGGTGGCTCATTCTAATGACAATATACTTGAAGAAATGAGTCTGTACCTGACTGTTGTGGTCGTCATTAAGCCAACTTTGGGTCATTACTTATTCTTGACTCAGTCTTGCCTTGATTTTTTTTTTTTTTTTTTTTTTGTGGACTTTATGGTGTTGCTGTGCCACTTCATTTTGAAATTATGGACCAACTCAAAGTTCAGTTGATGTTGACTAAAAATATCAGCCTAGTCGAAAGATGAGTCTAAAGCTTTTCATGGTGTTCCAGAAAAAAACTGAGAAGCAAAAGACTGTGAATTAAACCCATTTGATTCTAGGTGAAGCTGGCAAATATTAAGCAGTTATCACCATGATTAATGCCATCTCTGGGCTTCTCTCCATTTAGATTAATCCAAAACTTACACTTAAAAAAGCACCACAAAATATATGACCTTGAAACCGATTGATAGGGCTGTGGGCTCCTGCCCTTCTCCCCCACAAAGGTTCATGTCCAAAACTTAACCCCCAGGCCCTGTGAAAGTGACTACATTTGGAAAAAAAAGCCTTTGCAGATTCTCAAGAGGAGGCTACCTTGGAATTAGAGTGGATTCCAAATGCAAAATCAGTGTTCTCATATGAAGAGGTAAGGCTGTAGAGTAGGAGAGAAGAAGGGAATGTGAAGATGGAGGCAGAAAGGGAGTGGAACATCCCTAAGCCAAAGAACACTGGGGCTTGCTGGCAACCACTGGAGGCTGGGAGGGAGGCTGTGAGCAGATCTCCCCCAGCAGCCTCCAGAAGATAAGAACTCAGTGCACACCTTAATATTAGACAGCCCCTCTCCAAAACTTTAGGATTACACGTCTGTACTATATTAGACACCTCGTTTGTAGCCATCTATTATGGCAGCCCTGGGAAACTACCACAAGTGCCAAATTATTTTGTTTTGTTTTAAAAAGTAATGAAACACAAGCTTTAAAAGAATTCTAAGTTGAAATTGTATGCCTAGAAACGTATTAGAAGACAGTTCCACAAATGAGATTCATGAGTGTATATATGTATCAAATAAGGTTCACCTGCTCCAAATACTGTCTAAATGTGTAATTCAGAAAGAATAGCTTAATTTAATTAGCTGTTTCAATGGCTAGCTGGACATTCAAGTGGCCTGTTGATCTGGTCTGCCTTCTGTGTGCATCTGCGAGAGAAAGGGGCATTTGTTGGAAGTGTGAACCCTCCATGGAAAGAGGGTGGTTTGTTTCCACCCTGGTGTGGAGCATGAGTCCCACCTTCACAATAAGAAAAAGTATGATCTATCAATGCATTCTACTGTCATGTACAACGAATTAGAACAAATGGAAAAATTTTAAAAAAGAAAAAGTAGATGAACTACAAAGTTATAACTTTTCTTGAATCCAGAATAGAGATAAGGTTCCAAGACAACCAAGTAGCCCAATTTCTAAGTGAAGACAGGCCTCTCCAAGGAGACGTGGGATGGAGCCCAGGTTCTCCCCTGGCTGGGTGGTGCCAGGAGCCATCTTAAAAGTTGTAACAAATTGCTGAAGACTGAATACAGGCTAGCGTGGGAGTGTGGGGCCACTGGGAGCCAAAGACACAAATAAGTTCTCCCCACTGGCAGGGTTTCCGAAATGGACCCACACCAGAGGCTAACAGGTTAGCCTGGAGCCAAGCAGGAGAGCAGAGGGAGGCTTCCTCCAGGGTGCCGGTCTGCAAAGGGAGGGATGGTGGTGTGGGCTGCAGGAAGCTCTATCTTTTACTGAACAAAATCCTAAAGCTAGCTGGACAGGGCCAGCAGACCAGGTGGCAGCCAGGGCACAGATGAGGACCCATAAGCTGAGGGGGAGGTACAAGATGAAATCTTCTTGTATCTAGGGGGACAATGACAGTTCTAGGACCCACACCCTATGATGGTTGTAGTAGAGTTTGGCTGTCATGAGGAAGATGGGCACCATCATACACAAGGTCTGATCTTGGGACCCAGGAACACAGGGCCTATCTGAGAAGAATTGGAATTATACCTTTGTATGTTTCTTTTCTTTCTATACAGGTAAGGTTAAAATGTCATTTGTAGATTGATCACAGTAAGTTTTTAAAGTAGGTTTAAACCCTAGGGCAACAACTAAAAATAACTGAAGATACACACACACACACACACACACACACACACACCTTTTAATATGTATATACATAAACATACATATATACATATGTACATATATATATATATATATATATATATATGTAAAGAGAGGGAAAAAGAGAGACAAAGGCAGAAAGAGGAGCCAATAGTGAGAATAACCTTTACAACAAATGGTGCTGGAATAATTAGAAATCCCAATGAAACAAATAAAATCATGCAATACAAAATAATGAACCTGGCCCCATACCTTGCACCATTTAAAAAATAATTAAAAATGAATCATAGATCTAAATATAAAATTTACACATGTAAAACTTTTTAAGAAAGGATGAGGGAAAACCTTGATTCAGGCAAAAATTTCTTAGATACAACACAACAAGCACAATCCATTTTTTCAAATTGATAAATTGGGCCTCATCAAAATTACAAATTTCTACCCTTCGGAAGACCCTGTTAAAATGAATCAACCAGCCACAGTCTATGAGAAAATATTTGCAAAATACATATCTGATGAAGGATTGCTATAGAGAATCTATAAAGAACCCTTAAAATTCAATAATAAGAAAACAACCTAATAAAAAATGGGCAAACTATTTGAATAGATACTTCACCAAGGAAGACACAGAGATGATAAATAAGGACATGAAAAGATGGGGAACACCATTAGTCATCAGGTAAATTCAAGTGAAATCCACAATGAGACACCACCACCTGTCTATTAGAACATCTGAAGTAATTTTTAACACTCAAATTGGCAAGTCCAAGTGCTCAGAATGGGAGCTCTCCTTCACTGCTGGTGGGAACCCACACTGGCTCAGCCAGTGTGGAAAGGAGTCTTGTACTTTCTTAAAGTTAAACATATACTTACACATGACCTAGTAATTTCAACCCTGTGTATTTACCCAAGAGGAATGAAAATATGCTTTCACACAAAACCTTAAATACACATGTTCACAGAGCATTTATTCATGATTACCAGAAAATGGAATACACCCAAATGTCATCCCACTAATGAGTGGATCAACAAATGGGATATCCATACATTGCAGCACAACTCAGGAATAAAAAAAAAAATGTATACCTCAGATACACAGAGCATCACAGATGAATCTCAAGTGCATCCACAGTGCAAGAAGCCTGACTCAGAAGTAAATATAACTGTATGATTCCAATTACGTAACACTCTAGAAAGGAAAAACAACATAAGAAACTATAGGAGCAGAAAGCATTAGTGGTTGCCGGAGGCTGAGAGTGGAAAAAGATTGCAAAATGGTGCTGAGAACATATTTGGGGAATGAAAATGTTCTGTATCTTAAATGAAGTTGTAGCTACATGACTCTTCCTCTTTTTCCGAATTCACAGTACTGAACACAAATAGTTAATCTCATTATTTGTAAATGATAGCTCAATAACCCTAACTTAAAAGAAAAAAAAAAGAACTTTGTGATTAGGAAAGAGGGATTCTGGAAAAAATAAGGCCACTGTCCACTGGAGTCTAGGGAGAATGGTCAGTGGGTTTCATTTCGTTTGCTCATGAATTCATAAGTTCTGATGAAGGTTCGTGATTTTTAAATATATGGCATATATAACATTATATATTTATTTTTTCATTTTCAAAAAACCCATATTCATAATTTCTGATTCAAGGTGGGAGGATTACCTGGAGAAGCTGAAATCATGGCAGTTTTATTGAATTTGGCCATTACCAGCTACTTCTTGACAGAATCCTGAGAATTATCTTTCGGGATGACTAAGTTCCAAGAGGCACAGCTTGAGAATGACCAGCCTTGAGAAGAATATCCCAGGATATATTCTGGGGGATGCCACCTAGGAAATCCTCTACAGGTAACACACTCCTGTAACCCTCAGCAACTCTATCCTTTCATTCCTCAAGATACACACTGGCATGGAATCTCTCTGAAAATGACCGCAGGGAAGGAAGCTGTTTTGATGTCCTTCAACCCCCCATTCGCCTCACCTATTTGACCTTGTTACATAAAATTTATGAAATTGCAGGCTGACCTCTGGGCAACATGCTTATGTCTTGCCTCGTAGAAGGGAATAGAATCATATTCTGGAATATTTTATGTAACTCAAACCTGTTTTAGCTACTTTCAACTTCTTACCATTTTTACAAAGAGTTATTAAGTGCAGACACCCAATTTTAGAGGAAGAAATTGAAATGTGAAGACCCTGAGTAATGTATCCAAGTCTATATGGTGAGTAGCTCATCTATCTCCACGATCTAAACTTTAAGGCTTGAGAAAGACAGGGGATGGATGACCTGATGGTGTGGGCTCAGCAAATGTAGGACAGGAGCTTCCTGTAACACAGCGCCCCCCCCGCCCCCAAATTATTAAGTTGTAGTCTGATGTTGGAAGATCTCATTTATCATGGAATTAGTATCTTGGGGATCTTTTGATTGCCAGAAATAAAAACCCACAGATCTAGAAAATATGAAAAAATATATAGAAACACAGAGAAAAAATGAAGAGTTAGGGAATGTCTCATGATAGTAAGAGTAGAGGAGACACCTGGGCCTTATGAGAATTTGGAACCAGGGGTGGAAAGCTTTCAGGATCCAAATGTATCTCCTTCTCATTCCCATTTCATCTCTTCTTGGGACCTATTCTCTTCTCATAGTGGGTCTGTCCCAGGTTTTCCTTTTCTCCTTTTCCCCACCTCACCTTGCAATGGGATGAATATGGTCATTCCAAATCTCTATGCTATTACAAAGTTCACCATCTATAATGAAGTGACACCCCTTTCCATATCCCAGATGATAGTGTGGGATTGGTCAGACTGCTGGGCCTGCTGGCCCCTGACCTGTGCCCAGTGAGTGTTGACTTGTCTTGTGGGAAGTTGACCTACCTTTCAGAAACAGTGTTGATCTGGCACCTGGACAGTATTGACTTGCACAGGTTTGAGCATCCTGATCTGAAAGTCCAAAATCCAAACTGCTTCAATATCCAAAACTTTTTGAGTGACAACATGGTACCAGAAGCAGAAAATTCCACACCATGAAACTTTGTTTCATGCATAAAATTATTAAAAGAACTGTCTGAAATTACCTTCAGGATATGTGTCCAAGGGGTATATGAGACATATGTGAGTTTTTTCTCGAGGTTGGGTCCCATCTCCAAGATATCCAGTATGTACGTGCAGATATTCCAAAAAATGAAAAAAGAAAATATCTGGAAAACTTCTCACCCCAATAATTATGGACAGAGGATACAAAACTTGCAATTCACCAAATGGCTCCATGACAATGGGATTTACCTGGGTGCTTGTGGTGCCTGCTGTCTCTGAGGTCCCAAAGCACAGACCTGCTGAATCACCGTCCCTACAGTGGTACTCAGCTTGGCTTCACACGGAAATCAACAGGGAGCTTTAGAGTTACTGATGCCTGGATCCCACACCCCAAGTTCTTGATGGAGTCGGTCTGTAAGATAGCTTGGTCATCAGGAGTTTTAAAAGCTCCCCAGTTGAACCTAATGTGCTAACAATGCTGAGATTCACAGGAAGGGCTTGGAAACCTGAGTGTTTAGTAAGTATCCCAGGTGATCATTTAAGATCAGATGAGTTTGGAAACAATCCTACAACTTAAATATTTTGTAAAGATAAGGGAGTGAGCACTCTGGCAGGGTGCTTAAAAAGAAGATGTGGGAGAGAAGCCAGAGTCAGCCTAGAGGTCTCCTGGAGCCAAGCTCCCCTGGTATATTTTGCAGTTCCTGAGATGTGGATTTTTGAGTGGTGGGTTGAAGAGAGACAGCCAGAAACTTGAAAATACTGTTAATTCTATCATTCCCTTCGGCAGTCATTCCTGTATCCTCCCTTGCCGTATTTCTTGGCCATCTATTATACAGTATGGAACATTTTACCAAAGGGCTTGGTACCCAGTGAAGAATAATAATTAAGGGATTCTGGAATCTATGATATTTAAAATGCGTTTGACTTTCTTCAGTGACTGAAAGAGTTAAAATAAAATAAACAGGATAGTATATCTGCATCCTGGCCCTTTTCATCATACTTATTCTTTCTCAGAGAAAGCTCACATATAATGGCAGCAAAATCCATTGAAATCCTGATTTAGAAACACTTAGCTACCCTTGTCAACAATGAGCCCCATGATATTTTTAGTATCTCATCAGAATTTTAAAAAGTAAACAAACAAACAAGCAAGCAGAATCTCTACACAATGGGGCAATCTTTGAGAGGGAAAATTATAGCTTGCTGACCACATTTTATGGATGGATTTCTAACCATTAATCATTGGCTGCAAGAATGCACAAATTCCAGTCACCTCTGGGCAAAGGGAAGTTGACTGGATCTGGAAGGCAGCATTCCATCCCGAATCCAGGAAAGAGCAACACTGCGTCCTCCTCCGTCCTGGGTCTCCCTCTTTCCCTGGAAGGCTCAGGATTCATAATCCAGTTCTGCCAGTAAGGCACTTTCAACCTCAGCGTGTCCAGTGCTCAAATTCTTTCTGGTGGCACTTTTAGAGTGGAGAAATTTGAAAAATAAAGAGCACTTTTCCAAATCAAGCTTCCCTGTGCCAGATAATTCCTAAGCGCTTGGTTTTATTTCAGATGCATGCGATTTAATTTTCTCCATCACCATCATCCAAATCCAAACATTAACAATTTCACAGGCTGCCAAACTATGTTTCATCAAGAGAAGAGTGTTGCTGGATCCGAGTTGTGCAGCCTAGAAAGAGGACAGGGGAGGAGAGCTCACACTTTGAGTGACCCGATTGCCACCCGATTGGTGTCTTGCAAGACATGTGTCTCTCAACTTCCCATTGCCCTGACAGCCCTTATTTTGCCCCAAATCTTAAAAATGTGGAAATTAAATCTTGGAGGGTTTAAATCTCAGGGCTTGTAAGAGGCTTTGGATGGCAGAAGGTATGTAATAAAAAATGATAGGTTTTATTTGCATTTTTTGACAGAATTGCTGGGCTTTGTTTTCCTGTTTGTGTGATGTGGTGTGGAAGAAGGAAGAGGAGACAAAACCCACCTTTCACCGAGTTCCATTCAGACTTCTTAAGCTTCTGCTGTCTAGACTGACTTGGGATGGGGCACCTATAAAAGACTTCTTCCTTGGTCAAGTTTTGTCTTTTTATGCATGTCTTTTAGGAACAGAGCTGCCCACTGGGTATCTTGGCATCCTGAGTAGATATGAACAAGTCTTATGCCTCCAGGACACACTGGGGTGCAGATAAAAACACGGTTGCCTTTGCAGTTCCTTCTTCCTTAGATGTCATGCACCATTTGGAGGGTTCAGTGCAGCAAGCATTGTCCCAGTGCCCAGACAGAGGCTCTGTTTCCAGGAAGCAGCTGAAAAAAATCTCATCATTCAGATTCAAGGGAGAGTAGGCCAGAGGGACTGTTCCTAGTGCCCACCCATTTGTCTTGGAATCTAAGTTGGAGCTCTGCTCTCCAAAGCCCAGAGTGCTGTCCAGAGCTACAGGTCAAACTGGGGAGTTGTGGGTTGTGGTGGATGTGTGGACAGGAAGGTTATAGAACCAAACAGCAGCCTATCAGCTGAATCATCAGAAAGTCTCACTGGCCCTCCTCCCCCTTCCTGGAAAAATGGTTGTTCCAACAGTAGTTTCTTTAAAAGAGAATAATTTTATGTTTGAGGAGGTAAAGCATGGAGAATATAGCTTTATATTTCCACTAAAATGTGTTTTCCAAAGTTTTTATTTCAAATACATAAATGTGTATTTACATACCCACATACATTCATATATATGAATGAATCCATGTGCTTATGATATTAATATACATGGGAATGAATGAATGCGGTCTTTGTTTTTCTTCATACCTGAAATCAAGCAAAGAAATTATAACTTGCAAAATCATATTCATCAGAAGGAAGTGAATTTTAGCACCTTGTGGACTTTGCAAATGTCGTGAGTCATCTCACCTCTTCCTTGACCTCTTTCTCGTTCTTCTCTCCCAGGCCAGCACCCCCCACCTCCTCTCCCACCCCTTTCCTGCCTCTCTCTGCCCACACCACTGGCTTGAAGAACCAGTTTCTCTCCTTGCCTTTCTCCAAGGCCATAAACTTAAAACAAAACACATGGCCCAGGACAGGGTGCTGTCTTCAGTTTCCCATTTCCTTCTTCTGATACTTTCTTGTTGGTTTTGGATTCCACCCTCCAAACCCCAAGAGCACACTTTCTAGGTATGGAGCAAATAAGGGTGTTTTTCCCCCCACTCAGCAGAATCTTGCTGAGTGCGTGGGATGCACCAACTCAGTGGTGCAGGATTTGATTGGAAGCAGCTGACAAGCCCCAGCCATCTGGTAAGTGCGCTCACCAAAGAGCCTGTCCCTTGTGGTTGCTTAAGAAAAACATTTATAGTCTTTGGGTCACAACTGCTTCTCCTTTGTTCTCCTAAATGCTGAATTTAAGCTTGTTTTCTCCACAAACGAACTGCAATACAGCAACTAGAGAAGGGTTGCAGGCTCCTGAAAGCGCCCCAGTTCTGGTACCACTGCAACCTCAGATGTGGACATCAGCCTTCCAGACCCTTCCCTTTGGCTCTCTTGGTCCTCCTCCTGTCTTTCACAGACAATTCTCTTGTGCCTCTTTTTGATAGGAACTCTGGTGTTCCTTGCAGTAAGACTACCTCCCCGTTCTCCAGGGGCCTGTAAGCTCCCAGGAGGCTGGCATCTGCCCTGGACGTAGAGCCTGGCACAGGAAAACCAATTCACAGCCATTTTAGGACGCCTCAGGTATAAAATGGTGTCGCTTCCTTTCTCAGCCACTCCAACCTGTGTAGGAAAAAAGACATAGAACATCAATGCTAGAAGCCATGGATTTACCGAGTCCCTGACAAGGACCTAAGAGGGACCCATTCTTTGGAAAGGACTCAGATCTGATCTGGGAATGTCCACTGTCAGAAGCAGCCTGATATCATGGCTATTCCCCAGACTCCAGTTTAGAAAGCGGATGGTTTCAGGGAGGACAATCCCTAGATAGCATTAAAACATTCATTAAAAACTTATTTTTATAACTTTAATAAAAAGACCCTACAAACAGTTTTAAATTTATGGAAAAATTGAGGAAATCCTACAGAGATCCCACATGATGCCCTCTCACCCCCTCATGCAATTTCTCTTATTACACTCTTGCAGTAGTATGTTGCATTTGTTGAAGTCAATGAACTGACATCAATGCATGATTATTAACCAAAGTCCATAATTTATTCAGGTTTCCTTAGTTTCTTTTTTTTACCTAATGTCTTTTTTTTTTTTTTTTTTTTTCAGATCCACGATCCCATCTGGGATCCCACCTTATATTTTCTCAACAGGTTCCCTTGGGCTCCTTTAGCTGTGATCAGTTCTCAGACTGTCCTTGTTTTTGATGACATTGATCATTTTAAGACAGATGTGTGCTCCTGAGAAGGCACCTTCTCGTTTGAGTTTTTCTGGAAGAGGGAGGAGTTGGAGAAGACAGGGATTAAAGACCCACAGATACAGGTTCCTGTTTTCTCCACTTGCCACCCAATTTTCAGATGTGGTCAGCCACGGAATCAGAAGCCTCTGTTGCATAGCTTTTCCATAAACTCTCCTTTTTCATCTTTGTTCCAGAGAACATCCGAGAATATTCCTAGGCCATGATTTTAAGATTGCTTAATTTTATTCCCTCCTAGGAGCTGAATTAAGGGAAGCTTGGTAGAGGACACTCATCTTTTTCTTCTCTTTGAGGAATCTTGGCTAACCCTCAAAGAGCCCATGGTCCCTGCAGGTGCCACAAGCTTCTCTTGGGGATTGGATTTGGAGAACTGCACTACCTGAGTAGATGCACCTTGGAATAACAAGAATCAACAAAAACTCCAAAACTGGCTTGTAAGCCATCACTGTCCCTGGTTTGTGGAGCCATCACATGGACTTATTTTAATTCTAACAAATTCCCTGTGGAGAGGGAAGAAAACTACTCTATCAATCTTTGGTTGCTCAAAGGCGTACTGCATACTCTTCAAGACCGTAGCAAATGAAAGGTCTCTTGAGCAATTGGCTGGAAGGGAGAAAAGCACGAGTGTTAGCTATGGGTTAAGCAGAGAGCCAGTGATGGAGATAGAAGATGCCAGGCACTAAAGGCCCACTCATAAACCCCACAACATAGGAATCAGTTTGCAGGATCTCAGGTGGGTTGTAAATACTAACTGGTTTTAACTGGCCTTCTGAGTGACCTTGCAATCAAACACCGGAATTGGTCAAAGATTTTTCTTTCGTCCAACCACAGGGAAGAAAGTGAAGCTCTGGTCAGTGGGTGCTTAATCAGCAGGCCAAGTCAAGCCTTTTATTCTTTGTATACTGAAGTCAACAGAAAGTTATTGCTTAATTAACCCCTCTGAATGAATACCTGATAATTAATAAACCCATGAAGGATACCCTAAGGCTTTAGGTTGAAGAAGGCTCCTCTCTTCAAGTGGAAAAGAGGGCGAAAAAAAGAAAACATGCTGAACTAATGGGAAAAAATTCCGGTAGAAGGCAAAGCAATTAGGATTAGTGAATTCCATTTCATTTAAAGTTTCAAGATATAGAAGCCATTTATCTAGCAAATTAATAATGGGAGTGACTTGCCTAATATAGAACAAGTCCTTACATTTTATTAGTAGAAATCCAAACTGAGTAATTTCATGATAGACAAGCTTCCACATACATATAATTTTTTGTTAGGCTTTTTAAAAAATTGTCACTGCACTCAGATGGTTTTAGATTTATGCATCTCTTCTAAATTAGTCCCCACTTGAGTTTGGAATGATACATTTACTATTATGGCTCTGTAGAAAAATCAATATTTTTTAGTGTGTTCTTTCATGTTAAAGAGCTTCATCATCTGACTAATTGTGCCACCACGAAGGAGTGCAGGGCTGTGGAGATGGCTCGTGGCTCACTCAATTTGCTGTCGATTAGAAATGGGGACAACTTTGGAGCCTGATAAGTTGTTCTGGGTAGCTGGGTGGTGGGGCACAAAACATCTTCCTTTTTAAATTGAAACAAACTATAAAATATGTCCTGAACAGTGCTTATGACAAGGATATCAAGACCAAGATCCACTGTTGTTCAAGTTCTCATGGAGCCTCTGGAGTTTTACCTGGGGCAAAGGGCAGGTGAGCAGGCCTCTGAGGAGAGATTCATTTATCATTCAATAGACACTTGCTAAGCCTACTGAGTCCCGGATACCTATCAGGTGTGTGATACTGGTCTTTCCTTGTCCTTCAACCAACACATACAACCAGAATGGTCTTGGCATGGTCCTTCACTCTGGGTCCTACAGAATGGTATGATCCAGCATGAGGAAGGGCAATGCCAAGTGGCCAAAGAAATACATAGGCCACAAAGGTCCAAGACTTCAGAGAAAAGCGGATCAGCACCCAAATCCCACCAGTGATGGCCTTGCATAGGTCTGAGTCTCTGTTTCCATAGCCAATAAAATAGGAATGTGCAGATTTCCTAGATAGATAGGCTGGTTACGGTGCTGTACAAAACACCTACGGCATATGGTGGACACCTCTGAATACACACAGCCTTCTCACTGTTCTGCAGGTGTGCCGTGCTTGGAGGACCCACAAATCCTTTTAATAATAATGATAGTTCAGCAGCAGCAAGAGTAAATGCCACATCAAGCCTTCACACAGATTTTTCTAAAATTATTTTGACAACCTAAAGAGAAAATTATTATTCATCCCATTTTAGAGATGAAGAAAAAGAGCTCTTTGTATGTAATTAATTATTAATACCATTATCATTAATAATGAACCATCATTTATTATGACTATATGCCAGGCACTTGAGATTCTTCTTGTTAGTTCCTCATTTATTCATTCAACAAATATTTACTGAATGCCAGGTCCTCACTGTGGTCTAATCAGTACACAGAGATAAATAGGGTTAGAATACAAGACCCGTCAGGAGGTAATAGAGAACAAGCTGGTGAAGCAGACATGGTTTACCTTTAGTTTATAGCTAAGAAAATAAGAAGCTGAGATGTGGCTAGAGAATTGTGAAGACTGGATTCAAATTCAGATATTTCACTTTTAACCACAATGCCACATGGCCTCTACGGAAATTGCTTGGCTTCAGGGGAACTGAGACACAGGGAGGTGATGGCTGAGAGCATCTGTCCTCCTTCAAGGCTGTGAAGTACTTGAGCATGGACAGGGAGGGGGACTGCAAGTCTTCGTTGCAATCAACTAGACGCAGGCTCCTAGATGGGGCACCAGGCTCTCAGCCAGCATCTTTGGTCCTGTTTACCACTAATAACCACGTGACCTTGGCCAGTTACTCAGTTTTTCTGTGTTTCTCACGTCAGTCAAATGGAGATAGCTACACCCCACTTAAAAAGTGCTCTAAAGAATAAAATGAGATTGTAACGAAAATGTGTTTGGAGAGTCAAGAAACCCACAGTATTCATTTAGGATACTTTTAATTTTAGCTAACAGTGGCTGGATTTTATTGCTTGGAAAGATGTTGAGATGCTTTTATTTATTTGCTAGTTATACTATTTTGATTTTGCCCAATGATTATTGTTGACAAATATATAAAGAGGAAATGCTCATTGAAATGGAAAAAGGACCTTGAAACAGGCTCAGCACATTAGAGAGTAGTTCAAACTGATTTCATTCATCTTTGCATATTTCCATCGGCAGTAACTAGTCCTCTACTGCTGACCATCCCATTGAAAACATCTTAGTAGACACGTTACCACTGCGAAATCATCAAGGCCTCCTATAAGAGTAAATTCCTGTGAGAGTAGTTATCCTTCAAAGATTGAATTTGCAGAGTAGGAGCAGATGAAGTCAATTGTCAATTGCTCAAATGCAGGTACAAGTTATAGAAACAGATCACAACCGTGGGGACTGCTAATGTGGGAAGATAAATTCCTCCTCATAAAATGAATATTAGTAGCAATTTACACTGATGCATTTAATTTCTCGTTTCCTTATAAACCATCAGAGTTTGAATGAGGTACTTCCTGTTCCTTCACTCAGATCACGAGGGTCAGGATCGTCCTAAAGATCTCGCTTTATTTTTCCAAAGCTGCTTTGTCTTCTTTTACAGGGCTGTTTCATCAACATTAAACAGAACTAGTTAACAGGGATTTTAAGAAAATTAAAGGTGCAACCAAGTCTAGACATCCCAAAATAAGTGGATGGGGGTTACGCGTTTGGTCCAGTTATTCCGGCCACCTTCTTAATGGACAATTTGGATCGCTGCACGGTCAATCCACTTAATTGCATCTGTGTTGGCCATTAAAACAAATTGAATGCGCTATGGCCAATTTGATCATGTCATAAAGAAATGGCCTATAGGGCCCATCGAGAAGCAGAATTTCAGCCATTATTCGATTATATCTGATCAATGGAGACAGCCTGTATGGAAATCCAGGAGCCAAAGTAGATCATGTAGGAACCCCAGGCCTCCTCTGCTGACCACAGTATTAGGATCAACTGTCAGGAGCAACAAAATTGGCCAGGTGGTTGACAAAGCGTCACCTTACTCCGTCCTGGGAAGAGAAAACTCAGTGCCTCATGACTTTCCCTAAAATATCCAGTCAGCAAACCAACAGGTCATCTTTTCCACTTTGAGTCCTGAGTAATTTGAGAAGGAGAAAAAAAATACAGAATCTCCACTGGCTTTGACCTCTAATGTTGGTATAAAAATAGACTCATGCTGCATCCCTCGTGATTAATGCTGGGTAAAGGTAATTTAAGCAGGCCTCATTTTCTTGTTTTTCCCAATCTCATCTCCATGTGCTGTACCTTTCCCTGCACCTCTGCTTCTCTGTGAGGTCTCAGGATCTTCACCTTGGTCTTCTACTTCTCCTGGAGTCACCTTGGTTCTGAAGTCACCTTGTGTGAAGTCACTTCGTTCTTCAGTATCTTTGTGAAGTTGAACAAGGGCAAAGACCTTTAGTGAGGGCATTACCAGATTGTGCTTTATATATTTAAGTCAAAGAGAAATGACTGTGTTTGATAGTTACTGAACATTTGATATAAGGTAGGTGGTACCCTTGGCATTTTAAGTATATAGTCTCATTTAATCTTCATCTGAACTTAAGAGGTAGGTTCTGTTATCTCTGATGTATCCATGAGGCAACTGGCATATAGTTTAAGAATATATTAAGTATTAGCTCATGACATGGTAGGAGACTCCAAGTCAAAGAAACCGGTTAACGGGAAAAGTGGGAGGGGCAACAATTTTCATGTACTAGGGGAGTCAGGGTCCTCAGATTGTTTAAGCTGCTGGTCCAGAGGGATAAAATATTAGGAAAGTATGTAATGCAGTAATGCCCACTTGGTGTGATATTAGGCCATGTGGACCTGATGGAACTGGAGAGGACAGCTTCTAGGAAATAGGTCCTTGAGCTAGACAAGTTTCAAATAAGAGAGGATGTTTAACCACCTAAAGATTTATCCCTGGGAAGCATCATACAGTAAACAGTTTGTGGAGGATAGTTTAAAATGAGGGCTGCCCTAATATGGTAATAGTAATATAGACAGTCTGAAGGTAAATAAAAGATGATGTAATACATAGTGATTCTAAAAGAGAATCAGAAATAAAAATACAGTGGTACAGGGCAGGGATATAAGGCTACGAATAGGTTGTTTTAATTCAGTGGGGCAGATGGTATGAATCTGTGGATGGAGAATTAGATTTGGGAAGAGATATAGGGATAAAGGGAAATGGTAAGGTATACTTATTCAGGTAGGTAGTTCTGTGACGACACCAAGAGAAGGGTGCTAGCTAGAAGTCGAGTGGATCCCAGGAGTGATGAGAGAATGGGGGCTGAACAAGGATAATAAATGGGAGTATGACTTAGTTCCAGGGATAGTACAATGACAACTTCCACCACCACCACTACCACCACTACTATCACCATCTCCACCACTACTACCACCACTATCACCACCACTTTTACCACTGTTACAGTGAACTTTTTCGCTGCTGTGACCAAATGCACTGACCAGAACAACTGTAGAGGAGGAAAGGTTTATTTGAGGACTCATGTTTTCAGAGGCCTAAGTCCACAGAAGACCAGCTCTATTCCTCAGGGCTTGAGGTGAGGCAGAACATTATGGTGGAAGAGCATGGTAGAGGGAAGCAAATTGCATCATCAGGAAGCAGAAAGAGTCTCCACTCTCCAGATTCAAAGTGTACACCCCATAGCCAAGCCCTAATTCCCACCTCCACCAGGCACACCCACAGCTTCAATCAATCCCATCAGGGATTAATTCACTGATTGGGTTAAGAGTCTTACAACCCAATCGTTTCTCCTCTGAACCTTCTTGCATTTTCTTACATGTAAGCTTTTGGGGGTCACCTCACAACCAAACCATAACAACCACCATCACCATCACCATCACCATTACCATCGACATCACCATTGCCTCTACCACTAACACACCATCATCATCATCACCACCACTACCATCACTACTCTTACTGCTACCACTACAGTCATCATCATCAGAACCATCATTACCACCATATACTCCTTCCACCACTACCAGAACTACTACCAGCATTGAAATCTTCACCACCATCTCACTCAGCATCATCACCACCACTGCCACAACTATATGAAAGAAACTATAAGACCATCCAAAATACTGTGTGCTTTTTAGGGACTGTGCATTCTGCTTCATGTGAATCTGTTTAATCCTCACAACAAACTTATGCTTTCTTTAAAGATATAAAAGGGATAAAGAGTCTTCCTTAAGCCACACATTTTCTGAAGGAAACACAGCAAAGTATTGAGTTATGCTTTAACCAATAATTTAGCTATCATAGATAAGACAAAGACAGAAACAAGTGGGCAGAGCTGAAGAACTAAATAAAATCCAAGACTTTACCATTACAGTGCATTCCTTAGTGAGTCTGTTCAGTCTTTGGATTTGCATCTAGGATTCTTAACCAAATCTATCTCTTTATGCATTTTGCAGAACATTTGCTTCCTGGTGGAAAGTTTACCATCATCATCTAGGATGTCAGTCATCAGTACGGCGAACTTAAAGGTCAAGTCATACCTGGGCATGGTTGTTCTGTCTTTAACAATATCACTCCTTATTCCTCCTAGATAGAAGCCAGCTCCTCCAACTCACAATAGCCTATATTGAGAGTCAGGGAGAATGGAGAAGTAGGGAGGAGATGAGCTGTTTTGTTTTGTTTTTCCAGCTTTATAGAAGTTTAATTGACAAAATCATATACATTTATGATGTATAATGTGATGCTTTGATATATGTACGCATTCTGAGATTGCTACAATTAAGCTAATTAACATACACATCACCTCACCTACTTTGTGTGTGTGTGCATATGTGCTGAGAATGTTTAAGATATACTCTTTTAGAAAATTTCAAGTCTGCAATACATAATACTATATTATTTATCCTGCATAGCTAAAGCACTATATCCTTTAATGAGCATCTCCCCATTTTCCCCACCCTGGCTTCCAGGATATGGCAATAATCCTAATGTTTTTCTGCTTTTTTTCAGCTTGACTATTTAAGATTCCATGCTAAATGATTTTGTTCAGTATTTGTTTTTCTGTTCCTGGCTTGTTTCAATTAACAAAATGAGTTCTATGTTCATCTGTGTTGGAGTGAATGGCTGGATTTCCTTCTTCTTAAAGATTGAATGGTATTCTTGTGAAGCTTATGTCTGTGTGTGTGTGTGTGTGTGTGTATGTTTAAACAACATACATTCTTCCAATCCATGAACATGGGCTATCTTTCCATTTATTTGTGTCTTCTTCAATTTCTTTCACCAATGTTTTACACTGTTCAATGTTTGAATCCTTCTTCTCCTTGGTTAAATTTATTCTTAAGTTTTTGATGCTATTGTAAATTGGGTTTTCTTAAAATTTTTCTCAATTGTTAATTGCTCATGTGTAAAATTGATACCATTTTTTTGTGCTCATCTTTTTTTATTTTGAAATATTTTCTTTCTTAATTTTTTAAAATGATTTTATTTGTTCTAATTATTTGTACATGACAGTAGAATGCATTTATACATTTTGATAGATCATACATAAAGAGTGTAATCTCTCATTTTTCTGTTTATTCATATTCTAAGATCATATCAGTCATGCAGTCATATATGTAAATGAGGAAATAATGCCTCTTTTATTCTACTATCATGCCTTCCCCCATACTCACTCTTTTTTGTATATTGATTTTGTATCCTGCAGCTTCACTGAATTAATTTATTATTTTTACCATTTTATTCACAGAATCTTAGGGTTCATATATATACATATACACACACATGTATATATGTATGTATATGATTATGCTGTCTGCAAAGACAATTTTATTTATTCTTTTCTTATTTCGATGCCTTTTGTTTCCTTTACTTGCCTAAATATTTTGGCTGCAATGTCCAGTACTATATTAAATAGAAATGATGAGAGTGGACATCTTTGCCTTATTCCTGATCTCAGAGGAAAACTTTTAGCTTTCTTCATTGTGCGGAATGTTGGATGTGGTTTTGTTATATATGCACTTTATTACGTTGAGGTACATTCCTTTTTTGCTTAATATGATGAGGTTTTGTCATGAAAGGAGATGCTCTTTTAATGGCTGCCTCTGTGGTTTCCCACTTCTATGGTTTCCTCACTGTTCTCTGGGTGCAGTTTAAGTCCTCAGTGAGGGACTATAATGAGTGAATTATATACAGCTTGACACACTGGCCTGAATAATAGAAATTCTACAAACAAGATGGCTTCAGCAATCTGTTCATTGTCATTTCTCTCCCCTACTTAGAATTCATCATTTTTTATGTGTGGAAAGAGGGAGTCTCTTCATTATTTCTAGCTTCATGCTAGACTTTTATATTCACAAACTCTGCCTTGGAGACACTGTGAGAAGTGAGAGCATTTGACAGAAATAGAAGCTAATGAAAAGAATATTTAGTCTGTTTTTTTAGATGAGAAAACTGAGACCCAAGAACTTGGCATGTATATACCTAACTAGAAGTGATTTAAAAAAAAAAAAAGAACTCATGTTAAGCACCTAATAGAGAATTATAAGATTTATGTCTCTTAACGTTTTGGGGCTGATCAGTCTTAAGGTAGAGATGCTTCTGAAGAGGAGAGGGAATGAAAAAATGATCAGCCCCTCCAGCAGATAGGTTACCATTTTCCTACAATCACTATTACAAGAAAAAAACACAAAAATATAAATGGATGAATTGCCAAAGGACAATTCAGTTTATAAACAAATATGCTGCAGAACTGCTGTCAACAGAAATTCCACCAGTGGATTTAAAATTGTATCGGGTTCAGCAATAATCAGTTTGCAGCAAGTTTTGGCCAAGCAGTTTCTAGGTGGAGTAAGAGATGCCTGTTAATGCAACCTCCTGTAGGAAACATATTTCTGGGATTTTTGCCCACCATAGTTTCTGGAATCAAAGGTGAAAAGAGAGCTATATTCATATTAAGCTGTTTGGGGGACCCTTTCACAGAGTAAGATGTTGCTCCTTTAGGGGAGTGTGTGTGTGTGTGTATGTCTGGTCTGTTTTTGGCCATAGCAGAATTTCAGGAAGAATCTGTCATGTAATAGGGTTCAGAAGAGTGGTGCATTCTGACAAAATTTCCTTTCCTTTTAAGCTAATAAATGATCAGACCATAGGTCTATTCTTTAATCATCCAGAAAATATAGGACATTCTTAGTTTAATAATTTTTTCAAAAGCTAACACATTGGGTGAAAAGATAGGGGTTTGAGAGACCTGTATTCAAGACCTATCATCTACCAGCTAGTTGTCCCTTTACTTCTTGGAGCCTTAGTCTCTTCATCTGTGACAGTGGGATGGGTAACACCCTATGCTGCTGTTAGGATTAAATGAAATAATGCACAAATATTCAGAAGTAATGTAAAATCTAGCATAATGCCTGGTATGAAATAGATACTTTTAAAAAGTGACGAAAATGACGGTCAATCATCATGCTAAAAACCAAAGCTTAAATCTTAGAACAGGGAAGAAATAAGAACTACAACATACGATGAGGATAAGCCTTATGTACTGAGCACACAGTAAGACTTCAAAGACACCTAACCTTCCAAAACCATTTTGCCTTTGAAGAGTGCCAAAGAATTTCTCCTGTGCATTAAGATTTCCTTAGTCCATGAACTTACTACCAGGAGCACCTGACTTTGGTGGGGTTTCTCCTTGGTAGAAATTTCCTTGCCAAATGAGATCATGGGGCACCTATAAAAATGTCCCATGTTGGTGCTTAGAAGATGTGTCCCGTGATAAGAAGAAAAAGTAAGTATGTCAAGGCTTGGGAGCCCCTGGCTTTGGCTCAGTGGCAGTCGATCTGGATCTCTCGAGCTGGCTAGACTGGTTCCAGAGAAATGAAGCAAGCCAGGAGAGTCACTGCCCAGGCATGAGTCTAGACGTAGCAGTTGGCTCTTCTAGCTCCGGCTCTCCTTCCAGATTAGTCCCTCGGAACCAACTCACGCACCCTGTCCATCTATCCTCCTTGTAAAACTCTGCAGCAGGTCCCTGGAGCCCCAGAAAACCACTCACCCTGCTCTTCAAGCTGTCCTGCAGAGGTTCTGGGATGCCCTCTTGCCAAGTGTGGCTTCTGTGCCAGGCCTCCTTTTCCTCAATGCACTCTGACACCCCAGTGTGTTCACCACTGCCAGGGATCTGTTCTCAGAGTCAATGCTCAGTGGCCTCCCCTTCACATCACCCCAGTACCATCAGATACTGCTCTAAGCTTCCTATTCTAAGAAGAAGTCTCCAGCCCCAGCCTGCCCTGAGGTTTGACATCCAAGCTCCTTTATCCCCTTTGCAATTGATTCCATCTCCATTGTTTGGTCCCTCCTCCATAAATTGGGGATCTTGATGTCAACCTCATTGAATTTTTATGAGAATCAAACCAAATAATTTTGTAGAGGGCTCGTCAAATTGATAGCGGACATTGCATTTGACTGTGGATATGGTGCCTGGAAGATGCTTGATAAATAAACCAGTAGCAAGCACTTTAAAAATGATTCATCTGACTGCTGTTAATTATCATTCCATGTAATTGGTATCTCAACACATTTGTACCTCTGGAGAGCAAGGAGTTCATCATGTATGTTTGTAGCCTGAGCACACAGTAGGTGGTTTTTACATTTGTTTACCAATTTATGACAGCATCTGGGTTTGGAAAGCAGCTTTCATTTCCTGTTCTCATGAGGGCATATGTCCAGTATCAATGGTGATAGTGGACATGGACCAGGTACTTTGTACCTACTAATTTAATTGCCACAGCCATGGCCTGAATGGGATTGTATTTTATCATTAATTTAGAGATCAGTAAAAGACTCAAGGCCATATGGTGAGAAGTAGTAGTTCAAATCCACACAGTCTGGTGCCAAAATCCAGGCTCTGAATTGCAGGTATCTTTCTCATACCACAGAATGGTAGATAAACCCTTTGAAGCCCTTGTCTCCACCTGAGGTTTCAATGTCCTTTCCTGCCTGAACCTCTGCTTAAGTTTTTTCTTTGTTCCTGTTGTGTGGAACCAATAGTGGTTCTGTGGACTTGATTCTCCTGTTCATGGTTCAGTAGGGTTGCCTGCAAGATCTTAGGTTTAGAGAAATAACCAACAGCATCTTAGTGTAAGTAATCTTCCCACTATTGCATGGAACATGCTTCAAATGAAAAAAAATTATATTCATTTTCATCTGAAATTAAATTTAATTGGGCATTCTGTGTTTTTATTAGCTAAAAACTGGCAACTCTAAGTTTCTAGCCCTCTGCTCCAAGAGATCATTCTGTTGGAATCTTTGTATATCTTCTCCAACAGGCATATCCTGTTCATCTTTCAAAATCCAGCACAGAGGTCCCTCTCTGGTGAAGACATCCCCGTCTCTCTGCATGTAAACCCCATGGGTACCATTTCAAGTACCATCTAACTTGTTAGACCGAACCCTGGCTCTTGAGCTCCATGTCACACCGGTAGAACATGTGACATGGAGAAGGTGTTTGCTACATGAGTAATACCCAGAGCTGTGGAGAATTCCTCCCGATTCTTCACTTTCCTGTTGCAAGCTTTCCATGTTGTCTTTGGAATTCTTTGACGTATGCTGAGAATGCTTCTCTTTCTCACTTGGAGTGAAAGTTGGTCAGCCAGCGTAAGCGTTCAGTCACCTAGGGCTGCTATAACAAATCTCCACATGCTATGTGAATTGGAACAACAGGAATTTATTCTTTCACAGTTTCAGAGGCCAAGAGTCCAAAATTGAGGTGTCAATGGGGCTTCACCTTCTCTGAAGGCACTGGAGGACTCGCTATCCACACCTTCTTGGTCTTGATTGCTGGTGGTTGCCAATGTTCCTCAGCTGCCTTGGTTTTCAGAAGCAGTGTGCCATCTCTGTCCACCATCCCATGGTGTCCCTCCTGTGGGACTAGATATCCTCTTTCCGTGCATGTCTGAGTCTTCGTATGATGTGTGTCTCTCTGTGTATGCTTCTTTTCCTGTAAGGACACCAGACATATCAGAGGCAGAGCTCACCCTATTCTAGTATAATCTTATTTCAACTTCTCTCTTCATCTTCAAAGACCCTATTTCCAGATAAGGTCCCAGTCACCAGTACCAGGGGTTAGTACTTGAACATACTTTTGGGGAGGGGGGACACAATTCAAATCACAACTACCCAGATAAGTTACTTCTCCATTCTGCACCTCAGCCTCTGCATCTGGAAAGTCTGCACACTGTGGTCGGGTGGGGATTAAGTGAGCTAATGCATAGGCCTTCTGCATGGACAGGCTCTGCCCATGGCCTTCCACTGCCTTTGGAATTGAAATATGGACGACAAAGGAAGTTCCAGCAGGTAGAATGGGGGGTCACAGAGGCCAAACGTAAGAGCATGACCACATCCATTCTGGTAGACCTCACCTTCCTCCAGATGTGGCGCTTTACTCTGTGGTCGGTCCTCTGCTGAACTCTGCTCTCTACATTGGCTCAGGGGCCTACTTGGTCAACTGACTTTAATAATAAAAGTTTGGGGTGATCCTAGGACACCAAGCCAAGATGTGTGCTTTGGGCTGCTTACCCTTGTCATGAGTGGTTATTTTTTCATGGTCAAAATAAATAAATACGTAAAAAGTGCCTAAAACCTATAGGGAATCAAGTTTCCAAACTGTGTTCTTGTGGCTGACTTCTGAATCATAGTTTAGTAATTAAAAGAAGAAAACACTCCGTTGCACTTGGCAATGAAATATAAATTGTACCTTTGCAAAGGTCAAACACTAGTTGTGATTAACCAGACAAGTCACATTTTACCCTGGTTGAAACAACACTGAATTTTAAGTCTATTTATAGGATGCTACACCCCCGCCCCCACACCCGACCCTCTTCCTCGCAGAAGTTCACAGTTGGAATCTGGCTCTAAGTGGGGGTTTTTATTTATTTATTATTTTATTTTTTTTTCAATCTGCGAGATGGTTTCCATACACTGTGTCTTGGCAGCCCGCACTCGAGCGAGACCAGCATTATCAGGGTGCCGACAGCTGGTCCAGCGACAAGGGGTGACGATGCGTTGAGCTGGCAAGTCCATATGGTTTGGAAAATGAAATGAAGTAAAATAAAAACATTTGTTATCATTTTTGGAGTTTTTGAACAAGACCAGTTTCAGCCCAACTTTAATGCCTCGCGTGGCTCTTTTTTTTTTTAAATAAATAATTATAAATGGGAACATTTTGTTTTGCTAGGAAGAGTGGCTTACTGTGCGGAGGGGGTGAGGCGTCTCGGTCTCCAGCAGCTGGGGCACATCTCTGGTTCGGTCCCGTGATGGGGCTGATGTTGGCAAGAGCTGGGTGCTGGGTTAGGGAGCCAAGGGACTTCATCTGCTTATCATCTCAGACACTGCAGAGCAGCGGCACCCACAAAAATCTTGGCTTTCCAGGCCCCTCCTCCTCCAGCTGGCCCCCACCATCCCTGGAGACCTCAAGGAGGGCTATGGGGACACGGGACCTAAACATTTCTCCCAGGAAGCTGAGACCCAGATTGTGGTGCTAAGTGGGTTTCATGCTTTTCTGTGGAAGTGATAATAACACCAACTAGTAATAATCATGGCGACCAGCAGTTATATTTATAAGGCACTTTCTTATTTACCAAAGACCTGGGAACACGTCGTCTCTTCTGGGGGGATCTAGATGTCAATCTCTGTTCCCACCCTGCTTCTTAAAAGCCTAACAGTGGCTCTTCCAGTTTGCTCTTCAGATTTCTCTTGCGTAGAGTGGGAAGCGGAAGGTCCACTCCAGGGTTTTATCTGACTCTTCTTGACAACTGGTGATATGAAGAGAAAATAGACACTCAGGAAGACATGTCTGCCCTTCCTCTCTCCAAGTCACATAAAATGCCATTGTTCCTGGTGAGAGAACATGGACCCATTGCAACCACACTGTTGCTTTCAACTGACCAGAAATTCAGCTGGACCGATTTCCATGCCTGACCATTAGCTCTTTAAAGTGGTAAATGAACAGGTAAATAAATAATAAATGCAGATTCTTAAAGTAGAAGATACGCAAACTCCACGAGGCTGAAGAACTCACCCCCTCCCCATTCCCAGCCCAGGGAGAGTGCTGGCTCAATAAATACGAGTTGGAGGAATAAATATGCAATATGGGGTTAGAAAAGAGGTAGCAGTGGAAATGTGGGGACATGGTTTGATGGCAAACAGACTTTCTGAAAAAAGAAAAAAGAAGAAAAACCAATTTGTAGTGATGGCCAATTTCCATGGTGGAAATACTCTTGCAATGGCTGGTTTCACACTGCCAGGAAGAAGTCACTGGATGCTGAGTAGGAAAGGAAGTTGAATAATCAGATCCTGGGAATGCCTTCCTGCTTGGCTTGAGTGGTAAAACAATTGGAAACCAGTGCTCCACTTCCTGTTTATTTTCTGGAAGCTTCTTTCACTGGGCAGAAAGATTTGGAAACTTCCAGATTGTTTGAGCTTGTACAATTCTCATCCTCTAGCCAACATGGGGATGTTTCCCTATGTTTTGGCAGAGGAGAGGGAAGGGTATGAGCTATACATGGTAAATGTGGTTGGAAGAACTGATGGGCCCATGGCTGACCATTGGTTGTGATCATTCTGCAGAGAAAATGCTTCTTCTTAACCTTTCCCACTGAAGTCACTGGAGGCCACTCTCCATGTCTGCAGGGACTGACCAGCACAGTTTTAAGTGGGTCATGCCAGGTGGCACCTTTGCAACTTCTGCAATTTCCTAGGCTTCACAAAGGCCCCCAGATTTTGTTTTCTTCCCAAGATTCATTTCCCAGCAGTTAGATCTACCATTTCCCAGCCTCTCGGGCAAAATTGCGAGGAGTGGCATCAGCACATCTTTGTACAGTAGGCGAATATATTTGGAATGCTTATTTCTGAGAGCTGTTGAAGATGAAGAACAATTTTACACCCCGCAGAAGAACTGACAATACATTTAGGAGTGGCAAATGGAACTACTGTTCTCTTTCCCTCTCAGTAAATACATAACTGCAAAACCTGTGCTCTGCTACCAGGGCGTCAAATCCTTGCACCCTGTTGATTAATACTGCAAATGTCTTTGTGAAAACAATACATTTGGAAGAGCTCTAAGGCTCGCACCGGAAGCTGACGCTGAAGGTTTGTCTTAATGTAGCACAAATCAGAGCTGTTTCTGCTGGAAGCTGCCACGTGCTGCCTCTCCTGGGAAATGCCTTCCCAGCTCTCCCCCAAATCTGCAAGATGAACCGATTCAACTGAGGGTACCTTGGCCACCTGGAGACCTCAGGGTCCACCAGGAACTCAGGGAGGACCCAGAAGTTGGCTCAAGGTCAGGGCCAGAAATTGCATTTTTGAGCGATTCACAGTGTTACAAAGCAGTTTCCCAACACTTTGTATTTCCTTTCACACCACGAATGATGACGTTGATATAGGGGCTTATTTAGACAGAAATGTGCTTCATAACACTTGAGTAGACTGGGGGCCCATTTTCTATCCCAGCAACAATACCCATTTAACAACATCAGCAGCAAACTAGAATATATCAGTCACGTTAGAGGACAGCAGAATACTGGAGAAGGGAAGCAAGGGGAGAAAGAGAAGAACAATCTTATATACAAAACTTTGCACACCTTGGTAAAAAATGTGTTTGCACACACAAGACCCTTGTCCCAGGAGGCCACTCCTTCCTTTCTTCATGTGACTAACTCCAACTTGACCTGTGGACTTCTGCTTAATTGTGACTTCCTCAAAGTAGTCTTCCATGAACCCAACACTGGGCCAACTCTGCCCACGGTGTGGCAGATGAAACCCTCTTCTTTTCTCTGTAGCACATGCCATGTTTGTAATGTATGTGACTATCTGTTACATGCTTGTCTGCCCAACAAATGGAAGTTTTGAACTAGTAAGTTTCCAAAAGTCTGCTGAGCAGGTGCGTGCTGAACCGATGGGTGTTTAAATTATGGTGTTCGAGCTTCCCAGCTGAGTGGAGTCCTGTCCACATGCTTGTCCCCCCAGCCAGCCCTATAAGATAAGCAGGAGAGGCCTTTAATACCATGTCTCAGGTCCCAAGAGGGACGGGGACTTTCCAAGAAGAGTCAACAACTGGTCAGAAGCAGTGCATGGGCAGGATCCTGCCTCCCAACACTGGAGTCCCCGGCACAACCCCCGCCACACAGTGGACAAGCCTCTCTGTGGAAGAGGAAGGGGGGCATTGAGGATCTGGGGAAAGGTCAGTGGAAAGGCATGCAGAGCAATCATGACAGAAAAGATTTAGTCCTGCCTTCCTCTCCTTTCTTCTTGCATTAAGGACAAGTGTCGCCTGCAAACGTAAGCACAAACGAAACATCATGAGGCATCACTTTTTCCAGGTCTGTGCCCAACTCCTCAGGGCAGCCAGAGAAGCTGTCCCTCCAAGTTAGCCCTTGAAGTTTCCCTCATATCTCATGCTTCAGGGAAGCCCTGTCAATCAACCCTGTGCTTCCACTGAGAGTTGTATTCATCCATCCATTCATTCATTCATTCACTCACTAGTTTGGAGGATCCAGCCACAGGCCAGGCAGTGTTCTAGGAGGAGTGGTATGTGTGGACCCAAGTGAGGTTGTTGGGTGGGCTGCTGTCCCAATTTCCCTGGGATGAGGGACTTCATGTGTGCAAGCAGATAGCTATTCATCCACTTTAGATATTAGCTGAGGATGCAATGCAGCTTACTGTACAGTGTGTAAACTTCAAAGCCACCTCCATCCAGGTTATTTGCAAGTAATTGCAGAAATGCAGATACTCAGGCTCTGCCCCATACTAGTGATTCTAGGGCCACCAATGACAAATTACATAATCCATATGGGCTCCTGCTTCTTTATCTGTACAGTGGACATGATAACACGACCTTTGTACTAGATCAGGTCCCAGGAAGGGCAATGACTTTCCAGAAGAGCCAACACTGGGTCAGAGGTAGAGCCTGGGCAGCTTCTAGTCTCCCAATGCTGGGGTCCCTCACCTAACCCACCACTCAGTGGACAGGCCTCTCTGCAGAGGGGGAAGAGGAGGATTGAAGCCTAGTTCAATATCTGGCATAGACTTTATGTACATTAAGTTATCATTATCAGGACTGAGTTTGTTGCCTTGAGGGCTGAAGTTGCAGGTTTCTGCTCCTGAATTGGGTTTGTGCCCCCTTTTTGATCCAATAGGCAAAAGCAAGATTTCCTCAACTGCCATCCTAGGAATGACCGTAGAAATGTGCTTGCTTTTCCTCTTCCATTTCTATCATTTTTCAAGAAGTAGAAAGAGCTTCTTCCTGTTCCCAGCAAAGGCCATCTCTCCCAGGAATGTGCTCCCTCTTCTACACTGACCTTGGTGTCTGCAATGTTCTCTCCTTAGCCTAAGGAACTCCTGCTCACACTTCCAAATTCAGCTAGAGCATGTCTTCTTGGTAAGCTGTCTCAAGTTTTCCTTCTGCCTCTTCTCTCCATTCATCCTACTTAGGCACATTCCAAATGATGATGAAAAACACATTTTCTCTAATTAATACATGATCTCTCTTACTCATTTGTATCAAGAGTTGCAAACCATGGCCTCTGGTCAAATCCAGATGGGCATATGCATTTATAAATAAAGTTTTATTGGAACACAGTCACCCCCAGGGGCTCCTGTATATTTTATGACTATTCTCACACTGTTGTGGCATAGCTGAGAAGTTGTGACGAAGATCTTATTACCCACAAAGCCTAAAGTATTCACTCTCTGGATCTTTAAAAAATGTCTATGAACTTCTAACCAATATCATCACCCTGAATATACAACTTAGCATATGGTGGACTATGTAGTAAGTGTTCAGTAAACTTTTTGTGTGAGTTCATATACCAGAGGACAGGTCATGAATCAGTGACCATCACTGTTTGTCTTCCCTAAAGGCAGTCTTCTCTGCTCCTTCATGTGGACCCTTGTGCTTCAATCTACAAAATGGCAGAGTACTCAGGCAAAGGGTGGTTGGGATGGCCAGGCCACTGTTGCTGACTTCCTTCTCCCTGTTTTGTTTTCTATGCAAATGATAAGAAATAGTGGGTTTCAGATACCCAGGAAAGCTTTCCCAGGCTGAGGCCACCCAGCTCCTGCCTTCCCAGGTGCCCAGGTCCACCAAAGCCACTGTGCTGACTGCCCTCTCACTTCAGCTTCCTCGGCCACTCCTCCTTCCAGGAGATTGTTCTCCTTTGTCCAGCCTACCAGGGTGATTGTGTGATCAGGTTGGGCCATCTGTGACCACCCACGAGAAGCAGATCCACAGGAGATAGTGAGAGGGTATGGTGAGAGAAGTCATTTTCCCACTACAAAGAAAATGGTCAATCCATTGCACAGACTGGACAGGAGGTGTGCTCTCAAGAAGAGAGATTTCTGCCATCAGTATTCATTGAGGTCAGACCAGAGATGAATGTGGTGCTGTCCATTTGCAGAAGCTCAGACACCTGGCCCTGACCTCAGACTGGGGGCCAGAAGCAGCAAATCTATTCCTAACTTCTGCCTCTTCTTCAGGCTTGAGTAGGGGCTGGACAGGAGAAAGGTAGGCACCATGATTTGAAACTTATATTGAAATTTAATTCCTAAATTCATAAGTTGATGGCGTTTGGAAGTGGGACCTTGGGTGGTAGTTGGGATAGGGTCCTCGAGCTAGGGTCCGTGATGGGACTGATGGTTTTAAAGGGAGGCGACGAGAGACCTGCACTGATGCAGACTTTCTCTGCCTTTCCCTGTAGTGCCTCCTCTTGCTGCACTATAGCAAGACCAGGCAGGAGTCAGCACCAGCCTCCAGAACCAGGAACTAAATTAGCTTTTATTCTTCATCAGGAACCTAGTCCATGGTGAGCGGCTACAGCCACAGAAAGTGAACTAAGACAGCAGGAGGGGACAATGATAGCGTTGTCCTAAACCAGCTGAAATAGACAGAAGGCCAATATCCCACTGCAAAGCAAGACTCTCGGTCACAGTGATGGTGTGTTTCTTTTTAACTATGAGGTTTGTATGGGGAACAGAACAGCAAAGAAGAGTGAGAAGCCCATGGAGGAAAAGGCCCATGTCCAGCAGGGCCAGGGAGAGTCTGGAACCCATTTCCATCTTCAGGAGTTGAAGTTGCTTCCTGGTGAAGACTACACAGTGGTGAAAAGGGGGAGAGCAGACATGGGTTAGAGCTGAGGAGAAGGCTCCCTGAGGGCCCTACTTTTCACCTGAGGACAAGGTACTCCAGGAGGTGGAGAAATTCACTTTGCACCTTGGTGACAGCCTCAGGCCTGAAGCCCAGATGGGCTTCCCTCTGCATGGCTTTATTTGCTTACTTTTGTGTTATGGTGTTCCTTGTGTGTTTCTTGTTACTTTTAAGGGCTTTTCTCAAAGTAGAGAACATTCTAGAAAATCTGGATATTTGTTCCAGTCTTTTGAAGAAGGTAGGAAGAATATTTTTGGAGGTGGCAGGAGGGGATGGGTCAATGGCCTTTTGAGCAGTGTAAAGAAAATACCTTCTAGGCAGGGACAACTTTACTTGTCTTATTTAGTCCACCAAAAGTTTCCTGAAGACTTAGGGCTGATCTTCTGCATTAGTTGCAAGGGGGTCCAACAAATCACAGTACGTCAGGGTCTGAATTCAGAGCCTGACTGTCCACGCTTCAAGTGCTGATCCCACCAGGAGCCAGCTCTATGAGCATGGTGAGGCTCCTAGCATGACTGAGCCTCCACTTTGGTGGAGGTCAGTGACCATAGTAGCACTGACCGCATGGGGGCCATCAGGTTCAGTGAGATAATAAGTGGAGACTTAGCACATGGGCCACGGCGCTCCTCCTGTCATTAATTATTTCCATATTTCTTTCCTATCTGATGTACTGGTCCCCATTTGTCCCTCTTGTTTTGGGATGGAAGAAGGTCCCCACCCTCAAATTCATGTCCACCCAGAGACTCAGAATGGGACTTCATTTGGAAATAGGAACTGTGCTGTTGTAATTTGCTTGGGATCTTGGATAAGGACCTGCTGGACGAGGGTTGGCTCTACCTACAATGAGTGTCCTTACGAGAAGAGGAGAGGACTCCCAGGGACACAGGGGGAGAGACAGCCATGTGAAGATGGTGGCAGGGACTGGATCTGTGATGCCACAAGCTAAAGAATGCCACAGGCACTAGAGGCTGAAGGCAGCAGGGACAGGATCTCCCTACAGAGCCTCTGGAGGGTCATGGTCACTGACACTTTGATTTCATGTCTTATTTTAAGGCACCCAGTTGGTGGTAATTTGTTATGGCAGTCCTGGAAAACCAGCACGCAAGCGGAGCCCTGGCTTCCCACGTGAGTCCCATCCGACCCCTGGGGGATTCTGAGCAGGTGGGCTTACCCAGGGCTCCCAGGCTCCGATGCCAAGGCCCTGTGCAGGTCAGTACGGAAGTGATAGCCTCTCCTCCCAAAGCTTGGCAGATGGCAGCGATGTTTTCTTAAAGGAAGAAGATGAAGGAAAAAAAAACCAACCCTGAACTAGAAAGACAAGTGAACAATGAAGCAACCGAGTGGCCCAGCGGCTTGCACCTCTCCCGAAGGTGTGCCCAGCGCCTCGTGGGTAGCTCGGTGGCATTTCCTGGAGATGTTTTACAAGTTTGTTTTGGCCCGATCGATCCTTTCTGCTTTTCAGTGGCTGCTGAGCCCTGGGGCTGCTCTTCCTTCCTGCTCCAGCGCAAGACCCAGCCCTGTGGCCTGCCTTCCAGTCTCCTCCAAGGCTGCCACCAGCAACTCTCTGTTTTGAGGTCCCTCTCCCCTTCACCCTGGCTTTCCTTCTTCATGCTCTGGAAAAATAAAAAGTGAACTTTCATTGTCTAAGGGGTCCACGCTGGGGAAACTGGGCACTGGCAGAAGCGGCATCATCCCAGTAGCAGCCCAGGGCTTTCCATCGTGGTCTCAGGTTTGTCTTCTGCATCAACCAAGGTGATGCCATTGTCATTATTTCATTTCCTCCTTTCAGAGGTCAGGATGGGGAGGCAGGGGGAAGTTGCCCGAGGTCCCAGAGCTCTTAGGAAGAGAAGAGGGACTTAGGAAACTTCTCCAACTTCAGAGCCCAGGTCAGCAACGGCACCCGCTTAGGACTTCCCTGAGGTCCTGGCTTTCTCCTGTCTGGAGTTCCGACTTCCTTTCTGAGATGCTAACTTGTCTGGCAATGTCAACATAGTCCAGAATGTCCCTTTCACTTTTTATTTATTTATTTTAAAATTTTATTTTCCATCAAAAAATAGCAATGGTATGCATTTATGGGGCATGATGTCATGATTTGATATGTGTCCACATTGTGGAATAATTAAGTCAAGCTAATTAACAAATCTATCATCTCATACTTACATTTGTTTCAGTAAAACATTTAAAAATCTCTTCTTTCGGCAACTTTGAAATATCCAATGTGTTACTATTTATTATAATCACTAATCTGTACAGCAGATCTCTAAAGCTCACTCCTGCTGTCTAATTGAAACTTTGTAGCCCTATTCAACATCTCTCCTCCCCCATCGGCGCTGGTACCTATGTGAGTTGGACATCTTTAGATTCCACATCCAAGAAACCATGCAGTATTTCTCTGTTTCTGGCTTATTTTACTTAAGTAATATCATCCAGACTCATCCATGCTGTAGCAAAGGATTTCTCTTCTTACTCTTTTCAAAGGCTGAAGACTATTCTATGTCTGCACCAGACGTTCTTTGTTAGTTCATCTGATGATGGACACATTGGTTGGTTTTGTATCTTACCTGTTGTGAACCTCGCTGCCGGGCACCTGGGAGTGTCAGTATCTCTTCAGCATGCTGATTTTCATTCCTGCGATTCTGTCCCCAAAAGTGTGTTCTCTGAGTTTTGAGGGTGACTTAACTCCAGCCTCTCAGCTCCTTCCCTGAAAATCTGATCGGTCGGGCGTAATTATCTCCAAGATGAATCCATTTCCCTAGGACTGGTTTAGAAGGCATCTCCAAAGACTTATAGAGGGGGAGGGAATCTTGCCCTGGGTCTTAGCTCTTTTCTTGACCAGTATTATCTAGAAGCCATTCCAGGTAATAGGAGCTCCTTGGGAGGTGTGGGATGGGGAGGGGTTTCCTGAACAGGCACTTGCAGGAAATTCTAGTGTCAAGTTGTCCTGACCAATGGACTTCAGAAACGTGTTTACTGGTGTATTTGGGAACTTCTGAGTACCCATTATCTGATAACAGAGTCCTCTTTTCATGGGATGGTCTAGAGTTGGGGAAACACTACCTAGGTTCCTTCTTTTGCGTAGGCGCTTCCTTTTCTGTGACTTAGGGAGGCATGTCCGCTGCCTATTTCCTGGGAGTTCATTATTTTCGAAGCCTGATCTGTGTAAATATCAAATCACTTACAAGACGTGGCAGGCCTTCCCGGCGATGAAATCTGCAATGACTTCATCTTTCCCATAATCACCCAAATGAGTCCTGAAGTGTGGGTCCTTAGCTGCTGGAAAATAGGAAACAGAGTCAAGCCTGGTCCCATCTCGAATTATATGTGACAGCTCCTGCTCAGTTTCAGTGGTGACAAGAAATGTGTTGAGCTAAAAATATTCTAAGCAGATGTAAATCTGGGAGATGTGACTACAACCCCCAGGCCTGCCATGCACTCTGCTTCAAGGGTCTCTTGATGCACAGTGGCCACAGGCTAGGTGACCACAGCATCTTCCATGGACAGCTCGTTTGTGGGAGTGCACATCTGCCTCCCCTGGAGAGGGTGTGGTGGAGCACACCCTGTGTACCCAGGAACCGTGGCTCCTGGATAGTCCCGGAGAGGGACGAAAGAAGTTCCACCACATAAGTTCCCCTAGCAAAGGCGTGTGCCTCTTATCTTTCCTCTTATGCTCCCTTCCATTACCAAGAGCTTGATTCCATCTGGTGTTTGCCCCAAAGAGCCCGTGGGACAAGTGGACTTCCATGTGGTACAGAGAACCAGCAGCCCATGGGCCATGGTGGAATCTCTCCTCCATGCTGAACAGTAGAGTGTGGGACTCTCATGGGGTGGGATTGACTGTCTAGAAGCTGCATTCTGGTAAGAAGTCTCTTATCTACAGGGAATGAAAGCTAATAACTATCTTTATAGAAAGACAATTGCTGTATTTGGTTGAACATATCCTGCTACTATCCATGAACTGCTACTAGGCCCAGTAGCAGTTGTAGTTACTTTAATTTGTTGTCCTCGTTGACAAAGCTTCAGGGTGCTTAGTGTCTAACCAAGATGGCGCTGCAGTACCTAGAGATGGGTGTTTGCACCATGGAGGAATCAACAGGAGGTTTTCTATCTCTTGTTTTCATCTTGGAACCTTTTAGAAATCAGAAATATGTGTGAGATTGAACCTGGAAAATCTGAGTTCTTCTGAATCCAAGTTTTCCTGAGGAATCCCATTTGTGTGGTCAGCTTCCTGGAAAAAAAAACAAGGAATCTCTATGAACCTGCAAATCCTCCTGAATAGGTGTGATATGTGGGCTAGGGATTAAGAGCTAGACTATGGGGTAGAAATTGGAACAACCGTTCAAGCCCAGCCACAGGTTCTTTCAGGGGAGCACCTGACCATATTGGAGAGGCTGAGTACAGAGCCCAGTTATAGACAATGGAGGCTAAAATTCTCAAAGAATCTACCAGGCACCACAGGGGGCCCCCGGTCTTGGGAGTCAGACATGACCATGATCTGTTACTTCAAAACCTGACTTCGTTCCTAAAACTGTCCATTTCATCATCTTTACAGTGAGTGGGCATTGTGCCCAAACAGAGGAGGTGTGAGGTTATGGGGATCACTGCACCCAAGTGCATGGTAGGTAGCGGGTGTTAGGAGAATGGCGGCTTCCATTGCTGTCGACCTTGGTAAGACCAGCCTGTCCTCCACGGCCTGCTGGGGTAATGGCCCTCCCTTCCCTGGGTGTTCAAGGCGGTGCCAGGGGAGTGGTGACATCTCAGGCTGAGTCTGTCCAAGCCACACTGCCTTCCCTGAGCCAGGCCCCAGCCTATGAGTCACAGGCCTACTCCGTGTGGACGCCGCAGCAAATCACTTTTCCCATTACGACCAGCAGAGCACCCAGTGCGGTGATGGAAAGTCGTGATGGAAAGTCATCATGAGCGTAAACGATCTAACCAGACGTGGGTCTGCACGGTGTGACCCTGGCTTGCTTTTTCACACAGTAATGACACGCCATCCAGTGTGGCCACTGTGGGGCTCGTGACAGGGAGCTGTGGGAGCCCTCTGCCCACAGGGCCGCAGGCAGGATGCAGCCCAGGGCATGGACACATGGCTTTATTTTGAACTCTGGTGACACCAGGGACATGGACAAATGTCCTGCCTCACATACTGGGTGTTCCAGATCTAGAAGCCAACAGCTTGTGGCCTGTGTCCTCCTTTTTCCAAGCCTGACTTAGAGGTTTCCATTCCAGCATGACATGGCCACAGTGGCCCCAGCGATCGCAGGACCTGTGCCCCTTCCGTGGTGCCTGCAGCTCAAAGGCGAGCCTCAGGCTTGGTTTGGACGGGTCAGTGTGACTCTGCTTACTCCATGAGTGCCTTGCAGTGGCTGGTCATGGTGGTTCAGCCACTGTCACCTCATTCTGCCTATCATGTGCCTGGTCACCATTCTTTCTGCCAAACCCTGAGCAACCCACTGTACACACATTTTCTCATTTCACCCCTATGAGATCAGACCGATATTATTCCCATTTTCTAAGGAAGTAAACTGAGACTCAAAGAGGTTAAGGTGACATGCCCAAGGTCACACAGGTAGTACTTGGCAAGCCCAGAATGTGTGAATCCAGCTCTCAGGAGTTCAAGTCTAAGCTCATCACTGCCTTGGGATGACTGCCCTCTGAGATAAAAGGTCCATTTACAAACATCAGTCAATGAACTGACTTAATTAGCACAACCCCCAGGAAACCCATCCAAAGCCAACTCATTTGGCATTTTAAATACAATAATAAGAAAATGGCACCCATAGATAAAGAGGTGGAGCAACTTTGGTCTAGGAAGATAATCCTGATATTTGTTGCCATTATTATTATTAATATTATTATTATTATTATCTGTAATAAGAAATAACGTACCTATAACGAAGTATGTGAAGAGTGCCAATTTCAGATGTGTGTTTTGATGGTTCAGGTTCCCCATATACCCACTCTGAAAGCAAGATGGAACACTTTTCCACTCCCCAGAATGTTTCCCTGTGGTCCTTCGTGGTTTAGTCCTCTTCCCCCACCCACTATTGTAATTCGTATCATCACTGATTAGTTTTGTCTGCCTTTTAATTTTATACATATTTTGCCTCTGTGTTTTGCACTCAACCAATTATCTGAGATTCTTCTGGACTGATTTGAAATGGATAGTACCATTATATCAATGGTTTGTTCTTTTTACTTGCTATATGGTATTCCACTGTATGGATATACCACATCTATTTAATTTTTGACAGAGATGAATTTTATAATGAATATATATATATATATGCATATATATAATTATATGTCTTTTTGGACATATGCATCCTTTTTTCCATGGATATACATTCCCAGAAATAGAATTGCTTGGTTATATATAGATATATGATTCCTTTCCATAGAAAATGCAAACAGATTTCCAAAGTACTTTTTTATCATCAGCAGTGTGAGAGTTCCTTTTGCCTCCTTGCCAGCACTTGGTAATGTTCTGACAACTATTTCTGATGAGACCCTCATGCTTTCTATACTTTATAAAATAAAGTCTGAATTGTGTCGGTGAAATGAACCACCATTTAAGGCTTTATTTTTTTTTTCTTTGTGTGAAAAAGAACTATTGAAGAAGTACAGTGTCATTCACAAACCTGTCTCTGAAGAGGGATGAGATGGGAAGATGGGGAATGAAAAGAGCATTTTAAAGAAAAGAGCCCTCAGGTCGGAGGGGAACAGGGTGAGCAGGATCATTGTGGAAAGCCTACAGCCAAAGTTTCCATGCATGCACAATTCTGGGTTTATTGTAGGCGCGCATCATATTTTATAAAGAGACATGTTCAGTGACTGATTTTTGTCATATACTTAACGAGCTGCTGCATATGCCCAAACTTACCCAAGTCATCAGATGGTGAATGTTTTATTCAGCCTGAGACATTAACTATTCATGGAGCCACTCTCTGGTTTATGCAATTATTCACTCTTTCATTCATTCACAACAAAGGCATTTATTAAGCATCTACAGTGGGCCAGGCACACGGTTCTGCCTGGGGTCACGACACCAGCTAAAAGCAGCATATAAGTACTGTCCACAAAGACAAAATTCAATCAACAAACATAATCCGGCTTGCTGGGCTCACAGGTAAAAAAAGGCAGCATTTTATCAGGCATTTCTTCTCTAAGCTCCCAATGAGCTCACACGTTGTCCATGTTCCACATAGTGGGGCTGAGAAAGGCCGACAGAGCTGCTCCTCCATGCTTGACCTCCAGGAAGTGAAGGGGCAGCGACCTGAGCTCCATGGCCAGAGGTGGCTGCGGAGAGGCAGGAGGGGCTCTGGCAGCCAAGGTGAGAGACCGTGCGGTCCCCACTCCAGGAGACCCTGATCTGGAGCATGGAGATGGCTTGGGTTGGTCCTCAAATCCATCCCCACATCCCCAAAGCTTTGTCAAGTCACAAAGCCTTGAACCCAAGTTCATGAAAAGGCCAAACCATGCTCACCGCACTGTGGTCGGGGACCGGACTCGCCACTCACATTTACGGCCCTATTTTTCACTCTCGCCTGCCTGATCACAGGCGTATAATTAACTTTTCATTAAGGTGAACACCGAGGCTTAGTCGGTGGCCACGGAAATCCCTGTGCATTTGATTGTGAAGAACCAGGCTTTAGGCCCTGGGCTCTTTTCATCCCCCTGTCTGGGAGCTTTGGACTGGCGACCGTGCACTCACTTGCAAACGCGGGTCACCCCGGGGCGAAAGGGTATTTTACAATGTGAGGGTGGTGAGGTAACCATCATGAGCATAATGCTGCTCACTGTGTGCCCGGAGCTGTGTGAATCCTGACAATCACCCATTGTCCTCCCGACTTCAGGGTGAGTAAAGCGAGGTTCAAAGAATTACTTTGTGCAAAGTCATTTTATAGGTAGCACGTGGGAAAAGAGAGTTGGCGTTCAGGGGGTCTGACATTGGAGCCCCTGGACCGGAAGCCCTTAGGCCACATTCCCTTCCCTGGAAACACAGGAGACCATAATTCGTGTCAGAAGCTTCACGTTCTGCAGGCTGCTGAGATTATTCACCGTGCTCTCAGTGAGACTTTGAAAACTCATGGGCTTAGCTCAGACTTAGGTAAGGCACAGAGACACAGTTCAACCCTGCCATCCTTTAAATCCCTCGCATTCCAAACGAGTGAGGTCCTCTCTGTTTTGTGTGATGTCAGGATTTCCTTGCTGGGCTGTGTCCACTCTGGTAGGGCTCCTTTGTCCTAGGAATCAGATGACTAAGTCTCTTTAGATAAGTTGGGCAAGGAGCCCTGGCTCTCCCGTGGCCCCTGGACATGCTAAGTCAGAGACCCTGGAGGGTCTCCCTGCACCTCCTGGACTGCAGGTGCTAAATGTGAAAAGGGGCATAAATACCTGTTGGAAGTCTTTTGCTGTCGAGTACCTGAAACCCTAGCATTAAATGTGTCCTTTCTTTCAAAGTGACTGCCATTGTCCCTTTCTTCCTACTGACTGCATATCTAATGTGCACCGTGGTGTAAAGGAAGCCGCGGCCCTTTTGCACCTTGGTATCTTCAGCAGGGAATGCTAACAGCTCTCAAATATTGAACTTCTTATTTTTCCAGAAGTGATCTGGGATTACTCAAAATAAACATCTGCTTAGAAATGCTATGAACTTTCAAATGTTGAAACACATAGATTTTTTTCTACCATATATATACATATTTTTCTTCTTACTGATAGTTCAAGAATCACCCCCCCAGGATTAGCCATGATGCCTTCCAAGGCTGCGTGTCCCACAATCCGAGTTCTAAGAAGCAACGTGCCTCTCAGAGCAGGGCGAGCAGGTCCCTCTGCAGAGGCCGGGTCCGTGATGGCTTGCAGCTCTCCTGATTCCGTGTCTTTGTGGCGGGCCTGCGAGAACTGGCTTCTGGTCGCTGCCACCGTGAGAGACAAAATGCAAACCAAACAAATAATCCATTTCCAAGGTTGGCTTCCAGAGAGAGGGATCTATTTATGAAACATATATTGTTCAGGTTCAGGGGAAAATCATGTCATCATTCGAGGGAAAGGCATGGAAAGTGCTTTATTTTGCATAAAAATCCCCTTGCTCTGTGATTTATGTGGCTGAGGGTTTCAGGCTGGGGGAGCACAGATCTCAGCATCCCACTGAAAGAAGAAGTGCCATCTGAAGTGCAGGGGAATCAGTGGTCGCGACAAAATCGGAGCATTCTTTACCCTGGGGTGGGGGGAGATCATGGACATAATAGAAAGAGAGGAACGTACTCTGCCCATAGGAGACGGTGGAGAGCAAGACTGACCTGAGCCCGTGCTTTAGCACCGAGAGCAGACAAATCATTTCCTGCAATTAATATTTGAGGACTCAGCTGAGTTCTGAGATCTTATGGAGGGCGTGTGGGATAGCATCATTGATTTAATTTACCAGTTACCTAGACGCTGCAGAGGGGCGGTCTTGCCCCCACTCTGGCTGAGAATGTTTTATTGCAGGCAGCCCCCCTCGATGAAATGCCCTTGGGGCAAATCTACCACTGAAGGGCTGCAGGCCTGGGAGGAGACCAACAAGTCTTGCAGTCCAGACATCTTTCCAGTGCTTGAATCCTCACCACTGCCTCCTGCAAAAGACCCTGATCAGCTTCAGGGCATCCAGACATGGGGAGATAAAAACTTCCCGTGCCATTGGGAAGGCCGAATTTTCTACATCAGACAATTGTGTTTGTGAAGCTCTCTTAGGTTGGACCCCAAATTTGGGCTGCTTCTAATGTCTGGTTTTGCCCCTTCCTGGGCCCCGGGGACTACACATTATACTCCACCCCTCTGAACTGCACCATGACAAAGTGCAGGTGGTTTGTGGAGAGACTCTTCAGCCTCACTGCTGACTGCATACAAGGTTTTTGGCAAGTGACTTCCTCGTTGGAAATATGAAGATGTTGATTGCTATCTGCATCAGTCAGGGTGAGCTTTGTTTTGCTTCAGTAACAGATAGCTCCCAAATCTCAGTAGTTTCAAATGACCAAGGTTTCAATTTTGTTCACACCTCATGCTCACTGTAGTGTGGCTAGGGGAAGCCTCTGACCTACCTTGTCTTGCTCAACCACCCAGCTGCTGGGGCTGGAGTCTTGGCAATTGTGTCCCCTGGAAGTTACACATACCATTGGCACTCACATGCCACTGGCCTAAGAGAGTTATTCGGCTGTGCCTGATTTTGAAAGCAATACTTCCACGTCCCTAGAAGGCAGAGAACGTGGAAAGCTGTTGAACACACCCAGGCCACACTGCCTCCCAGGCTGGCAATTTAAGGCATATGATGAGTGTTTCACCCAGTATCTGGCACCTGCCGAAAGTCTCCACAGGAGAAGCAGATTGCTGAAGGTGCTCTCTGGCTTAGACGGCATTAGCCCTTCTGCTGTTCCTAGTGCCACATTATCTTAGTCTCTTTCAACATCCTCACTTGCCTCCTCTAAAAATCCTACCCAAGTGTCCTTGTAACTATATGATTCACTCACAATGGCTCAACGTTCCATCTGAGGTGGGAATGGAAGAGGACAAAACAACCTCCCTTCCTCCAGAGAACACACCCTAAAATCCTGCTTTCTCTTTTCCTCTCTGACCATCAGAATGCACCCAAGCTGACTGCCAACTGAGCTCCCTCCTCTTCCTCCGTGTAGTTTTCCGCAAACTCCCTTATTCAGTACCAGTGCTGTCGGCTTCTGAGTCATGGAAGTTTCACTTGTTTCCCTCTGAAAAGCGCCTGCTTGCTTTGGCCATCTTTCCCAAGGGGGACAATTCCTTCAGATCGAGGTGGACACTGCAGCCTGGCAGAGCTTATAGAAGCATCGACCCAACTATCAATTCTGACTACTGGCCAGGCCTCAGAAGCAACCACCTTGCCATTTTAGAGGACAACCTTTTACTATATTTTTGAATGGTTTTATTGAGATATAATTGGTGAACAATAAACTGCATGGATTTCAAGGGTAGAGTTTTGATAACTTTTTTTTCTTTTGGTACCAAGTATTGAACCCAGGGCTGCTCTACCCTGAGCCACATCCCAAGCCCTTTTCATTTTTTATTTTGAGAAAGGGTCTCACTAAGTTGCAAAGAGCCTCTCTAAGTTGCTGAGGCTGGCTTCAAATTTGTGATCCTCCTGCTTGGGTAGGGGAAGAAATGAAGACACAACAAGTCAGGGGCAGGAAAGAACTGATCAAAAGAACTCTGGGTCTGACTTTCAGGCCACCCTCTCTCAGCCCCGTTATCCTGGAGAGCTTGGGATTTGCTGCTACCTAGGTACCATTATCCAACCTCCTCCTCTCCACTTCAACTTTTCCGGGCCCACACAGCATCTGGAGCACAGGTTTTAGCCATGTGTTTGTTGTCTGGAGTTCCAGGTAGCATCTGAGACACAGAGGGCATGATCCTGGGATGAAGGGCATCCAGCGAGGGAGCAGAGCTTGCCTGCTGTCACGGCACGACTGCCTTTTTAGACAGACTGTGTGCCTGGTGAGAGAGAAAAGGGAAAATGATTTGGAGAAATCCAAATTCTATCGACCCATTCCGCACAAGCCCTGCATTATTCAGCTTGAAGAACTAATGTATGGTGCATGCTATTACCATCAAACTTCTATTGCAAATAATTCATGCTTGGAACTTTTAAAAGATATATTATTAACATTATCTCCAGCAGAATTAGACTGGGTGAATTCTTGGAATTTGATGGACATGATCATTCTAGTGCTCGAGATTCTCTTTAAGTGTTTAAGTATTCAAGTCTCAGTCGGAAGACACTTATGGTAAGGTAAAATTTGACTCCAATTAAAAAAATGGTTGCTGGGCTAATTGTACAATATTGATAGCTACAGTTTTCAAACTCATTTTTCTCTGTCTAAGATCAAAAGTGCTATTTGGCTAGTGGGTTTTTCTTTGTTTGCTTGTTTGGTAGCTTTAGTGAGGAATAATTTTATACAGCATGATTAATGTTTATATCAGGGTAAAACTAAAACCTCATCCCAAGAGTAGATGGGTTTTAGATGGAGGCCAGAGACTCTGGAACCCGTTACCATAAACAGCACAGCCAACACCGCCAAGAGTTAACCAGCCCCAAATCCTAGTTGTGCTAATAGGAGCTGTACCTTCTTTCAGAATGAGCCTTTGTTTTCTTATCTGTAAGGTGCTACTGATCACTCTTCCAGATTATTGTGAGGACCATTTTACCTGCCAGTGAAGCACCAAGTGCCCAGTACGAGGCCAGTGTTCCCATGTGAACATGGTTTCTTATCCTGGCTTGGGTGGATTCTCAAAGAAATTGGCCCAGAAATACCTTCCGGCCACCATGTAATTAGTCTTGCAGCAAAATATGTGCAACTGAAAATTAAACCAAAGGCCCTCACATGCGCTCTACCACACTGCTGGTCTTTGGATTGCAGGGCATTTGGGGTAAAGGCCGCTTGTTTGTACCCACCCTGTATATGGCCCATGATGACTTCCTCTTCTCTTGCTTTGATTTCTCTCTTTACCACAATGAGGAAGAGGAGCCTCTATCCACACCTGGTCATAACCCCAAGGATGATCCCACAAGGAAAGCCTAGGTTTTTATAGAGTAGGAATTCTGGCCCTTCCAACCACACCTCCCCTGCATGCAGGACAAGGGCCACAGAATGATTGTGACAGGTCACCAAGCCCAAGAGGAATGGACCACTGATGTCAAGGTAATGCTGCTGCAATTCCCACGTGAACCCCACGTGTGCCAGTGGGGTTCCCTCACCATCCTGCTTCTCATCACATGACCTGCCCCGTGCAGATCCCTGGGGGCCTCCAGTGTGGATCGTAGTTTCTACTTTCCTGAAAGAGGACCAGGAAGATTTCAGGACAGGTCACTTGAGCCACTACCGGCCAATGGGATGGTAGGACACAGTCATTTGGAGGCTGGAGCAGCAGAACCTGAGAGCTGCTCAGCTGAATGGTAGAGGGTGGTGTGGGGTCCCCAGGGCCAGGAAGCAGCACTACAGGACACGCCCACCCAAATGTAGACTGTGTGGTTGGGGGCAGCTTGGAGGCGTTAAGGTTTTGGGTGAATGAAAACTGAGTCCCCAAACCACTGTGTGACCACAGCCCTGCTGGTGGATTAGCTCTCCCACCCAGTGGGTCCTCACCATCCCCAGAACTCATATCATAACCAGACTCGGTGGCCTTCCTCACCCAACAGCCATCACCTGTAGGATTTACCTGTTGTCACTCGTGGAATACCTGCAAAAACGCCCACAGTGTAAACTCTGGAGTGCAGTCACTGCTGAGCGTAGCTCCAGAAATCTTCCAGGGCTTAACACATGCATGGTGGATTGTCATCTTTGGGTCAGCTCCATTCGCTCTCTCGACACCTCCCCACCTTGGGATGCAGGAGACACACTTCTTGTTCAGAGATGAAGCTCATGTGGAGAGAAGATATCTGAACTTCAGCTCCAGTCTTCTTGCTCCTCGTCTGGTGCTGTGGGTCTAGAGGGGCCGCTTCCCCCTCCACAGGGAGATGGACCAGCTTTAACCTGCCCTTCTCCATCCATGGGGGCCAGAAAGGTGGTCAGGATGGAAGCTATGGAAAGTTCTATCTTGTCACTACCCTCAGCTGAAGTAGAACTGTACCGGGTAGAGTGGAAATGGGGTTCCAATGCCTTCTAGCTCCACCTCTTCATTTGTCCCTTGCTCTCTCTCCCTCTTGTTGACAATGAAACGGAGATCTGAGGAGCGCCATTGTCTGGACCACGTTCCCCTCATGAGTGTCTAGCATGCTTGATCCTAATTCACCAACCCTCTTAAGTCTTTCAAGGGTCTTATTTAAGAGTAAAAAAAAAAATGACCTTAATATCAAATAAGCCTTATTTGTTTTCCTTTCAAATTTGATTGGAAAGCATTGTGAAAATGTTTAGAGCCACCATTTGAAACAGGCAGCATTCCCGACCTCAGACAGCCGTCTGATGAAGCTGACACTGTGTGACATCAGGAGCAACAACTACTCGGCCGCCCTGTCTGGAACTTTGGGCAAACATGTGTCACACATGGGAAATGATGAAAATCACTGAAGATTTTTTTTGAGTCTCCACATGCTTCAAAAGCTCTGCAACCCCCCAACATCTTGCTCATGGAACCCTAGTATTAGCTGGATGAATGAGATGGAGTCTCCGAAAGAACACTGCTTAATTTCCTGTAGCTATTGCAAAGTTTAAGTTCATTAGAGCTTTCTGCTCAGCAGGGTGCACCTTTCCATGGAAGGCACACCTGGCAAAGACGCACTGACCTCGCAAAGTGCGGTTAAGATGCTAAGGACAGCATTGTACGCACTGAGGATCACGGTTTGAAAATCAGTTAAGAAAATATCCCATAGCTGAGTGTGGTGCTGCCTGCCTGTTATCCCAGCAACTCAGGAGGCTGAGGCAGGAAGATTGCAAGTTTGAGGCCACCCTCAGCAACTTAGTGAGGCCCTAAGCAAGACCCTGTCTCAAAATAAAATTTAAAATGGCTGGGGATGTGGCTCAGTGGTTAAGCACTCCTGGGTTCAATCTCTGGGAAGGAAGGAAGGAAGGAAGGAAGGAAGGAAGGAAGGAAGGAAGGAAGGAAGGAAAAGAAGAAGGGGGGGAGGAGAGGGGAGGGAAAAAATTCCAATTATTTTGTGGACTCTCCAGTAATCTGTCCTTCCGGGCTGGGTCACACTCTGCAGCGAGGCTGGGATAACACACTCATTTCATGAATTAGCAGCCTTTTCTTCAGGAGTCACTCAGCGGGGACACCCAAGTTGCCCCTGCTTCTGTTTTTCAGCAGAATTCTGCAAAAGAAAGACTTTGGCAAGCACTTGCTATTACATATGGGTTTTTTTCTTTTTTTTGGTAAAACAAGGTCTGTACGATGCTCTTAAAATATGTCCGTGTGTCTTGGTGCTCCTCAAAGGTCCTGGAAGATCTCTAGGCAAGAAATGCTGGCAGAGGCCTGCTCTGCTCATTATTCATGTTGAAGTAAAGTATATATAGTCTACACCAAAGCCAAATGCAACCATTCTGCTGCTCCTGAAAAAGTTTTGGGCATTTAATAAAAGCTAAAAGATTTGCTTGTGACGGTAGCTGTCACTTTTAGAAAACGAAGAGGCTACTAATTTTGTGTCTCATAGTGACTGTTCCTTGAAGATGGTGAAAAATGCCACATTCCTTTTAAATATTTATTGAGTCCTTACTGCCTTTCAGACAGAGCGCTGGGGAAACACAGATTAATCAAGCAATGTCCCTGCTCCTGAGGAAGGCTTCTGCTAGTGTGGAGGCCAGGCCTCTCAAACAGCAGGACCAAGCGTCACAGAGACTGGCTGAGGCCAGGTGCGTTGAGAGGAGTGTAACCAGGGTGAGATCCATGCACGGACTCTGGGAGGATGCAGAGGCACCCACCAGGTGAGGAATAGCGGAAAGGGCATCGGGGTCAAGAAGGTGTGCTTGATGTTCTGGTAGGAAGGAAGGGTGTGGCAGACCTTGGAATCCATGTGAAGATCTATGTGATGGAAGCTGGCCTTCACAGGTAGGGTGGCGGGTGTGGGTTCTACCTGGTGAGCCACAGGTGGTGGGAAGAGCTGTGCAACATGCCACAGGGTGATTTAAGGAGGTTGTCACTGCAGGGGTTGGGGACATGTGCAGTACTGAGGCATGGTGAGGAGGCCCAGGAAGCTGCTGCTGGGGAGGAGGGGGAAAGGTGAAGGTCAGAACCTTCAGCAGCATGGAGAGGAGGAGCTGGGTCCTGAGATGCCTCTGTTGTCAATCACTGAGCTGTCAATCACTCAGCTGGTCCCCTTCACACTCATTGTTTGCTCCCAGCATCGTACTAGGCTCAAGAGATGCAGGACAAGTGGGACGGTCCTTGTCAGTTTTCTGTGCATGGCCCACGTTACCTCTTGTGGAGCCCATCCTGACTTTGGCAGATGCCAGAGCTACTGCTTGGTGTCCCTGCAGCTCCCAATCATCCAAGTGCCTCCTGCATTTCTCCGTGTCCTATGGCACACTTGTGGATTTCATCGAAGAACCGCCCTCCTGATACATGATATGTATGGGGACAGGGACTGGTGCTCGCCTTATTCACTGTCATGGACACCAGATCCATTCAGGGAGCTCAGAAAATAAATGTTGAAAGAACACACAAACCAAGAGCTCAGAATGACAACAAGAGATGAACACCATGGCCACATGCCACAGAGCATCACCAGTACCCCAGGAGAAGTGTAGCCCGGCAGGTCTTCTTTAGGCAAACGACTGTGAGTACAATCAGGCTGGACCTGAGCCACAAACCATCCACTTGGTGGCTCCATCAAGGGTCATGGAGTCTTCCCACATGGGCATGTCCCTTGTCCATCTGGAGAGAATTGTCTCCCTCCTCCAGAGAAGTAGTAGGGGAGCTGCCCCAACCAAGGACGTCATAGGAGCCTCTCCCAGGGGAGCTTCGTGTAGGACATCTAGGCTGTCTCCCACCTCCAGCTGTCAGCAGGAGAGGTTGCAGCTTCCTGGACAGTGTCATGCCGGAACGTGGAGGTCGAGAGGGGTGAGGAGGGAGGGAGCAAGTGGAAGGAAACATTTGCTCATCTACCCACAGAGGCAGCCGCCTCTGCCAGGAGATCCAGGGGCATCTGAGGATCAAGCATTTCCTTTCTCCTCTGTCCCCGATGTGTGGGGAGGCCTTCAGGGATAATTCACGTGGGTGGAAGCCTGAAAGTCTGGACTTAAATCACAAGCTCGACTGTTGTTAGAATTGGGGTGAAAGTTTGGAATTTTGTATTGAACTTCTTTCCATTTTAAATAAAAATATTTTATTCCCAGAATATAGTACGGACTAGAGAGAGGAGTTTCTTTGGGGGAAGCTAGTGAGGAGAGGCACGTACAATTGTATCCACTCTTCTCCATATTTCAGGGTTCAGCTCGGACAGACTTTCCTCTCTGAAAATTGTTGAGTCTCCCACAGCTGGATCAGGTGGCCATTCCAGAAGATATGACACTGGTCTGATGAAGTTCATGATGAAGAGCCTGCTTGCTTTCTATATCCACACCCTACCCTGCCGACCTGAGTCGCATCCCCATGGAGATCACAAGGAACACGTTCTTGTAATGCATCGTGAGCTAATCCTAAGCCATGTGTGTGCTAGTCTCTGGGGATATCATGGTGACCAGTATGATGTGATTTCTGCCCTCAGCACACTAATGTTCTAGAAGATTGACAAAGCCTTCAGCCTGGCACTCCCAGTCAGAGCCCACTACATATCTGCTGAATGAATGAATCAAAGAGCAATAAAAGAAGGCTGGGAGGAATATTGTTATTTATTGCTCCACAAATACATCTTCTAAAACTGGACCACAGCCCCATTGAGAATAGCCCATACTGATTTTCAGAGTCCAGATAAATAATTCAATCTGTCTCTGCTCAGACGATTTATCAATGGGAACAGAAGCTTTAGAAACATTTGCTTTGGGGAGATAGGGCTAGCCCTTTAAATAGAGGTGCTGGCAGACACAGGAGGCTGCTTGGGTTAGCACCATTAAGAGGTGCAGTCACTGCACTTTCCGTGGTTTCTGCAGGACTGACTGGAAGAACTTCCTGCATTTGGGAAGAGCTTCAGTTGAAAACATAGGCTGATGTACCACACACTAATCATGGGCTGCCAGGGCCTCTTCCACTTGCCAGAGGACCTTGAGTATATTTGGGGTATCCATGTGCCCCATGCCAGCCAAGACACTGTCCACCCAGATCCCTGATGGAGGGAGGGAGCCACTCTGGCCAGTCCTATGGGTTCTGGTAAACACAGAAGGTGCGTGGCATGCACATTTTCTCCCACACCCCATCTTCCAGACATGAATGAGGATGAGACTCAGCAGCCCATTGGAGGCTATGGGGCAAAGGCCAAGAGAGAGCAGAGAGGGGCCCGGCCACATTCACTGCTAGAGTCAGGTCTCCCAAGCTTGGCACGATGGCACCTGGGGCCAGCTGATTCTTTGCTGTGGAAAGCTGCCCTGCTCATTGGGGAATGTTTACTAGCACCCTTGACTCTGACCCACCAGGTGCCAGTAGCATTTACCAACAATCAATAATGGGTCTGCCCATTGTAACAACCAAAACCACATCCAGACCCCTGGGAGTGGGGGTGAAGGGGATCAGCCCTGACTAAGAACAATTATATTAGAGTAACACCAAAAAACTACCTTCCACTGGATTCCACACAACACAATATCAAATCCTCATTTGTTTAAAAATCTGGAACGGGATTTTCTGTTACTTGTAGATGAAAGCATTCTTTATGGAATATACAAAAATACACATGGCTGTCATATGTGTGATATCTCACTATTACCACGACAGGGTGTTGGAAGAGGGTGCTGTCCTCCATTCTGGGCTATTCCCAGGCCTGCTCCGCTCTGCTCTGCATCTCCTTCAGACCTGTGCATTCTGTGTATTCCACTCTCATCTCTGAAAACTCTCAGGACGGTGTCTGGTGCTCAATACCATCAGCCAAGAGTGAGCTCCAGGCAGTCAGTGGCTGAGAACACTGAATCTGGAGTTACATTTCTTGTGTTCAAATTCTGACTCCCAGAAGCTGAAGCATGTGCTCTGGGGAAAGTCAGTCACCTTCCCTGAGCCTGTAAAATTGGATGACAACAGGATCTGCTTCCAAGTCCATGAAGAGGATAAAATGTCTAGATCCAAGGATGCCCACACTTTTCAAAGTAAGATGATAGAAAAATAGGAAATTGCATAGTTGGGCTCCTCATCTAGTATAAATTGAGAAACAGAAATTGGATTGAAGATCTGGGAGCCGCGAACTTTAAGATCCTACAGGGCACTGCACTTTCATGGACGATCTCTCCATTTTCAGCACAAAAGATATTGAAGCCAGTGGAATTCGTACTTTAAATTTTGTGCTGCAAACATAAGCCGCAGATTTATGCTTTGGATTTTATTTTTTATTTACAAAATATTTTGACTTTGTCACATAGTCACAATACAGAAAAATTGGTAAATGCCACTGAAGGTCATCAACTGCATCCTTCAACCTCCAGTGAGAATATCCCCCCGCAGCACTGGCCATTCATTGTGGGCAGGAAGGCCTTCGGGTGCCGAGATGCTCTGGGACCAGCCTCTCATTTGTTTCTGCCTTTTGCTGTGAACAGGCTCTTCCTTCTATAGAACTCCCATTTCTCTTGGTGCTGGGAAGACCACCTTCTCTTGAACTGTCCTCTCAGAAGACAAATCACAGCTCAAGAGAGTGAGGCCCCTCAAAATCACATTTAGGATGTTAGATAGATTTGGATCTTCAGAAAACAATTTGCTGTGCTTGTGAGCTTCATATTCTATTCTCAGCCCTGGGCCTCCATCTTCATTACGGGAGACCCAGTGCACACTCTTTCAAAATATGATACAGTGCGCCCCCCCAAACACTCCTGCAGGGATGATCCAAACCATTGGTCATGTCTTGAAGAATCACCATCTCTTAAGAAAAGCAGAGTGGTTTTTCTCATCTTTCTCTTTCCCAGGCTACAGGAACCAGAGTGGAATCTCTAATAGCCGAAGTTTGTAATAATTACAACTTGGGTCCTGCCGTCATTTTGGTATGGTGTGAGTGTTAAAAATGGGATTTCTTAATTTGAATTATTGATCAGCATGTTCACTCAGGCGGCCATTCTCCTCTTCAAATAGGCGGTAAATCTCAGCTGACAAGGGAGTACACTTTGAAAAATATCAACCAACTCTGGAGCTTCAAATCCAGTCATGGGCTTTCTCTCTCCAGCTGAGAGCTGTCTCCAGAAGACATTCTTCACAGAGCACAGATAAAACCCGGCATTTTAAGACATCAGGGCAGGAGTGGAGGATCTCTAAGGCAGAACATAGCTTTGCCATGGCATCTCCCACCACAGCGCTTCACAAACTTTACTGTGCACACGAATCCCCTGGTGGTTTTGTTAAAATGCAGACTTGTGTCAAGTAGTTCTGGGGAGTGGCCAGAGAGTCCGAATTTCTAGCAATGCTCAGCTGCTATTGACACTGCTGCTCATGGTGCTCACATCACAAAGGTTCTGGTACTGAAGATGACCAACTGTAGGCCCAGCTTTGCCATGGGGCATGTCACTTACACCCAAATACTGTACTGCTGCTCCCCGAGTGGTAGATAGGACGACTGCATCCCACATCGGATAGTTCCTGTGGGGTAGGAGGCGGCGAGAAGCAGAAACTGCACACACTCAGCCCGTGATTCCCAACGTCCACCAAGGAATGACCTCCAAGTAACCAAGTGAGCCCTCAAGTCAGAACTACAAAGAACTAGCAATGAAGGATACAACTGGAGTCAGTGAGAAACTATAGGGCCAAGCCTAGGAAAGCAGTTAGGGTGTGGATCTGGGATGTTGCCCAAAGGCTCATGTGTGAAAGCTTGGGCCTCAATGCAGCCCTGTTCACAGGTAGAGCTTCTCAGCAGTGATTGGATCAGGAGGACTCTGCTCTCACCAAGGAATTAATGCACTGATGGTTCACAACCGAATGGGCCACCAGGAGGTGGTGGGAACTGTGGGAGGTGGGCCTCGCTGGAGAGAGCTGGTCACTGGGGGTGTGCCCTGGAAAGGAAGCCCTTATCCTCTCTCCCTCTCTCTCTCTCTCTCTCTCTCTCTCTCTTTTCCTCCTGGCTGCCATGAAGTGAGCAGGTTTCCTCCGCTACTCCACCATGCCCTTCCACCATGTTGGTTCTCCCTGACCACAGACTTAAAAGCAGTAGAGTCAGTTGACCATGAAATAAAAACCTCTGAATCTGTGAGCCAAAATAAACCTTTCTTCCTTTAAGTTGCTCTACTGAGGCATTTTGTCACACTGACAGAAAGCTGACTAACGCAAAGGCTGAAGGAAAGAAAAGCAAAACCGTGACAGAAATCAATATTTTTGGAAGACACTTTGGAAGAAACCAACGGGAGAATTAAAGGAAGATAATTAAGGACATGAAAGCAGACCTGAGAAGAACAATTAAAATCAGGTAATACTAAAAGGCAAGAATTTAAAAGCATTCAAATAAAATAATAGCAGTGGAATCAAGTAAAAAAAGGCAAATTAACAGGTTAAGTATATGCTAAAGTTAAGTACATGTTTGACATATCTAAACAACTAAAGAAATGAGGAAAAAATTTAAAAAGGAGAGACATATTCAGCGATATACTTCGAGAACGTTTTCCTAAATTAAAAGATACATGAATATGTAATTTTAAAAAGTTAAGAGTAATTATAGGTAAAATGACCTTACTGAAAGACAAAAGATATTAAACATAACACAACTATCAGGTCCAAAACAAGGAATCAACAACACAAATAAAAATAGAAGACGTTAAAAAGACATGATTTAAGAGACACATAATGTGAAGCAGGAAAAATTGATAGAAATTCATCAGTACTGAGACATACTCTTAGTTCTCAAATTGTGAAGAAAATGTGGGAATCTCGTGACAATCTAGTTAAGTTATCTATACGGAGAAAAAAAATCAGACTGGTTTTAGGATTCATGTCAGTGATAATTCAATACCAGAGGACAGTGGGTGATGTATAAAACACCCTCAGGGAAAGAACGTGCACCTAAAATTGACAACCAGTCACATTATCATTCAAATATAAAGGCAGAGGACCGATATTTTCTGTTGTGCAGGAACTCAAGAAATGTAGTTGTCCACTGGATTTGAAACCCTCTCTTCATCCAGACATTAAACAAGGACAATCTGGCGGTTCCACATAATTTTTGACAGGTGCATGTCCATTCCCCCCACAATCAGAGGGAGCTCCTGACAGCGCTGGTGTTTCCATCAGGAAGAACAAGAGGCCAGGGCACATGGACATGGTCATCACTGTGGTCAGGGGTATCTCGTGTGTCCACACGGGAGGTGTTGCTGCCTCTCTTTCTTGCAGTTGGCTTAGTCGAGTGGGTCGATTAATTGCTAATCACCGAGTCCCTACTTCCTGCTGCTGAGATTGGCAGCTGGCCACAGCTGGCTGCGGAACATCAGGCTAGGTTCCAAGCCCAGCCTCTCTATCCTCCTTTTCACTTGTCCTGATCAAAACCGCTTTGCCCCACTCCACAGTTGCAAGTCGGGCATCCTGAGCCCTCATCCCATTTGTGAATATTCAGCAAGTACTGTGCTAAGCACAGAGAATGTGACGGTGAGAAGAGAGCTCCCATCTCTGGTATCACAAAAATGAGAGAAGGAGAAAGGGTTGGGCAGATGAAGTTCCTACATCCTTATTTAATTAACTAACATCATGAAGTGAAATCCAAGTCAAAGGGTAATGGGGCACAGGGAAGGGTGCCCTTCAAGGAGAAGGAAGCTTCCTAGAAAGAAACAGAGCTGATGTGGAAGCTGGAAGGCTGCATGAGATGATAGCAGCTGTTCCTCCAAAGAACTCAGAGTAGTTTTAAGAATGGTGGTAGCATGGAGCTTCTCTGGAGCTGGGCAGGTGATCAGCGGTTTAATTGCCATGTGGGGGGCACTAGAGTATGCTAATGAGGGAGGTGACATCAGACCTTGTGTGGATGCTAGTGTGTTGGGAAGGAGTTGGCCCCAGTGTCAGGCAGTTTCACTCTGTGATAGGATAAGGTAAGTCTGGGACTCTTCCAATATGGCGCTCCAACAGGCTTCTGGCTGGCCTCCCTGCCTGTTCTGACAGTCTCTTCCAGCAAATGACCCTTAGCTAATTATGCCACTGTTTAGAGTGGGCCAGGGGTTTCAGGTTGCCAGGAGGGCTCACTCTAGACCCATTCCCCAGGGACAGATTCTCCATGACCCAGCCAGCTTCCCCACCCCGCCTCCCTTTTCTCCCTTCGTATACAGTCGACTCTCTACTCCAGCTGGGCACGTGTATTTACCAAGCACTATCTTGGTTTGTTCAGAATTGTCTTTGCTGACTTGCCAGAAAGCTTTCCATTATTTATTTATTTAGTTAGTTAGTTAGTTAGTTTTTAAGTTTCTAAAACTTTGGCATCGTCAAGGCAATAGCACTTAGAGAAAGATCATGGGCTTTGGTTTTGCACACAACTTGAGTCAAACTGGTCTCGCTACTTACTAGCCATGTAACCTCTGGGAAGACTGTTGATCTCATCATTCTGATTCCACTTCTCCTTTATTAAAAGTGGGGAGGCTCCCTTTGCTCACACTGGAGAGGACTAGCAATAGCATCAGCCTTCACGGGTGGGGGGCCGTGGAGATTGAGATCAGTAAGGAATCAGGAAAGTCCGGCAAGCTCTGGCCACGGTGCCCAGCCCACAGTAAGAAGCTCTTGGTGCCTTCTTGTCACTCTTGTTTTTCAATAACCTGTCCCTGCAGCAGGTGTGACAGGGCTTCTGCTCAGGGCTGGGGAAGCACACTTCGGTTTGAGAAGGAGGGAGTGGTTTGGCTTGCCATCTCCTTGTCCCTCTGCCTACCATGCCGATGATGGCTGAGGTGGACCTTCACATCTGTCACGTGGGCCACTCAGGCCTGCTTCTGCCCCAGACGTCCTTGGAGTTTCTTCCTCGGAGGAGAAAGCTGCTTTGCGTGTGGTTCTGCTCCATGTATGTCTTTTCTGGGTGACCCACTCATTCCATAGACATGAATCACAGATGACTTCAAGTAACCCGGAATATTCTTCCTGTGTAATGTACAGCTGTGAAGGATGTATGTGTCAGGGACAGCGTGCGAGGCAGGCACACATGGAAAACACAGGCTTCCACTTTGCTGGGGATTGTGTGCAGAGCCCCTGATGGTTTGCCAGAAACTTCAATGATCTGCTCCCTTCTTCGATTCCAGAGCAGTGGGTCTTAACTTCATCGGGGGGTTAAGGATCTCTGATGGACCCCTTTGATATTATGATATAAAACCTGAGGTATTGGCTATCTCTGTAACTAACTAATCAGACATGATTAATCAGAATGGACTTGTGCTACTAACAACTGGCACGCTGATAACTGTTTATGCCGACTGCTTTTTACAAACAATATTATGGGATTCATGATTCCCTACTCCCAACCTATTAATTTCAATAACAGGCATTATTTCTTAAGTACATATTCTTTGACAGACTCCAGGGATGCCCGGGTGTTTCAGCAGTGAAGACTAACTGCCTGCTCCCTCAAATTTGCACTGTGGTTGAAGAGGCAGACGTGAAACCAATAATCACACCAATCTCTACATAATTAGAACTGCGGTAAGTGTTATGTTGAACATAAGAGGGGCTGGGAGCACCAAGAGCAGAGGCCTGACTCAGCTTGGAGACCAAGGCTGAAGGTGGAGCAGAGCAGGAAAAACTCACTTCCAGGAGCTGTGTAGACACTCAGCCCAAAAGGGTGAGGAGGAGTCAGGCAGGAAAGACAGGAGAAGAGCACATCTGAGCACTGTGGTCAGGGGGGCCTTGCTGATGGGCAGCTGCAGAAATAATGCTGGTGACACTTGTGTGCAGAGGAAAAAGTGGCCGGTATGAGAAACAAGGCTGGAGAAGTGCACAGAGCAGAACTATCACAACCAACGAGGCCACATTGAGGGAGTAGAACTTGTCAAAGAAGAAATTCAGCAACTACAGAAAAAGTCCTTATCATTGTTGACTCCCTGGGACACATTCAGCTGTCAGACCTGCACAACTATCCTCCCAAAAATGTAGCTGTGTTCAGAGATCTCCCTGCCCAGTCCCAGATGACCCATCCGTCCTTCCATCCACCCATCCATCCATCCTCTCACCTATCCATCTACCCATACATACATACATCTGTCCAGCCTCCTTCCTCCCCTCCCTTCATCTGCCTGTGCACTCATTCATTCATACATTCACCAATTATTTATTCAGGTTTCCAGGAGCACCATTGTGCTGACTGGTGAATGGATATGGTACCTGGGACCCATTCCTTCCTTCAAGAGGTTTACAGGCAAATAAGAGACAATTAAATAGGACAGGCTAGTATAAGGTACCCTGGGCTGGGTAGAGGCAAGCACTGAGTATGAAGAGAGTACAAAGAAACAAGGTGTAAGTGTGAAAAGGACTTTCTAGAAGGGCACAGAAAGTTGAAGAGGTACGGGGTCAAACTGGGACAGGAAGTGCAAAGACCAAAGGTGAAGTGGATGCAGATGTTTGCAGATTTGACTGGTTCCAGGGCAGCTGGGTCAGAGGTGGGGGTGGGCTGGAATGGTGAGAGGTGGGATTGGAGCTGTAAGTAGGGGCTGTGTGTACACAGGCCAGGGGGTACCTGTTAATGGTTTTGCTTTGTTTTGCTTGGGTGTTTTTGTTTGTATTCTCTCATTGTAGGGACAGGTTTGTTGGTTGCTTTTTAGCCGAGGCGTCACATCAGCAAGGAGGAATTCTTTGCTTGAATGGAGGTAATTTGATAAATACACAAAAACAAGGTTTTAGGGACCATGTAGATGATGGAATGAACGAAAGAACATTGATTGAGTGCTTACTGTGTGCAAGACACTTAGCCTAGTTAGTCCCTTTGAATATCACGTCCCTGCAGGAAGAGGAGGTGTTACTGAGGATGCAGGTGGAGAACTGGGGCCTGGGGCTGTGGCTCTGCGAGGAGGCCACACAGCTTGTGGGGTGCAGAGTCGGGCGTGGGCCCACGTCTGTCTGACTCTGCCGCCTTTCCATTACACCAGCCTTCTGCTCCATCTCTCCCCAAACTGGTCATTTTCAACTGTGTGGACTAGTGATTTCCAAGACTGACTGGAGGACACCCTACATTACCCAATTATCCTTGGGAAAGATGCCAGGCTGCCCAGATTCTTTTCGAAGAAAGCTCTTCTGGAGTAGTTGGAATTCGGTGGGGAACTGTGTCCCATATAAAACACCTAAAATGGATGCAAAGTGTGCATCAGGGCTGTGCTCAAGGCTTCAGCTCCCTCGGATGATAGGTATCTTGAAGTCCCCATTCATGGAGGGCAACGTGGAGCCTTAGATTAGGTTACTCCTCCAAGGGTGCTACTAAAGAGTGGAGTTGGGATTTAAATCCAGGCAGTCAAACCCCAAAGGGCCCACTGGGAATATCCCTACCCCAACACACCCCCAAGCCTCTGCTTCCACTAGAAGGGAGCTCTTGGGAGCAGCATGAGACTGTCTGTGGCCCAGAGCACTCCAGAGAGAGGCACAGAAGGACTGGGAAGCAGTGGGGTCCATGCATACTCGGTGCACCCCAAAAAACAGCACCTGCAAAGAACCTCAGAGCCATAGCACACCCGCGCCTGGCCTGCACTGGCTCAGCCCCCTTGTCCTTCCTGAGGTTGGGGCTTTCCTTTCTGGTAAAACAATTTCCCTTTAACCTTTTCTGCAGAAGAAAACCCAGATCGAGCTTACGGGGCTCCCTTCAATTAGTCGAGAATTCTCTGTAAACTTGAAGTGCACCAGCATTGTGCCCGGTGACAGAGAGGCCAGTCCTCTTTTCCTTCCCCTTTCTTTCTTTCTTTTTCTCTTTTTTTCCCCCTTGTGTGCAGTTTATGTAGAACATCTGGTTTTAAAAGTGTCGCAATTTTAAAACATATTATAATGCTCATGGGATCCGAATATCAACAGCTGTCTGCTGCGGTGAGCCGCACGCCTGGAAGACAGTCCCCCAAACCGAATTCTTAAATAAACATAAAGCATCCACCGCACGTGACGCCGGGCAGCATCCATTAGTAAACGGAATATTTGGACCAGATGAGGTGCAAACAATGGTTTTCTAGGTCTGACTGTCAAAGTGGGAAGGGGGCGAGTCTTGATTTTTTCAATCCTGAATTCCTGTGAAGGTTCTGGAGACTTTGAGCCACGCCAGGCACATGAGGGTCTTCCCTGAAATGCTTCTTATGTCCTTTGCCTCTTCCCACCAGGGCGGCTGCTTTTGGCTTCACTCCATTGCTGTCTTCTTATTTCTTCTGTATCAAGGTCTCCAGAAAAATAAATGTTGCTTAACTTTAGAACCGTTCATTTCTCTCTTCTCACTGGTTTGTAAAGTCTCTGGGGCAGAATTCTTCATCTGTGTGTGTGTGTGTGAGTGTGTCTGTGTGTGTGTGTGTGTGTGCGTTTCCAATGTGCACTTACTTGTTCTAAGTCCTTTCTAGGCCTTAAGTGAAGCCCTCCTCCAGCTGGCTTCTGGTGTAGGCATGGTGACTATTTCCAGCTTACGACATGCGGGGTGGAGAACAGAGGTAAGTAGCCTAGACAAAATCACACACATATGCATGGCAGCAGACTCATGTCCTGGATGATTTAGGCTAGGAACCAGTTTTTCATGGATTGATCAGGGTTCTATTTGGGGCATCCAGGGAGCTAGGGTACTGGGGTTTTTAGTAAACCAATTTAGAATGCATAATTCTTCAAGTTTGACTAACGTTCTGGGCTCAAAGGTGCAGGATTTCTAAAAGTTTTTAAGAAAGTTACTTCCTTTTTTCATCAAATTGTGGGAATGGTACAGATAGCCCCTGGTCAGTGTTGTTTGGGAATGGGATTGGCTACTGAACAGCAGGGGGGCCAAGCAGGGAAACCATTGTATAATTTATCTAGATGTGAATATGAATATTTAATTCCTCTTCTTCCCTTTAATGGCCTATCAATAAAATGGAGCAGAAGAGAGAGCAAAATAAGAATTTTTTAGAAAAATTTTTGCCCCTAAAGTGAACTTCATACTTACCTACCACAGCTCAGCTAAAAACGAAAACCAGAAACACCAATGGTGTGTGGGGTGGGGCATGATTCAAAGTGCGGAGTTCTGCACATAATTGAAGACTTATTTAGAGTGTATGTTTTTTACTCCATTTCTTCACAGTGAAGTTGGCTCCTAACAAGGAAAAGCCACATGCACAGGTTTTAAATGTGTTCTTCTGGACACAGTCATCATTCATTCCCAGAGGTCATGAGAGGAGCTCCCACTGCATCCGGATCCAGATCTCTAACAGTCTGTGATACCAGTTAGCATTTGATTTCCTTGACCTACAGTTTCATGCTGTGGCCTCAATAAATATATAGATCTGACATGGGCAGGGTTTCCCCAGTGGGATACAAGGAGACCTGCAAATAAGTGGCTGGAAATATTGGTACTGGATTCACCCACTCCACCTGGGGAGCCTGGGGAGACACTGCATCTACCTCCAGCCCATGTTTCCACCCAGGTTAATTCTGCAGCAGTCTCAGGCCTCCTTCCCCAGGGTGAAGTCAAAATCTACATTTAAATGGAGACATTGCAAGCAGCACAGTACCCATAAACCCTGCTGCCATTGAACTTGGAAATCAGCTCTAAGAAGTTAAAAACAAAAAAAGAAAGAAAGAAACAAGGAACAAGAAAAGAAATGGTACGTGAAGAAGTACCGTGGCTTTCTATGGGCAAAAGTGAAGAGCCAAAACCAAAGGCCCTTGGCTTGGAACAATTCCAACCAACAGGGTGTTCTCTGTCCCCAGGGTTTTAACTGTAGGAAGGCCACATTCAAGTCACCCACCCAACAAGCTTATCTTTATATTAAAACAACAACAGAAACGGATCAGGGCAGATATTAGGGTGTTTTTATGCTCATATTTCCAAACCTCATAAAATATTAGTAGCTGTATCAGCTATAAAAATTACTGCTGCCAGATTCTTTTGTGCCCCTCTTCAATTTCGTTTTATCACCAATTATTTTCCTCTCCTCTCTCTCTGTCTGTCTCTCTGTTTTTGTCTTTCTATCCTCCAAACTCGTTTGGGGTTCCAGAGCTTATGAGTTTTATGAACTTGATAAGACTTGTAAAGCAGAATTGCTAACAAAAAGGGCTGAATGAAAGTCCTCCGGATTCCGTTGCATGGGCTTTTCTGTGGTACAGTTAGATTGTGATCACAGATTGTGATAACACTGTCAAAAAGGGAAGAAAAAAAAATCTGGCCTTCATTACCAAGTTAGTTGCAAACTCACTTTTTCTTTCTTTCATTCATTTTTTTTTTCTTCCTTTTTAATAGCAAAGACTAAAACTTCCAATTTCCTCAGGCCTAACCTGGCCTTTTAAAATGTTTCCAGGCCACTGTGAACACCAAACTCAATTCTGAATTTGCATTTACATAATATAATTTTTACCATCAATTAATCGATCACATTTAAATTCCTAAAAGTATCCAGTGAGTAATAACTACCCCCGGGTGCTCTAAAAAGTTAATTTCCAAATACAAAGGCCACTTTGACTTTCAAAAAGCTGAGTTGAGTTTCCCATTTAAATCAAAACCAAAAAAAGAAAAGTCTGTTGTTTGTTTGCTTGTTTGCTGTTTGTGTTGATCACCATCAAGGTTGTACACCAGGAAGACTAAATGGTGTGGACCATGGAGAGTTGGTTCTGGAAGGTTCTGTCTGTTCTAACTGCATTCCTCATGAATGTTACTGTAATAGTCTATTTTTTTCCCTTGGGTGTAGGGTGGCCACTCACCCATAGTCATAAATGACTGGCCAGATGACCCGGAAAACCCAGCATCAGGATACTGGAATTGTGCTGGCTAGTCACACCACAGATTCAATGCTGAATGGACAAAAGTTGTTCAATAGGTAGTGTATCATCATGAACCAGGCAGGGGTCGATTTGGGGGATGTGAAGGCCTGATTTAGAGACACTGGTCTACAATCACCTTGCTGGGTGACCCTAGGCAATTCACTTAACTTCTCCCTGGAAAATAACACCTGCCAGTAGAGGCGTTGCCACAGCAATTCAGTTGTGGTGAAAGTGGACCAAATAGAGAGGCCGTTGCTGGACAAACACAGGTACTCCAGGGAAATGCTTCCTGGGCTTCTTGGATTCCTTTCTAATAAAAGCATATTAAGTAGGGGCTGGGGTTGCGGCTCAGGGGTAGAGCACTTGCCTAGCATGTGTGAGGCACTGGGTTTGATTCTCAGCACTGTGTATAAATAAATGAATAAAATAAAGGTCCATCGACAACTAAAAAAAATTTTTTTAAAAAAGCGTATTAAGAAGACAAATGCTATTGCTTTTATTTATTGTCCTGAATCTAGTCTTGCAGGCACCCAGTGGATTATTTCAACCCTAGTTGTAGATAAATAGTAAACAATAGTTCCGTTACTGACAGGCAGTACAACCTGATGTTTGCAATGACCAAAATAATCAAACCATTAGAAAATGAATTAACCTGGGATCTGCAATCGGATTGACCTGGGTTTGCACATATCATTCATGTTGACGTGTCTGTGTGTCTGTCTCCCCATCAACACTATGAACTGCTCAAGGGCAGAGACCATGGCTTCTTCGTCCTGGAACATTCCCTCCTCTTCCTCCATACAAGTACCTAGCACTGGCCTGGCTATAGTTGGTGCTCAATAAATGTTTAGTGAATGAATGGACAAACGATAGGAGAAACATAAAACCAATGAGGTGGAATTTAATTCCACAGTCTGCAAATCAAAATCAGGCTGCAAATGGAGGTCATTTTCGCAGGGATATATCTCAGCGTCACGTGCAGTTAATCAGAACACAGCAATTTTTTTTTCATAAGCATAGGACAGATTATATTTTTTTTCACATGGCCCCTAAATAGCATCCTCTTCAACTAATTTCAAAACCAAATGGGATGCTTGCAGCACCAAATCGAAGGCTGATGTGGGCTGGCGTGTGGATAATTCACAAAGGCTGAATCTTCGCAGCCGTGAGAAAATCGGGCATGGCCAAAAGATTTAGTGGAATTGATGGGGTATCCTTGTGGCTATAAAATTGCCCCCAAATTTCCAGCAAATTGCTCTAGCTAGGATCCCTTGAACTGGACAGCCTCAAACATAATTCTTTTCCACTTGGACCTGACTGGAGACTATCGTTTGGGAAGCAGAATGCAGAGCAGAGTGTGAATTAATAGTTCATCTATTTACTGTATTCATAACCCTATTATTTTAATCTGAGCATAGTCTGGCTTCTCTATAATTCTTTGGTCTTGGGGAAAATGCGTTCTCTTCATGCAGCTCAGAGTTCACTGAATTGACAAGCCTACTATTGCCCCATTTGGGAGGCTGTGGGGAGGTGCAGAGCAGAGTATAAAGTCACAATGGATCTCTGGACTCAGATTTCCTGGAAGAAATACTAATACTAGCTGTGTGAGCTTGAGCAAGTGACTTAGCCTCTCAGTTTTTCAGCATCTATGAAATGGTGATCGTATTCATAGTGATACTTCAAAGGATGGTTAGGACGATTGCATGAGCTGATTTAGAAGAAGCACCTGTAACATTCCCTAGCACAGAATCAACACTACATAAGATTGCTCATCTACTCTAAGATGACATTGACTACTATACACTAAGATGATGAATTGCATTTAAATCTAAAATTGAGACCTAAATGCTATTGGATATCTGTTGCAATGCTCTTCCCCAAAGGCACCCAAACCCACAGGGAAAACAAACCAAAATCCAAGCAAAAACTCTCTGTGCATCTTTGTGGAGTTAAAATTTCATTTGCCAACCTGAAGGAAAGCAAATGAAAAATAGGGAAGGGGTTTTTTAATATTTAAAAAAAAGAGGATGCATTGAGGAATCAAGGGAAAATTTCATGAATTTTCAGGCTGCCAGAACCTTTAAAGAAATTTCATATTCATGTTTCTGCTTCAGGTTCATCTGTCCCTTGTCCCCAGAGCTCAACTGAGCAGATGTGGGGCCGGAGGTGTCAGGACAGCTGGGTTCTCAGCCTCACTGTAGGAACCTGGAGAAGATGCCTGGGGTCACTGCATCCTGAACTCTATGTGAATAACAGGCTTTTTTTTTTTTTTTTTAAATTGAGTTATACCTATTTTGATTGCTGTTTTAACAAAACAAAACCAAAATAAATTATTACAAAAATGAAATAAGCCTCCAAAATACAGTCCCCACTTTCGATCTATTAGATTTTAAAGAGACATAAAATTGCTATATCAAGTTTTTATAAAATTTCCTAAATATGGACTCTCCCTCTCTGTACTTATCCAGCTGTGAATTGGTGAAAAGCAGTTTGATGCCCAGGTCACACTTGAATGGCTGCCCCAGGTGACTTAAGGGTGGAACTCTGAGCCTTGCCAAGTGAGAAATGGGATCTGCATGGCCACATAGTTCAGACTATTAATTTTGCTAATTAATTTCAATCTTGTACAAAACATGAGACCATACTGGAGCCCAGCAGTGAGGTGGTCTGATTCCAAGTTGGTGGCTCAGACAGGGTGGAGCCTGGGGCATGCTTTCAGCAGGAAGTACTGGGGGTCTTTATCATCCTGGGGTCCTGGCCTCAGTTTTAAAGGTTATGGGATATTAGAGACTCAACTTGCCAATATAACCCTGTGGGAGGTGAGATGTTACCAGAAAAGGAGAAGAAGAGCAAGGTGGATGATCCAGTTTGGGGAGATTACTCTAGTATAGTGGATTTCCACATTCTTTGGACATCTCAAATCTGAGAATCCACTGAAAGATGATGCCCTTCCTATTAAAAGATTCCAGAGGCCCAGACATACATACCTGTATATATGGGGTACATATGGGTTTTATAGGGTGCTGTAGTTGAACCTGTAATCTCTCCCAAGGGCCCATATGCTTTAGGCTTGACCCTAGCCCATGGCACTATTGGGAGGTGGTGGAACCCTTGTGAGGTAAGGCCAAGGGGTCGTTGGGAGTTGCCCTTGAAAAGGAGATTGGGACCCTGACCATTTCCTCTCTCTCTTTTTTTTTTTCCTTGCTTCCCAGCCATTATGAGGTGAGCAGTCCTCTTCTGCCACATGCTACCCCTATCATGTACTGTGTCACCACAGGCCCAGAGCTATAGGCCAGGAGACCATGGACGGAAACCTCTGAAATTGTGAGCCAAGATAAACCTTTCTTCATTTTATGTGGACAATTTCATGAATTTTGTCCCAGTAACAGAAAGTTGACTAATACATAAGGGAACTCATCTCAAATCCATCCATACATCCCAGTATACAGCTCCTGCCACAGCCTCAGAGTTGGCATGGACAATGAACTCAATGGGGCATTTATAAACAGCTCCACCAGGAGCTACTCTGACCATCTCTTGATACTCAATAGTATAGAGCAAACTCTATATTCAGTGTAGCACCACGTTGCTTCTCACTTCTTTCTGGCCAGCCTGATTCTCACTTCTGTCTCTCCAGTTCCAGGGTTAAAAGGCTCCCATCTTCAGGACCTAAAAGGCCATGATGTGATTAGCTCAGTCTGCCTTCTCATCGATTCTAGAATGGAATCAGATCTGCCCAGACAACTTCTCCATGGTGGTGCATCCTGAGAGATGGGCAGACAGGTGGGTCCCAGCCTTCTGTGTGACGTAGTGTCTCCTAGGAATGACATCTCCACCCAAACTCAGAAGAAACTTAATGATGGGCTTCGGGTGGGGTTCAGCTGAGAGAAGGTATTATCGAGAGGAAGCTTCAGAGCTACAATTTCCAAGTGCTTGGAGAGGTACTTTGAGTGCCAAGAATTGTCTCAGAAACACAGTGGTTTTCAAGTCTTACCTGACCAGGATGTTTTGACCCAGAGTGCTGGACATTGCTGAAGGGTCAAGACAGCACCTTTGGCTAAGGAGATACTGTAATGGACACTGCTCTTTGCTTACCTAATGTATGCTGCCCATTTATTTTTGTTCAGACACAAGACAAAGTTAGTTGTAGCAATCCCTCATGATTACCATGTACCAAAACATGAAGTGGCCATAGTAATTTTTCTATCATATAGATATGGAAACTGGGACACAGAGAAATCAGTAAGTGTGAGGTCATTAAGTACTAAGGGGCAGAGGCATGATTTGAATCCCAGCATTTTGACTCCCCAGTCCAAGCTGAGTTGACGTGCTGTGTTGCCTCACCTCATTATCTCCAAGGCTGGATCTTGATCTATTTAAGCTCATCAGAGCACAGCATTTCCCCATTAACGGTTGCTGGTCCAGTGTGGATGCATGACCTGGGATGGGTCATAAAGATGGAAGGGAAAGACTGTAGCTTGCAACTGGGAACAATGTCTGGTGCTCAACATCTTGTTGCACCCATGCCAACAACAGTGACAGCAGAACAGAAAAATGGGAAAAAAAATCTGAGTCCTCATTGACATCATCATACCACCAAATCAATTAGCTCTGGAATCTGCCCTACTTCTGAACAATATGCAAAATAATGCATTTTCCTATTACTTAAGCTAGTTTATTTCTACTTTGTTTCTCAAAGCATCCCAACTGCTACAGATGGGTCTCATAGTCTGGGCAAGTGGGCATTGACTAAAGACCAGGATAGACACTTTAGCAGGTTACAGAACAAGAGATCATGTTCTGGGGTGTCTAATTCTAACATCTGAAGGCAGGTCCCCAACTCTCTGATTGCTCCTCTTTCTTCTTCTTGTTTTCTTATTATTGCCTGGTGTGTGTGTGTGTGTGTATGTGTGTGTGTGTGTGTGTGTGTATGTGTGTGTGTGTGTTCACACATACAACAGTGTTCCTTAAAAGGGATAGGATAAAGAAAGATGGGGACTGGTTCCACCTTCTGAACCCAAAGGACTTCAATTAGTAGTTCTGGTCAAGATTGAGTAACTTACCCAGAATGTGTGATTAGCGTTATGGTTTATATATGTGGAGTCTCCCAAAGCTCTTGTGTGAGGCAATGCAAGAAATTTTAGAGGTGAAATGATTGGGTTATGAGAGCCTTAACCCAACCAGCACATTAAACCCCTGATAGAGATTAACTGGGTGGTAACTCTAGGCAGCTAAATGTTGCTGGAGGAGCTGGGTCATTGTGATGTGTGCCTTTGGGGCATATATATTTTATAGGTGAGCAAAGCTCTCTCTGTGTTTCCTGGTGGCCATATCATGAACCGCTTTCCTCTACCACACTCTTCTGCCATGGTCTGCCATACCTTGGGCCCAGAGCAATGGAGTCAGTTGTCTATGGTCTGAGACCTATGAAAATGTAAGCCCCTCCCAAAAACTTTTCCTCCCTAAAATTGTTCTTGCCAGGTCTTTTGATATCAGAGCCAAGGTAAATACAAGCATGGGGCTCCAGAGACCCCACACTCAGCCCCTGCACCTTGTTGAAGATCTGATACCCATAAGCAAAACTTGAGACTGGTTTGAAGGACATGATTTGCCTTCTTCTCTCTTTACCCTGTCTGAGGGAGAGCTTCTATGGGTGTGTGACAGTCCCTCCACCTGGAAACCCCATCCTGACCTTCCACCTCCAAGCAAAGGCTCCCATGTCTGCCCTGTGACCATCTCACACCGTCCTGTGAGCTCCTCCAGGACACACTCCGCATCTTATTTCTCTGAACATCAACATCCCATAAGGGCCTGCTCCCTGTATCCCTCCCCTGGCCAAACACTCAGCAGATGCCTGGCACAGAGTAGAAGCTCCAATAAATGTTTGTGGGATGCATGAATGGAGAAATGAATGGATTTCATGAATCCACACGCTGCTAATTTGGAATTTGTGATACGTTGGAGACAGAATATTTATTGAGTAAAAGTTTGGAAAAAATACTCTAACTTTGGCTTTTACTGCCTATGTAGTTCATTACTAAGGAATGCAAGTCTCTAATCTTCCTCCCCCACCCCATAACTTTCCACATTTTACAATATGTAGAATAATTAGAACTCAAGAAGCTGCATTTCTTTTAAAGAAACAGTCCACCTTTGCTATAATTAGGCCTCTTGTTTAATTTGGAAGAATTTTCTTTGCCCTGGCACCTCCCTCTCATCCCCTCCTCCTTAATCCAGAAGTTCCCAAGACTTGGTTAATGAGTCCTTCACTGAGCTTGACTTTATATAATGCTTGAGGATGGATTGTAGAATGCAGACAATTCCAACATTGATTCTTGCACCAAGAAATGTATGATAATACTTAGTCACTGCTTTTGCGTGTCTTCCATTGGACCATGTCCCTAGTGTTTCTCAGAGGGCTGTCCCTGGACAGCAGCAGCAGCATGGGCTCTCAGCTTATTGGAAGTGCACTTTACAGGCTCTGTCCCTGATCAGCTGAATCAGGAATTTTGAAGTGGGGTCCCGTAACCTGTGTTCTCACGTGTGTAAGAACCACTGGCGGTCAGCAGGTAGACCTGTTTAGATCTCATCTGCCACTTTACAGCCTATGAATATCACTGACATTCACTTCCTGTCTGTAAAATGTGGACAAAGTGGGGCTGCTGCGTGACTTCAAGTCTGTGCATGTCACCCTCTGAACCTTGCCAAGCACAAGTTACTTTCTCTGACATTCATGTTGCTCTGGATAGAATGAAGAGAAACATGGAAGAGAAGATGTCTTCATATTTTCTCTGAGATTGGCATGAGAAGCCAGAGTAGGGGGATGTTATAGTTTGGATCTGGAACGTCCCTGCAAGGCTCACGTGTTAAAGGCTTGGTCCTCACTGTAACAATGCACAGAGGGGCACTTTGGGGCAATGATTGGGTCATCAGAGTGCTAACCTCATCAACAGGCTAATCCATTGATGGGTCCACAGCTGAATGGGCCACAAGGAGGGGGCAGTTGGAGGAAGTAGGTCACTTGGGGGTGCCTTCGAAGGGTACAGTTTGTCCCTTGGACACCTTCTCTTTCTCTCCCTTTCTGCCTTCTGGCCACCATGAAGTAAACAACTTTGCTCTACCATATTGTCTCCACCATGATTCTCTGCCTCGCCACAGGCCCATAGCAATGGAGTCAGCTGATAATGGACTAAAACCTCAGTGAGCCAAGATAAACCTTTCCTCCTTCAAGTTGATTGCCTTAGGTATTTTGTCACAGCAGTGAAAGCTGACTAACACAGGGAGTAAAGAAGAAGGCAGAGAATAGAGAAAGAGGCTGGAGACTATGATTCTGAACAGAGAAGGGAGACATTTCCAGGCAGTTCAGAGGACCCATTCATCCAAAAAATGTGAACTAAGATGTATTTTGGATCCTTCGCAGGGTTGAGGCCTAGAGATTAGAGATGAATGTGAAGGGCCTGGTCCCCAGCCCTCAGAGGGACTTACTTTAGTGGATGGGGCAGGAATGGTGCCTGAGAAAGCCAGCATCCCATAGAGGGTCCTGAGGGGGACCGTGCCGAAAGCATTTTCTTGCAGGGAGAGATTTACAGGCTCCTTGAACAAGCATCTGAGCCATAAGACTTCTATGGTAAGTGGGAGGGGATGATGGGTGATCTGAGGACTCTCGTCACCATGCTGGGTACTCAGAGTGACTCACCAGGACGATGTTCCTCCCTCCTCCACATGCCACCACATCCTCCTCTCCCTGACCATCCTAGTCCTTCATTCCCAGCCTCTTCCCCAGTCCTTGACTTAGAGAGTGCATTCCACACTAAGAGGGACTGCTGACCTTCAGGACAGAGTGCCTCTGACAAACAGCAACAAGAAAGGCAGTAGCTTCTGCATGTGGGGTGCTTTCCCGATGCCAGACACGGGCCATGCATTTGGAAGACACGACCTTCTTAATTCTCCCCCCAGTTCCAGGAGGTAAACATATTTTTCCCATTTTACAGATGAGAAAACAGAGATTTCAAAAGATGAAGCAAGTGGTCCCGACTTCAGCAATGATGTGGAACCTTTCCATGCAAGCCCAAGTTTATGCTGAGGAAGCTGAGCCCAGAACCACACGGGGAGTGGGGGGGGCTTTTCTCAAGGACTTGCAGCTACCGAGGGCCACAGACAGGACTGGAGGTCCCATCTCCCAGTGCCCCTTCCAGAGCCCCACAAAACATATGTACTTTCATTTATGGCAAACCACAATACAATAACAGTCTGTGGCAGATGGTTAAAGCCCCTTCGAAAAGTAGAAAAAGACTATTAAAGCTACTGGTAACATTGGCTGGAGAGTCCTGGAATTTAAAATTTGTCTTAACTGATTTGCACAATCACCGCAGCCGTGTTTATATAGAAAACGTATGGCGCACACTCTGATTGCCACTGTTAATAAATCCACCCAGCTTCTCTCTCCTGGCAACATAAGCCCTCTTCCTCCCTGGCTATTTAATATGCAAGGCAGATTGGAACATCAGCAGTGCAAAAGGGTAAATAATCTGGTAATTGATCTGGGATTTGTGGATTTTTACCTCAAATTTCTGTTTATGGTTGAAGGTCGTAAGCTATACAAACCTCTATTGATCAGAGTCTTTTGTTTAAACGGAAACTACTGTATTTATTTGTGTTGCTTCTCAAAGTCAAACAAAAGGGCACCGATGGAGCTGAACCTCGGCATGGCACTGCGGACATGTGGCCCATTCACTCGGTACAGATGTTTCCAATCTGCACAGTTTGTCTTTCAGATCCATGTGAGATGAAGCAGCCTTCATTTAGCCTGGGAGACATGCCAGCAGGCGAAGACACAGGCTTAACCCTTCGCAGACAAGTCCCCTGCTCCCTTCGGGTAGAGAGGTGGCACTCAGGAAGCTTTCCCTGGAGATACAACATGGGGCTCACAGTCACTTCTGTCCCTTGTCCCTGGACACATCTGAAAACAACTGTTCCCCATGCCCTGCCTTTACTTCCCTGTCCTTGACAGTTTCCCCAAGCCCTGTGCCTCTGGTGGAAGAGATTGAACACAGAATGGTGTTTGTTGCTGGGTCTCTGGGCACTTTGGACAATCCTGCCTAGAGAAGGGCGGAGGATTCATTAAGGGGCAAACTACCCAGATCCTGGGTCTTTCCAATGCAGGAAAATTGCTATTGCAGGTCCCCCTTTCTTATGGTAGATTTTGTTTTCTCCATTTTCTGTTTCCTTAACACAAAATTAACCCAGGATTTCCCAACCTTAGCACTGTTGACTTTGAGGAACGGAAACTCTTTGTTGTGTGTGTGTGTGTGTGTGTGTGTGTGTGTGTGTGTGTTGGGGGTTGGGCTGTCCTATGCATTGCGGGATATACAGCAGCATCTCTGGCCACTACCCACTAGATGCCTACGTGCCAGGTCACTCCCACCACCCTAAGCCTGAACTGCAGGGCATCTGACACACAGTCTTAGCACCATTCCCTGGGACACCCAATGGCAGCCAGGGGTCTTGTTGATGGAGGCAAGGACCCCAGCACTCCCCCTAACTATACAAATAGATACTATATATGTATTTGTAATATGTGTATATATTTGCACTTTTCTTGAAGTTCCTGTCCATCTATTTTCACTGAATGAAGTAATTTGTCTTTGCACCTCTTGTGCTAGGAAGCTTCTTCATTAAAACCTGAATTTTGGCCAGGCGTGGTGGCGCACGCCTGTAATCCAAGCGACTTGGGAGGCTGAGTCAGGAGGATCACGAGTTCAAAGCCAGCCTCAGCAACTTAGTGAGGCCCTAAGCAACTCAGTGAGACCCTGTCTCTAAATAAAATACAAAATAGGGCTGGGGGTGTGGCTCAGTGGCCGAGTGTCCCTGAGTTCAATCCCTGGTTCAAAAAAAAAAAAAACCTGAATTTTGAGACACAACATGATATGTGTGAACTGTATGGAAGTCAGGAAACTGAGTGTGAAGTGCCTGTCAACAGAGTCTCAGCTTAAGGACCTTGGACCTAGGTTGGTGACCCTTCCTCTCCATGGCTCCTCTGGGTCCCTGGTTGGAATCCCTGTGTGTCCCTCCCTTCACAGCTGTACTTCCTCCTAGGTAGCCCTCAGCTCCGTGGCGTGGCTAGCATCGCAGCTTTGCAGACCTGCACTGCACTCTGTGTCATTGGCCATCACCTGAGTGGTCTAAGTTTCACCCGTATTGTTGCTGTGCCTGTCTGCCGCTCACGGACCTAGAAGATAGAGTGCTATGCATTTAGCGCCCTTCTTGTGATAGACATGGGGGTCATTTCCAGTTTCCTGGGGTTTGTGTATTTGCTTTTCTTTTACAGTGTGACAGCATGCCATTCCTGTTCATGGGGCATCTGAGGTGGATCTCCCTACTTAGGCTACCATGCTCTGACCAAGGCCTCCCACCTTCATCTGTCAAGCAGACACTCTAGCAGGTAACTATTAGAGAACACAACAGTCATTACAATAAGAGACAGCCTTCACACCTGCTCTGGAGATCCAAGATGAAAGACACTTCTTGAAGGCAAATATTGTGACAGGTGAGCAATGCAATTAATTTAAAGACCTCATGCATAATCATGCGCAGCGTCCTCTCGGTTCCGGAGAGGCTGGGTGGTGGGAGGTCCCGGGCCCCTCCCAGTTGCTGACACACAAGACCATTTTTCATTTCTTTTCACTCAACTCCTCCGGCCCAGCCTCTCTGAGCTCACCCCCACCCTGCACTGTGAATGAGGACACGGGCACCGAGCTCACAGGTCTTCTATGAGGTTCATCGTGAGCTGACCAGCTGGCCTAGCAGAGGACTTTGACTCGAATCCTGGCCCCTAAGAGCCCCTAGTTTTAAGCAAGGTGCTCAATCTCTCCCACTCTGATTTTCCTCATTCTAAAATGGGACAACTATAGTTTCTAACTCCGGGAGGAGACACAGTTGATAAAATAAGGAGCAAGCACAGCAGGACACAAAACCTACCCCCAGTGTTGCAAGTCACCAGCACTTTCTCGGAATACAGCTGAGCAATTGCTCAGGGTTGTCATTGCAGCATTTCACCCACCCAGAGGCTGAGCCATGCCTTCCATCACCTACCTGGAGACAGGGCTATGACTTACGTCCCTATTTCGGTCATTGTAACCTTATATCCCAGTTAACACTTCCTGTGCAGGAAAACCAAGTGAGGGAAAACTTGGAAGAAATATTTAGAATTGTAAGGCTCAAAATATAGGCTAAGTTTTATTTGGGATTCCGTGTGAGCTGTATTTTAAGAAAAATAGGCAGGTATGTTCCAGTGCGGCTCCGAGGTAATCGTGGATGGCCCATGTGCCCTGCGTCTCATTGGCTGAAGAAGGTTTCATGATAAATGAATCCGGGGAGGGATCAAATGCACTAAGGCAGATGTCTTTGCTCAGGAACAAATATGACTCTGGTAAGGTCTTGCTTCTTGCAGGGGCAACTCCCCGTGGCAGGCTGCAGAGGAAGTACCATGGTATTTATTTATTTCCTAGTGATTAGCAATCATTCTTAGCAGCTTATTTCCAATAAATCCACAGGGAGGACCTGTAAGCAGCCAGATTCCTCAGTGTGGGTACTTAGACTACGAGCTCAGGGGTGACAGTCCTCTGTGGGGTTGGCCAGTGAGACTCCCATCTCCCCCCATGACAAGACGATCAGAAGACACGGAGACGTGACAATGAGAATGAGGCCCAGGAGTCGTGTCCCCTCTCGGATCGGGAGAACACTCAGTGTTCTAGAACATGCCAGGCCACTCCCACCTCCTGTGGGAGGCACACCGCCTGCAGAGCCCGTTTGCTCTCAACACGCCCCTGAATCTCACAGCAGCCTGCTCAGCGGGCGGGACCAGTGCTGATTTATTCACTCCACTCGACCCGTGTGGACTGAGGCCTGAGGAGGCTGGGGCCTTTCCAGAGCTACCGAGGCCCACGCGGCCTGACCTCTGCCCGTGACTTTCAGAAGATGGGCAAACAGATGAAGGAGCACTGTAGTCCTGAAATCCAGAAACGGGGTGTGGAGGGACAGGGAGGGAGGAAGCAGAGACTAGGGTCCTCTGTTCTACCGCGAGGGACAAGTGGATGGGATTTCTCCTGGCTCCCTTTGTCTTTGTTGAGCTGTGACCCCAGACCTTCACCACCTGGGCCTGTTCAGTGACCAGTAACTGCTGCAAAGCAGCAAAGAGCACTTGCAAGCCCTCAGGCCTGGGGTGGGGTTCTAAGGCGAGGCCCAGACACAGAGAACCAGGCCAGGGCCTCAGTGCTGGGCTTCTGAGTGCACTCGTAGGCCCCACCCAGGAGACCCTGGGGGTCAGTGAAGCAGGGAGAAGTCCCCACCTCACCAGCCATCATGGGGACCACTGTCCCTGAATGGAGGACGTGGCAAGAGCACAGGCGGCAGGCCCTTCACGTGTCTCGCCGTGTATCGCATGGATGGGCCTCGCTGCTCGACAGGAGTCTGAGTACATGCTTTTTGTTTTCCACAACTGTCAAATCAAATTGATTTCCAGTCATTCTAACCTGGGTAGATTCAGCAAACCAGGGCTCCCAGGTGAAAAGCTAGTTTATCAAAGACGTCATTTATCCAATTCTTGTGCCGTGGAACAGAATCTTTGAGCAGTTTTTGGAAAATGAATGACCAATTCCAAAGGGTGTTGGTAACAATAATAATAATTACCTTTTATGAAGCTTCTATTGAGTTTCTTTACTTTATATCCCTTTTATATTTCTCCAACAATCCTTTGAGGCAGATAATAGCTCAATTGATGAGTACTTACTTCTCCTGCATTCTCTCATTAAACACTAACAACTCTATAGTGTGTGTATTATTATGCCAATTATTTAGCAAATGAAACGGAAGCTCAAACAATCTCACGTCACGTGTCCAGAGTCTCCCGGCAATGACAGAGCTGGGTCTCTGACTCAGGGGTGAGAGTCTCAAGCCAGCCTCTCTGGCCTGCCCTTCCTGGACCAGTCATGAGAGTCCACTGCCTTGGTACTTTCTCCTTCTCATGCTACCAATTCTGCCTTGGGCTTCTGACTCAGGACCAGAGCAGTGGGCACAATCTGGTGCTCTGTACCACAGAAGCGACATTGAGAAAAAGAAGAAAAACTCCACAGAAATGGTGAGGTCTCTGCCAGCCATCCTTGAGCCTGGCTCTGCAATCGCAGTCAGGAGCCCTTGGCTGGATCCCTCCTCTCTGGCAGGCTGTCTCTGTCTTTGTGCTGGGGGACTCCGCATTGATGGAAAGGGAAGTAGAAATCCTGCGCCTTACATGGCTGTCCACGTTAAATTCAATGACGCCTCCACATGGTGAGCGAGGACCCTTGGGAGGTAGTCAGATCTCGGTCAATGCCTGCTCTAGCACCAGACTAACCAAGAGATGGATTTTCTGCTTTGTCCCCGTTTTTGCTGAGATGACAATCACCTTGCCCTTGGCAAGGTGGACAAACTGCCACTGGCCGGGCTGGTGACCTTCCTAGGACTGGTATGACTGGAGCGGTTCTGAAGTATTAGCAATTCTCTTCCCATTCTGGCCTGCGAAGTCAGGCCTGCAGGGAGTGTCTGCAGTGACCAGACTTGGCCAACTAGAGTGCAGACAGCCCAGCCTCTTCATTCTGAATTACAGATACTTGACACATGTACTTAGTTATACAGTCAGTTTAAGTACATCGTTACCTATATATTTAGTTTGTGTAGTTAGTTTAAGTACATCCCAGGGCCTGTCCTCTCCTCTGTTCTGAGCATGGGTCCCTGTGGTCAACTGCTCTTGGTGGATGGGAAACCCCAGAAGAGACCCAAACCCTAGGTCTGTCTGGATACTTGGATCTGGCCAAGGAGACACGAGCAGCCCTGGGGAGGGCATGGTGTTGGTCTGTCCCCTTAGCCAGGAGATGCGGAGGCTTTGGGGACTGCAATGTTGGTGCAGATGATTAGAAAGAAAGTCGGTATCTCTGGGGGAAGGTTGGATATGAACAGTCCTGCCACACTGAGCCCTTCTCAGAGAAGCGGCTGCGAGGCAGATCTCCCTGGCCTCCCACAGTCTGCTGCTGGGGTCTGTCAGAGGTAGGCTGGGTGTGAGAAGGCCAGGAGCCTGGCCCAAGGGCTGAGCCACCCTGCGGGCACTCCCCCTTCCCTTCCCTGCGCTCTGCCTGGTCACCTCTTGTCCCTGCTCCTCATTGTCCCAGCATCTCTCCCCTCCTTCCTTCTCCCTGATGCAGGCAGCAGAGTGCTTCTCATTGAGCTAAGTCCTCCCCAGGAGACCCTGGCCATGCTGGAGGTGTTCTTGGTTGTCACACCTAGAGGAGGAGGTGCTTTGGGCACCCAGTGGGCCAGGGATGCTTTCTTATATCCTGCCATGCACAGGGAAGCCCAAGCCATAAAGACCACCCAGCCCCAGATCAGCAGTGCCAAGGTGGGGAGGCCAACAAAGTGGTGAGTAGAAGGAGGCCCTTCCCTGGGCCTGGACTTTGGGGATCCCCTGGGCTCTCCTGGCCTGAGCTTTCACCCTGTGTAGAGTGAGACTTGTTCTGGGTGGTCCCAAGGACCCATCCAGGTGCACCCAGGGGTTGGAGTAGCACCCAGGACCATCTGGGATGCCATTCCTCCCCTGCAGGTGTGGTTCCTATGGCCACCATGGAGTGCGTGAGCACTGGAGCAGGTAGTCCCTTGGTCCCTGTGATCTATTGCCTTTCTGGCTTGTGAGGGCTTGGCAGCCCAGCCCTTCCACACCCTTCTGGGCCATTCCCTCCTGGCCCTATGCCAGCTCAGCTGTCAGGATCTGCAGGCAACAGGGCACACCTCACCTCCATTGCCCAAGGACTGGGCAGTGGATCAAAGCTCAAGGTTTGGCAGCTGGGGGAAGATGGGCAGAATGGTCCTGGCCTAGGTGCCACTGAAGCACAGCCTCCCTGAGGTGTGCCATCTGCAGCCCCTGCACCTCTGTCTGCATCCAGCCAGCCTCCTCGGGTCCTTCTCTCTGACATTAGCACCTCCTTTCCCACCTCCTGTCTCTGCCCCAGATCCTTAGAGCCTGGTGCCACCATAACATGAGTGGATCCAGGGTGCAGCGCACCCACAGCCTGTCCATTCCTGCCCTGCAAGACGAATGCCAGCAACAGCAGCTGCCAGTGCACCAGCTCTAGGTCAGGCTCCGAGCGCTGGACCCCATGGACAGTCTCACTCATTCTTACCCCCCTCCCAGGTGGACAGTCACATCACCTTGTTCTGAAGTCACTCTAGTAACTCTGGCTTGGGCAGCTCTTTAAGGCCTTGACATTGTGTGACTTTCCCAATTAACCCTCAGAGCACTCTGATAAGGAATTACAGGTTGTATTTTCATTTTATAACTGGGAACATTGAGGCACAAAGAGATGAGCAAGTAATGGATTCAGACCCGGATAATCTGGTTCTGGGACTTTAACTATGCAAACTGCCTTCCACAAAAAGCGAAAGCAGATCTAGAGAGGTAAATTAACTTTCTCAGGGTCACAGAGTCAAGATATTTTGAGGATAATAGTGGTCCCCAGATGTGCCTTTTGAAGTGCCGTTCACTTTGCCTCAGTACTACAGAGTGTAGGGACATACATTTTTATATATATATATATATATATAAAATCACTTCCTTCAGTTTTTTTTTAGATGGAAGGAATTTTTAAAAAATGCTTATGTGCACCTATGACAGTTTCATTTGTAGTAAATATAGTTAAAGCAAATAGGAGGTAACACTCCACAGCTGACTTTGCAAAATGCAGAATATCATAGGAACTGAAAAACTACTTAGGCATGGTTCTGGACCAGTGTAATGAAGACGAGTCAGATAAACACAGCCTTTCATTCTGCTTTTAGAAACTCTTGAAAGCAAGTGAGGTTTCCATTCTCATCAACAAGGTGAAGCTCAGGAAGCTTAGTCACCAAGACCTGAAGTTCCATCTGCCCCCAGATGTGGTGCACTCTTACCATTAGCTTAGCCTGGGTCTTGCCCAGATGACTAAATACCAGGCATGGGTGCAGAGGTATGTGGGAGCAGGTGGCCTTGGCAGAAGAAGGAATGAATCATGACAGGTGCCGTCACCTCTGAGCGGCCCCAAGATCCTTGCCCAGGAGAGTCCAGAAGCTTTCACTGTGGCACATTGTGTAGTGAAGCACACAAAACTCAATCCAGCTGCAAAACTCTAAAACCAGCGTTTTGTTGTTTCTTTCCAGAGCTTTCTAGCTTTAGAGAAGTATGTTGACATGTGTGGAAGCTGAGCGAGCAGCCTCAGATTTGGCTTCTGCAAACCAGCAGGAGGCCTACTGCTGGCTTGGAGGCAGTTAAGGCCCACGGCAACCCAAGATCAAGGACATTCGTCTTGATCCCACAGCAGACGCTGCGACAGAGCCAGAGCAGGACCAGAGCCAGCTGTGCCTCTGCAGGGAGTTTGCATCTGCAGAACCTGCTGCTCCACCATGGGTGACGTGCCTGAAGATGAAAGTCCCACCAGGCCGGGGTGACGGGTCCTTTGCTCTTTACCTCCACTCTCCCTGCCCCACCAGGCCTGGAGGTGCCCAGCTCCCTTCTCCTGGGGACTGGGCAGGTGTCTGCCAAGTGGCCAGGCAGCCTCAGACCTCACTAGCCTCCCTGTCCGCTCCCAGGACTGTGGTTGTGCAAGAAGCCACACATGCAAGCAGGCATCAAGGTGACAGCCACACAGCCTCCCTGCTTGGAATGCACTCCAGCTCCACCACTGGAACAAGGTGACATGGGCACAGGACCTGAGGTTGCAGAGAGCTCCAGGTGAGAAGGGCCTTCCACACTCAAGCCATGATGAAGGACTTCCAGGTGCCAAGAAGAGCTGCACTGCACGTGGACCTCACACAACTTCGCTCACCGGGCAACGCACCACACGCACCGTGGCCCCTCTGCAGCCAGCTGCACCTCATGTCCACAAGCCAAGGAGAGAGATTTCCTGACCCCTGCAGAGACAGAGAATGCTGCAGATTTGATGGAAGCTTTCCAGGGGAAATGGAAGAGGCGTGACACCCAGCACACAGGATTCCTGAAATTCTCCATTGAATGTCCACTTTCCTACAGTGGCCGCCTTCTCCCTTGGTCCATCCCAAGTATCTCTCCTGTCACCTGGCTGTGGGTCCCCCTGGAACACCTTTTGACTTCCACAATCTGCTCTGCAAGGCAGAAGGGCCAACTCTTGGCAAAGCGTGGTCTAGTTAGAAAGCACCGATCAACAGCAAGTCCTAGAAGCCTTACTTCATCTGCTAGTACACCTAATTGTTTTTAAAAAATATTTCATGTTGTACTCAAACAGAAAATAGTGGATACCTATGTACCACCAAGCTAATCTGACTAATGTTAGCATTTTCCTTTCAATCTCCCATGTGCATGCTCATTCATATATTCTCTTTCTCTCTCTCTCTCTCTCTCTCTCTCTCTCTCTCTCTCTCTTCCTCTTTCAGATGAAATTACATCTCCCCTTGGCATATATGTGTTCTACTAATGAATGTCCTCTTCCTCTCTCCCTCCCTCTCCTCTCTCTCTCTTTCTCTCCCCAACACATTGCACATCCCAATTGATCCCAATTGAGTTTTCTCCATCTCTGGAAATACCCCTTTGCACACCAGTGCCATTGGTCTGAATCTGAGATCGTGCCCTGGTTATCATGTAACCAGGAAGCCGGAGAGCCCGGCTCTGAGCTCCAACTCTGCACCAACTAGCTAGGTAACCTGGGGCAAGTTGCTTAACTTTTCTCTGCCCCAGTCAAATAAGGAAGATGATAATAAATCATTCCTAAGTATAACAATCAAATGAAAACACATCTAAGTTGCCAAAAACAGAGCTTAGAAAAATTAATGTCTAATAACTATGAGCTATTCTTATGATCCATGAACAGGAAATACAATAGTTTTTTGATGTGTTTCTAAGATTTGCCTTAATCATAACCACCTACATGCGTGCATGTGTGCTCACACAAACACACACACAATTTCCTTTACAACTTGCTCTTCTCAGGGATTCACGGTTATGTTTAAATCCACCCATTTTGAAACGCAGACTGTTCATTTTAGTTGCTGCAGCGTGGTTTATCATTGCATTTTAATTTGCATTTCCCTGATCTCTCATCCTAAAATTTATTTTGGAACAGTAAAGAATCAAAGCAATTTTAAAGATGAGGGAGAATGCCAAGAGACGTGTCCTTTTATAGTGATACTAAGACTTTTAAGTCGAAGCAGTACTGTCTGATAGAACCTTTTCCAATCATGAAAATACTCCATACCTGTGCTCCTTGACATGGGAGCTACAGGTCACGCAGGTCTCCTGAGCACTTGCAATAAGGCCAGTGTGACTGGGGGCCTGAATTTTTACTGTAATTTAAATGCTAATAGCTTTTGGTAGTGGTGACATCCCCAAGGGACAACACAGGTTTAGAAATGAACACACTGTGATAAAGGTAGCAGAGACCAGCACAGGTACTAAAGAGACAGAAGAGCATCTGGAAACAGACCAGTGTCAGGTATCTGGACCACAAGACCCAGAGGACCCGGAGGGAAGTGATGGGCACAATTTTGTCAAATGTTTGGGTTTCCTTTTCTTTGAAATTACTTACTTTATCATTTGGTCATTCCCAATCCTCCAGGTGAATTGTATATTTTTTGTCTATCAATATGTCATAATTACTTGTGTACATGGATATATTATAACACATTTTAGTATATAGACTTTAAGTAAGCACTTTATTTAAAATTTTAAATATTCAAAATTGTATTTTAGGATTTTGCTTTTTACACCTTACTTAAGAAATCTTAAAATCACAAATTAGTCTACTATTTAAAAAATATGTTAAACTTCGCAATTCAATTTCTACCTGAAATTCACTATTAAACATTGTACGGAGCACAGCTCTAGACGAACACCCCTCCCTGTCGGATAATCCATGTCCTAGCAAATTAATCATCCACTCCTTTTACTTGATTTCAAATGCTTCTTCAGCATTTTAATTTTTTCCAATAAATTTTGAAAAAAAGTTTGTCTACTTCTTTAGATATTCTCATTTAGTTTTTATTGAATTTAAATTCATAGAATAATGTGGGGGAATTCTAAAGACTTAGTGTTTTCTGACCATGAACATAATATATCATTCCATTGATTTAGGTCTTGTTTCATGTCCTTTAATAATGTTGTAGCCCCTTCGGATGCATCTCTAGAGTATCTTTTTATATTTTTTAGTATTCCCAGGTGGTGTGCACTTCATTTTATTGTAATTTTTTTGCAATTAAGGAATAAGATAACTTAAATTCACAATCCTGACTGCCACCTATTAATATATGCATAGGAACGTTATGAATTTTTGAAATTACAGGTAGCAACATGTTTGAAATCTTATTACTTGTCATAGCCTGTGGTCTGGATTTTTACTTGACATTAGTCATTCATCTGCAAAATTCACAGTCACTACTTATGCTTCTCTGTGTTATGTCTTTCATTTATTTTTCATGTCCTATGGTGTTGGTTAGCACATCTGGGAAAATGTCAACCAGAAAATGTGATAGAGGGTAACCTTGTCTCATTCCTGATTTTAATGAGATGCTAATGTAGTTTTTCACTGTCAAGAAAAGGTGCTTGCTCTAGATTTTAGACAGGTACTCATTATTAATTCAGGGAAATTTTTCTATCTCCAGATCCAAAGAATGATTAGTTGGGTTTTTTTTTTTTTTTTTGGCCTTCTTTTGTCTTTATTGATTGCTTTGAATTAATCATGATTTAGAGTTTGATTTTCTTTTAAAAATCAATCCTGTTTATAATTTTCCCTATACTTGCTGAAATAATTAATATTATTGATAGATACTTAAAACATTATTTCCTTAGGAATCCCCCTCAATCCTTCAGAGCAAGGGCTACATATCTATTCCCATAACACCATGAATTTCACATCACAGCATTTTATACTCATGATTATTTATGTAGTGTATTATTATCTCCTGTATCTAAATTTCCCCATGGACCATGCATCCCATGAGAATAAGGATTACATATTCCCATCCTCTTGCACAAGAGTGGCCACATGGTAGAAACTCAGTGAATTTCTTTTAATGAAATGATATTTGAAAAGAAGAATATAGAAATCAGGATATAGGATAACCTGCCTAAAATCAGGTGACAGAAATGTGGCCATAATTACTACTGTGTACTGTGTTCCAAATGGATCAGGCAGAGCTAATCCCTGTGATCCCTAATCTAGCAGAAGTTATATATGTATGTAAAACAAGATACACAATAGAAAGTCTTCCCATGGACCACTGAAGGAGGAAAAGGTGACCCTTGGCTGGCTGACATTTTCTTGGAGCAGATGTCTTTCAACAGAGAGTTGGGGATCAGGTATCCAGCCACTTGGTTCCCTGGGGCTCTTGGCGCTGTGTGCTGTGCAGAAGGCCTCCAGGGCTGGGAGCACCGGGGCCCAGGAATAATAGTAACCATGCCAATAACATCAACCATGGGTGCAACCCAGCCCCAAAGGCTATGCACTATCCGGAGAGAAGTTTGGGCAGAAATTCTAATGGCACTTTACTGAGGTCACATGAGAGAAGTTTGGGAGCAGAAAATACAGCTGTACATTAGCAAGAAAAATATGAAGCAATATTGCTGTGGATTGGGCAGGGAAGGGTGTGAATGGCTGAGCTTCTCTCAGGTGGAGTGCTGATGGGCAGGTTCAGCTCTCTCCTCCTCTAGCACAGCATGCTGTGTCTCTTGTATGTGTGTGTGCATCTGTCTGTATGTGTTGCATGGTCCCATGATTTTGTAAAGAAAGGAGCATCCCTTCTTTGCTTGGTGTAATGGTAATTGTCCAAGAGCTTCAACCCTCAACCCTTCCAGGAAACTTTCCTGGCATCCGAGCGTGTCCACTGAGTGAGGGGCCCCTCCTTGGACATGAACACCACTCTTAAGCAATTTCCCTGTACCAGGACGACTTGCTCGTGTGGGTGTGTTTTCTGGAAGACTTGACCTCCTCAGTGGAAGGGCTGTGTTGGTCATTTCTCTCTCCTGTGCTTCTGGAACACAGCAAGTGCTCAGTCACATGCCTTAAATGCCACAAACAAGGACCAGTCCACCACTGATGGCAACCTGATGGTCATGTCTCTGCAGTTTCTAACCTACAAAGATCCAATTCCTTAGCTGCACCCCAGGGTTCTTGGAGGTAGTGAGATTGGATTTCTCAGAGCTGAAGGGTGCTTCCCTTTTAGCCACAGGGGCTGTGGCAGACCTTAGGCGAGATCTTACCAGGATGACATCTGTGCTTTCCGAGCTTAGCTGGAGGGGCAAAAGAATATCAGGCAAATGGGCCCCTTTTAAAGCACCTGCAAACCAGGGGCTCAAGAGAATCTCAGCCCAAGAGGAAACTCGAGGCCCCGGTCTTCCATGGGCCTTCCCAGGAGCCTAAACACACACTGGTTCTTCCGTCCCGAAGGCTCCCCACCTGCACTCCACCGACACACATGCATGCACATGTATGCAGACGCACACACACAGTGCTTGTTCATACACACACACGGGCACTGTCACACACACAGCTGCTGCAAGCCCTCTCCTGTTTCAGATTTCTGCCCCTGTGGGGATGTCTTTCTCCCCTCTGGCATATCCTTTCTCAGAACGGAACCCCTCTCCTTCAGATTCAAAAACACAGCTAGTTCGTAATCACACATCCATTAATATGATGATCTAGCACAGGTCTGTCTGCCCCTCCAGACCGCAGATCCCTGAAGGCAGGGATCATTTATCGCTTTATATTTAACTTCTCAAGTTTTGTGTAGTGTGCTGGGTGCTTAAACGTTGTCTAGTCAGTTCTTCTGTTGGAGTAGCACTCACCTTCTCCTCTTCACACAATTAGTGCATGGGCCTCATAGTGAGGGTGCAAGACAGGTTGGAAGACATGGAACCAGTCTGAAAGCACTTGGAGTCCTCCTCGTTCATCTAGAATCACACCTCACCTCAGACCTCCTCTGGGATAATCAACTTGGATCCACCACCTTAGTCCCAGAATTAGCTAACAGTGCCCCACCAGGTCCAAAATGGATTCCCATTCCCCTCATTGGGTGACAAGGACACAAGTATTTGTCTGAAGATACCAGCTGATGTCCCAGCTGCAGGCAGAGATTGCTGCCCTTCTGCACAGAGCTAGGTGTTGCAGAAGAGCATAGGCCTGGGAACAGAAGTCACAGACCCCCGCCCCAGTCCTCCACGCAGGTATTAGAGCTGAAGCACTAGACTGCTGCACAGGTCACCACCACTCATTGCAAAATAGGGACAGATACCTCCCCTGGAAGAATGCTGTATGGATGATGTAATAAATGAATGTGTCGTGCTCAGAGCACTTCATAATGTTAGGGTGAGAGTTATCAATACACTTGCTAAGTCAGAATAGAATATCGCTGTACAGCAGAGGGTTTGAAGTCACGTGACATTGACAGATTATATTAACGTTCAATGCTTTCTCCCTCTGCACCCACCCACCATCCAGCTTTGGGCTTGGTCCTATGTCTCCTTTGAACAATGGAAACTATTTAGAAGTAATCAAGTGCCAATCAAGCAAGGTTTTAAGAGGCTCTGTGTGTTTCCGCCCATCTTTCTTGAGCTCCTCTCAACCTTGACTGGAAGAACCTTTCTCAGTAGGCATTACCTCTGTAGCCTGGGTCCTAGGAATGAATGGTTTGTGGAGCTGACCTGAAGTAAAGCCCAATCCAGGCCAGCAAGCCACCACCATCTGGCGCACCACTTAGATTTGGAGTGTAGTTCATGGTATTATTCCAGCAAAACCCATGGCACTGACCCACATTGAAACCAACACTCAGTTACACAGGCATAATGTGAAAGGTGCAATCTTAATTTGATGGACAAGTTATGGTGTTATTTGCAAAATAATCAGCTGTGTGCCTTAGTAAGGTTGTGGTTGCAACACTTGCCTCTTTGAGGTCAACTCCACTGATAAGTCTTTACCCTCTCTGGAACTCCAGGGCTTCAAACCCCAAGAAGAAAGACATGTTGAGCTCAAGTGAATGAATGTCTCAAGTGTTTTTAGGGTGAAGTATGAGGAACTTACTCAGAATATGAAACCTGGGTCAAGTTTCCCATACCAAGCTGCAATTAAAATTTCCACCTCCTAAAAGGCAATTACAAAAAAGAAAAGAAAAGAAGAAAGTCCAAAGAAACCATTTTAATGCCTATAATTTTCCTAGTACTTACACGTCCCATTAAGAAGAAAAATGACATTAAAATAATTTTAAAGGTTTTGGCTTAAGCCCACTGACATAAGGAAATCCCCCTGCTTAGAATCAAGTTCTCATTATCTTGGCGGAGCTTGCATTAAAGATGGACTCCTGTGGAGATCTGATCGAGAGATTGGGTTCCAGCTGGGAATGGCCATACCGAAATTAATATGGCGCCAACCTTCCCACAATGGGCCCTGCAAGACTCTTGGCCTGGCGACTCTCTTCAGGGCCCTTTGGATGGAAATCTGCCAAATTCTTCCTGTGCTTGCTCTGCTTGGGGATTGTCCTGCATTCTTTCTGGTGCCAGTCCTGATCTTTCAAGATTCTCTTTTATCTTTTTTATACAAATATATAGATATTCTAGCTCAGTTATATGCAGCTTGTCAACACAAACATTTGCAGGAACTTTTTCATCCTTCATGTTTCATGAGGTTCTGTTTCTTCCCTGGTTAAAGTCAGATTTCAGTCTGTTGAGAGGCAGGCCTTGGAATCTCTCAGTGGTCCGTTATCTCTTAAGTTGATGAAAGTCATTATTAACCTCTTAAGTAACAAGCTGTTGAGGACGAAGCCTGGTAATTCGGCTCCTGTGTTTGCATTCAGCCATTGGCGTGCTTCCTGTCTCTGCAGAGCTGCAGGAACGGACCAAGATGTCACGGGCCACCTGTCAGGCAGCTGTCAAGTGGGAATGATTTTCAATCACTGCCAAGCAGGTTCTAGATTTGAACCAATGACCTAGGAAGAAAGTCTCCATAGCCTATTACCAAATCATCCCCTGAGCCCTTTGCTTTCCTGACTAACACCCTTTCCAATAAAACTCCATTTTTGTCATTGAATCTGTCAACATGCCTACAAATCCCTGAAGGGTGAAATTAATTTGAACTACAGAGTTGGACAAACATGCTCAGAAGTGAGCTCTTCAGAAATAAAAACCAGTATTTCAGACATTGATCCATTTTGGGGAGAAAAGCCTTGGTTTCCCTCTTGGAGCCAGGGGAGGGTGGGTAGGGAGCAGTCGGCATTAAACAAAGGATCTGCTGTGCAGTTTACCACCTGGCAAATCTTAACTATTCCAAACCTTAGTTTTCCTATGGCTTCAGGCAGGTGAAGCCAGTGTGCTGGTGGCCGAAACTCTTGGAGGTTAAGAGCAGCGTCATTCTGGAGTGTGTTGCTTCCTCTGAACGGGCTCCCTGGGAGTTTCAGCTTGATTGCGTGAGTAAAAGGGGTTCAGAGCATTTCAAACCTATCTCTTCTTCTTCTTTTAAACTTTTCTTTCTTTCAACCGTAAACCCACCAAGAATTGCAGAAGCTTCCTGTGGCAGGAAACAGCTTATCTCATAATTTCTATCCCAGCAACATCCACATGGTTCAAACCTTGTTGGAAGCTCAACATATCTTCTTTAAACTTTGATGATATTTGTAGTGAACCACCCCAGAAAATAACTAGATATGGCATGAAGCTAAGCTGAGCACACTCTCTGAACTTGGGGAAGGGAGGATCTTGGAGGGGAGGAGGGAGGCCCTTGAGTCAGGAGGCAGTAATGCTTTAGAGTTTGTGGCCTGCCCTAATTCCCAGTGTCCATTTCCTGAAGTTTTCTGTACACATTGAAGTACAAACACCTGCCTGTAGGACGCATTCTGAGCCTTGCACAGAGGTGAGATGGCCAGTGAGAGGGGAGGTTCTGAAGGTGGACAGGGCAGATGCAAGTCAACAAAGATGCCATCTGGAACTGTAAAGAGTATAAAAGGATGCTTTATGTGGATTCGGCTTGTGCAGTAGGCAAACCTGTGTGTCTACCTGCTCTGTGTGTATGGGAGGTAAACTGCTTTTAAACACCTGACATCGGATTCTGGCTTTTTCTTTCCAACTGGGTGACCTTGGGCCAGTGACAAAGCTGAGTCTCCACTTGCTCATCTACACAGTGTGAGACCCATTGCCTTCCACGTGGGCAGCCTCGGGGTTAAATGTGGTAGGTGATGGACCTACCCTCCTAACTGCGGTATGATAGGCATCCAGCAAACAGCCAATACTGCATGTTTTGCTCAGTTTTCTCGCTGCTGTGACTAAAAGATCTGACCAGAACAATTTTAGGGGAGGAAAAATTCATTTGAGGACTTGCAATTTTAGAAGTCTTGGTCCATAGAGAGCCAGCACCATTCCTTGGGGCTAGAGGTGAGGCAGAACATCATGGCGGAAGAGTGTGGCAGAGGGAAACAGCTCACATGATGATCAGGAAGCAAAGAGCGACTCCGTTTGCCAGATACAAAAGATGTACCCCAGAGGCACACCCCCAATGTCAGGTGTTTAAAAGCAGTTTACCTACCTCCTCCAGCCACACCCTACCTACCTACAGTTACCACTCAGTTAATCCCACCTGGGGATCCAGTAACTGATTGTGTTAAGCCTCTCATAACCCAATGGTTTCTCCTCTAAACCTTCTTGCGTTGTTTCACACCTGAGCTTTTGGGGGACACCTGATGTCTAAACCGTAGCGCTGCATTGCCAGTGCCTGTTTCATTGCTATTGTTCTCACACACGCACTTGCCCATGTCAGAGCTTTCTGGGCTGCAGGAGACTCTGTAAGTAGCCAGTCAAGCCGAGGACATTAAACCACAAGTAGCTTTGAGAATGTGCCCAAGGGACTTCTGTGATCACTTCAGGATGGGTAGGAGAGCCAGGGTCTTGACACCCTTAGAGTAGCCACAGTGGATGGAGCCAGTAGGTGAATACTCCCCAGTTTCTGTGCTCCTGGCTTTAATACAGTCTCACAGAAGTCCCACTTGGTTGGGCCCCCACTGCCCACATTCATAACATACACACTCGTGCACGCGCCCTAACATGGCCCTCTTGCTCCTACCAAGCTTGCTTTTCTCCATAACAAAGGCCTCCAAGGATGCGGTCCACTTAAGCCATTGGCACTCAAACCCTATCTCCAGGTCTGCTCTCAGAACCCAGCTGAGATACGTCCATGGGCATGGACCCATCCTGGAGCTCTTAACCTGGAGGTGCCACTTGAGTGCCGACTGGCCCTCATGTCAGCATGGGATTGTAAATTCGTTCCGAGTGTCTGACCCTGTGATTTTGGGTCTGTGCTCATATTGAATGCATTTTGTTTTCTCCTGAAGGCCTATAACACTTGGCTCATCCTTCCTGGTCACAGAGGCTCCTCCTGGTTCCTCAGTTCTGCTGCTCTAGGGGATGTGCGCCCATCTCTTGGAACACCCACCCTTGGCACCCAAAGGGCTCTTCGATGTGTGCAGCACATTCAGTATTTTTTGTTAGACCATCCCAGACATTCCCTCCAACTCAGTAACAACCTATCCAGCCATTTCATTTATTATAGCAGCAGACACTTAATTTCATTAATGGAATAGAAACTATCTAATTGAAGCCCATTCCTTTCTTCATAGAGCATACAAGGAAAACACACAATTTTCTAAATACATGTCCTTTGCATAAGCCTCTACTGAAGAGACAAAACAATGGCCACCCCCACAAAATAAATGAAGTTAATCAGGTCCCTAATTGAAGACGAGTGAGTCTAATGGTGCATGAGTTAGAATGATCTGCCATACCAACATAGACACTTTCTCTGATGCTATTGCTAAAGAAATGCATTTTCAATGACCTCACAGTTTTCATTTCAAAATAATTATTGCTCTTTGCATGCATGATTGTGACCTGGGCAATTAGAACATAATTTCTCCCTGGGTTCCATTCCTCCAGATCAGGTGGCTCCACCAAGGTGGCAGTCCTGGCTAGTGACGCTTGTTGCCAAAACATTGAACAGCGTCTGGACTTTCCTCCACATGAGGGTGGAGCATCTTGGATTTGTACTCTGTGACCTTGGCTTGTGCATTGATTGTTATGGAGTGATCTTGAAAGAAATGTAGTCCTGGCTACTTCTGCCCTCTCTTCAACAGGGAGGAGACTGACTTCCCTGGGCCGTCCTGAACCAGGAAGAGCAGATGAGTGTTTCCTTTGCAAAAATAAGAAATGGGGAATTTCAAAGGCTAACTCACTTTCACCAGAAAATGTCAGGCCCTCCAGTCCTGAGATGAATCTTCTTTCCTCTAAAATGGTTATGAGATTCAAGCTGGAAAGACTATTTAAAAATGAGGATTCCTTTCCTCCACACTCAGTCCCCGGTCACAGGGACTGGCTCAGCGATGCTGAGGCTGATGTTGGGAATCTGCACTTTTAATAAATATTTCAAGTAACTCTGACATAGGCAGTCCAAGGACCACATCTTCAGAACATGCAGTTGTACAGCAGGTCATGTACAAGAATTAAATTCAAGGAAGACAATCTTTTAGAATTAAGGGAACTTCTTATATGCTGGTAAGAGGGAATTTGGGTAATTATTATTAATGATAATGATAATAGTTACCAGAGTCCTTAATGGGTATAGTCACTGTGATAAATGTTTTATTTACATTATCTAAATGAATCCTTAAAAACCCAGGTGGCCCCTATAATTGTGCAATCCTACCAAGTAAGGACTATGTTCCTCCCTGTTTTACACCAAGGCCTCTCAAAGAGGTAGAATAAATTTCCTGAGGTTCATTATTAATAAATATCAAAGAAAGGTCTGGAATTCTAATCTCTTTAACTTTGAACCATGACAGAAGGCTTCGCATGGCAAGAGAGATCAGTCTGAGAGCCTCCAGCCTGTTTATGATTGGCTTCAGTTCAAGGGTGGGACCTCCTCACCTCTCATCAGGCCTCAGCTCCCAACATTGCTGCCTGGGGGACTGTTTCCAACACATGCTTTGGGGACACATGTCAGCATCCTTATCTGCTACCTCCTCCTCCTCCATTGCTCTTCTCACAGCCATTTGGGAGGAAAATGACCACGTTTGCTGGAAGTGCTTCCAATTGGTAGCCGCCACCTCTCCTATCAAGATGCCACTGTGCCTTTGACGTTCCAGTCACTCACATTCCATCTTGGTTAAAATGAGGAAGGCTGGGGGCTGGGGGAGTCCACTTGCAGAGACTGCGGATGCTCAAAGTAAACACTCACTCATAATCTCTAGGCCCGAGTGGCATCTCAGCTAGAAACGTCATTCGCCTTTGGAAATCTAACCTGAAACCTATTTATTTACACACGAGTTGTTTTTTGCTTTGTTCTGTTGCTACGTGAATGTGTGTTTGCATTGTGTTGTCACCCTCTGAGCAAGGTTTGGAGCTTGTCAGGTTGGATTCTTTAAAAGTCAAATAATAATAGTGATAATAATAAAGAACTGGCCTTCCCTCCCCCTCAACCAGGTTGTCTACATGATTATGAGTGATTACATTTTGATTTTCCAAGCTTGCTGCAAATAGGCCTGAATCAGACCTGATTTCCTGTCATAATTGCTTTCTGCGTGAAGAGGTCTTTTCCAGAATCCTCTGCTACTGCTGTTTTAATGGGAAGCCTGTCTATTTGTATGTTAATAGTTTCCTCCGAGTTATTGGGCTTGTTGATGGAAAAGCACAAATCAGGTGCTTCACTATTTCCGAGTTTACTATTAATCGTGGATGCTCTGTGCCAACATGACACCTTTTCAGCCTTCTCTTCCCTGACATTCTTGAATGACTCGGGCTCCCTCTCAGGAAGCAGCACCTGCCTGGGCTGCTGGCTCAGTGGAACCGTGGTGCCAGCAGCCCCACAAGTCAGTCTGCTGGGGAGGATGCTGGCGGTCCCAGTGCTCCATCACTCGGCTCCTGACTCCCTGGCACATGTCTACCAGCTTTGCTGTGCAAGTCTCCTGTACCAGGCGAAGGGCCGAGGCACATGGGTGCCTCACAGTAGCAGAGGAACCCAGGAGAGACAGCTCGGTGCTGAAAACAGAACAGCGGGGACTTTGAATCCAGACTCTGCAGACCTCCCTAATTTCCAGTTTTCTCACTGTGTGTGCACGAGAGAGAGAGAGAGAGAGAGAGAGAGAGAATATGACTCATTCTTTCATGCGATTTATCTTTAATTTACTGTGGAGTTTAATAATAGAGTGTCCATGAAGATATGTAGACCAGCAAATAGTAGCTCTCAACACACGATCGTTAAAATCCAGCAACTCAGAATCTAATCTTCATAATGATGCACCCTTTGCTTCATCCACAGCACAGAGACTTCCATCCCATTTCCTTCCTGTTCCTTCCTCTTGGTGCCTAGAACAATTCATGGTCATAGTCGTTGCTCCGTAAGCAGCTATGAACGAGATGACTGGAGGAATTCTGTCTTCAGATGTTGGCTGCCTCTGTTAGATCCCAGTCCTTGGACCAAACAAAGAGAGCTTAGGAATGGAAGTGGGTTGCTGAGAGCTCTTGACCTGGGAGGTGTAGGTGGGCGTGGGCATAGAACAAGATATAAACAAGGAACAAGGACAGCAATGTGCAGTTTCTTATAAGTAGGGCCCAAGAAGCACCAGAATAAGAGTCACCCAGAGTATGCATGAAAACGCACACCTGTCAGACCCCAGCCCAGGGTCACAGAAACGAGCATCTGGGGACACACCCTGGGAGTCCTCACTTCTAACAAGCATCCTAGACAACTCCACTTTACATTCCTGTTTGAAACGCCAGCAGAAAGCTGGATTTGGGTTTCAGCAGGGGGCAGTGACAGCTGTAGTCGGGGTCCAAGAGAGCCAGGCAGCTCCTTGGAGGAGAGGACGTTGGAAGTAAGGCCTGAACAATGAGGAGGAGAGTGCCAGGTGAAGAAAGAAGGCCCAGATGCCCCGCAGCACCGAGGGCTCCAGAAATTGAAGGGAGACCTGCAGGAGGGAGATGCGGGGGCCAGGTAAGGGATCCAGATTTTATTAGGCAGTTTTTGTAAATATATTTAGATACACAGATCTGTGTAATCCATGGATTAACTCACAGATGTTTGAAAGTTTGCACTGACAATATGGGAAATGGACACAATGCAGAGCTGAGTGGGATTCGGCAAATGCATCTGGGAAGCACACACGGATCCCTGACCGGACGTGTGAGTCCAAGCGTTCTGAGAAACAAGCAGATAGTTCTATTAAAAGATGATCCCTAAACCGACAGGCGAGGACACAGAGGAAGGAGCATGGGGAAGGCACTGTGATTCATGAACAGTTTTTTTAAAACCATGATATTTATACTCTTAGATTCCCCTCTGAATCTTAGATTGCCTTTGAATCCAACCTCCTGCCCAACTTTCCCTGGTTTTCTGAACAAAACTCAGGATGCATAAGGGGCTAAACAATCAGGGATTGCCAGTCCTAGGCACACCTATGACTGTCCATGTGCTAGAACCTCCCAAAGTCTTGGCTTGATGGTGTTCTTAGTGTGGATAATAATAAATGCCTCCCAGGGCTGTCTCAAGGACTGACTGAGTTCAAGTACATGGAAGGTTGGCATGCAGTGGGTGCTCGGTGGAGGAGAGAGAAAGGCCAGGAGCAGTAAACGTGATTGAAAACATCATAAAGATCTTTTCTTTAAAGCTCAGGGGAGCCGAGCCTAGAAGCTTTCCAATCACATTTTGGCTTAGGAGAATCTTGGCCTGCAGTAATGGAAGCCAGGAGCTTCACCCCCAAAGCTGTGTGCAGTGGCTGCTCCCCCGGCTCAGGAATCCTGGAGATTGCAAAACCTCCTCACTGCAGTGACTCAGTGTATGGCTTCTCCACAGGGTGACCACAGAAGCAGGTGCAGGCTGAACCCCCACCAGGACATGGCCTGGCTCTCCTGCCTGCTGCCCCTCAGCCCAGGGCAAGTTCTCAGGGAGCCGGTAGCCCCATGGCCCTTCACTGACTGGCAGTGCAGACCACTGCATCCTGCGTGACTCATGGCACCGGGTGGGGCACATCTTGGTGCAGGGGCGTTCAAGGGAGAGGAGAGCCTGTCGTGACAGAGCCCCCACATTCAGTGCTGAGTCACCTCCTGCATGTCCCCAGCCACCCGCGCCTCTCTTCTCCACCAGCCTCCCCTCAGGTCCTAACCATGCCCATTTCTGGGAAGGCAGGAGGCAGCGGATCGCCCAGACACACCACAGCAGTGGCAGCCCAGGAAGAGTTACAATAGCACCCCAGGAGGACTAGTCATACACAAGTGCTTGCTGTATACAGAGTCTTCAGTAAAACTGGGAATTGGGATGGGGCAAGGAGGACTAGTGTACCGAGTCACAGAGGGAGGAGCAACTTTCCAAGGCTATGGGGGCAGAACACCAGACTTAGAATATGGATCTCGCAGACCAGCTCCCAGTGAGCCCTCAGTCTTCGGGGTCTGCTGCAGAGTCTGCACCAGTGCACCCGCCAACGTCCCCACTCGACTGTCTAGGTTCAATTGCGGGGTATCCCAGGGAGCCCGCGAACACCATGTGAGCCGGTTCAACAGGTGAGACCCGCAGCAGCTGAGGACCCAGGAGAAGGGCTTCCAGGAGCAACGGTGCAAGCCAGATCCAAAGGCAGACAAGAAGTAGAGCCCGAGAAGGGCTGGATGTGAGCCTGGTAGACCCCCAAGAGGCAGAGAGCAGCTGCCCCTCCTCCTGTCGCTCTCCTCCCTCCCTCTGCTTCCCCCTTTCTCTGCCCCTCTTATCTTCCTTCTCGTTCTCTCTCTTTAAACTTCTTGATTTTGAAAAAGCTGCATATCTACATGCAGTTCTAAGAAGTCTCACGGAGAGGTCCGCACGCCCCGCACCCCGTTGTCCCCACGGCAGCCTCCTGCGTGATTTGTAATTACACGACCACTGTCACCGACACCATTCTCCTGCTCTTTTTAAGGAGAAAGGGCTGCACACATAAATAATAAAACAGCCACTTTATTATCAAGTGGCTCTGGGAGCAAGGGTGACTTGTGAACTGTCCCTCGGACAGGTCCTTATGTCTTTGGTAGAGTGTGTGTGCACACACCAGCTATGCGTGTTGTGTACACACGTACATAGGTACACGTGTATGAACAAAGTCTATTACTTGAAAGGCATGTTTACATTTATCTAACTGAAATTGGGAATTCCTTATGAACTAACAAAAGGAAAATGGTTTTGAATTTGAACTTGGAGTATTTGAAAGAGAGAATTAATCTTAAGGGATTGGGGGGATGTTCTAACAATTGTGTTGAGCAACTCCCTTGGTTCTGTGAAGGAAGACTGGAATATTCTTTCCTTTGTATGAAATTCCAGTGTGGCACTAGAACAGCTGTCAATCGATATCAATCCCATGTCTTCGTCCTGTTGGAGTCTCTCTTCCCACAGGGGTTTTGAAGTAGATTTCATGAAAGGGAAGTCAATGCCTTTTCTTACACACAGACATATTTGCTGCGTGCTGCAGGGCTGGATTCCAAGGAAAGATTCTGTCCTGGGAGGTGGGAAGTCCCATTTTCTTTTTCCCTCAGGAGGAAAAAATTTAAAAAGGAGCAAAATGGAAAATGTGCATCAAGGTAAGCGACAGAAAGATCTGCGAGAACCAAATTAAGAATGTGCTTTAATAAACACAGACTATGCCTCCAATCCCATAACACACGGGCACCTGGTTCCTGCGAGGTGCTAGCTGTCAGGTAAAGCCTGGAAACAGGATCTTGACAAGCATCTGCAACAAAGATACTACCACGTCTATGTTTCAGGTGTTGGAGGTTTTTTTCTGTTGTTGTCTGTGTTTGCTTTTAGGAATATCAGCATGGATTTTGAGCATCCCTAATTAAAAAGTCTCAAATCTGAAACGATCTGAAATCTTAAACTTAGTGAGTGTCATGTCACCACTTGAAGTTTCAGATTTTGGAGCACTGTGGATTTCAGAGTCTCCGACTCGGATGCTCAACCTGTGCTGTGTAATCCACATGTGAGGAAGGGAGCCAGGAATCAAGCCAGGGATTTGGTGGTTCACAATTCACATACCCAGGGTCTGTCTCTAGGCCCAGTGCTCTCCCCAACACATGCAGGAAACACAGTTTTTGAGTACTGTGCTGTGGGTGTTTTGAAGCTTCTTTGCAATTTTTAGTATTTTTAAGTTAGCTATGTTATTTGCATATTTTATAATCCTAAATCATTCAAACAGTTCCATAATTTGACATTCACTCATCCAGTCATTGTGTAAAAAATGGGTCCAATCTTTTTGGAATATACCATTGTCATACACATCAAAGACCGCACAAATGTTTATAAACATCGGCATGGTGGTTTCTATTTTATGGAAATAATTTATTTAAGTTAGGTGCATAACAATGTTGGCCATGTGATATTTTATTCGAGAGATGCATCTGAAGCAAATCAGGGTATAATCACGGTGATGTGACACCCAGAATGCTGCCACAGCAATGATGAGAGATGACACAGCTCTTATGTACCAGGTGTTTAAGAAATGATTAATAAGCACCTACTAGAAATCCGACAAGGATTTCTGGCAAAGGCTCTAGAAAATCTCTTGTGAAACCAAATCCTGTCACCAAGAACGATACATCAAGAAACTTCCGTTTGAGGGAGAAAATAGATATTAATCAAAGAATCACAAACGGAAAAGTAAAAACGCAACTCTGATCAGTACTAAAAGAAGAAGAGGAGGAGGAGAAAAAGAAGGAGGAGGAGGAGGAGGAGGAAGAAATGGTCTTTCCATAATTATGAAGGCAACACTGACCAAGAGAGAGCCAAGATATTCAGATACCTCCCCAAGGAACAGCTGAGTCAGCTGGGACCTGATGTTTATTATGAGTCTGAAGAGAGATGGGTGAAAGATATATAAACGAAAGATAGAAAATAATGCTTGCACTGTAATTATGATACATAAATATACATACGTAGACAGAGATGGAAAGGAATTTGCAAAAGAAATAGAAATTGCTCTGTTAGGATGGTGGAATAGTGGGTGGTGTCTTTCTTTTCTGGAAATGATCTGTAAAGTTCCCATATAATTTTATTGTTACATATTTTAAGTGCAATATTTATTACATTGCACTGCACCTGATTATATTTTTTTTTATATTTATTTTTTAAAATTTTTACAGACTGCATTTTGATTCATTTTATACACATGGGGTACAACTTTTCGCTTCTATTATATTTTTTACATATTCAAAGTTACAAACTGTCACTCAAAATAACCTTTATTTTTTTTCCCATTGAACCAACTAAGCATCCCTCAATCTTATTTTTTTATTTTTTTTTCAAAATAGCCTTTAAAAAGTCTTTCATGCCCTGTATCATTAGTTTATGAATGTAAATATTGTTTTTTGAAAACTCAGATTAATGAATGTTCACTCGCAGGACAATTGTTTGGGGTTAAAATATTTGTGTTCTTTACCAAGTTAAGTGTTTATAATAAATTTTCTATTTCTGTTTCATCTCCCTTCTATTCACAATCTCATCTGCTTTATATATCAAAGTTGAAGACTGAAAATTTATCAATACTGTAATAAGGTTAAACTTCACCCTCTTTATTTTCTCTCCAATAAAAGGGTCCGTTGAAAGAATAAAGGGGGATCTCATGAAAATAAAAGGGAGACCTATAGACTAGAGGAAGGGGGAGGGAGGAGGACTGAGGAAGGGCGTGCTGGGGACGGAGATGGACCGAACCATCTCCATCTATTGTGTACCTATCGTTGTGCACCCGAAGCCCACCACTGTGCATAATTAGAATGCACAAACATAAAGAAGTAATTTTGCTAAATTTGAAAGGATTGGTTGATCTTATAAACAGGAAATTAAGAGGACATTGATGCCACACTGCTGGCAGATGGCAGGAGGTCAGTATATTGGGACCCTGACTGTAGTTAATGTTTCAAGGTCTGGGTCCCCTCCCAATGAGAGGAGCCCTGGGGTGAGCCATGAGCTGCAGAGGCCCACAGAGCCTGCTGGGCTGGCCTGGCCTCACTGTTCCCTGTTCAGGGAGGATTTCTGAGGCTCACTGTATCCAGCACTGCTTCCATCAGGAGCACAGGGCCAGTAGGTCCCCCAGCACCCAAGGTGCTGGGTAAACAAATATGCCACATCTAGATTCCTCTTTGTGCAAACAAGGATTTCTAGCAAGGGCTCTAGAAAATCTCTTGTGATCCTGAATGAGGATCACAACCCAAGATATACAGGAATCCAAACATCCCTCTGTGCCTAGGACCTCGGAAAAACGGGAAGTAATTCTCCTGAACCCAGAGCCCTTGCTTCCCCTGGGACAGTGGAAAGGCTAAGCCACCTATGTCTTCCATCATGTGCAGCTGATAGATATCAGGGCACTCTGAAGCCCTTGAACAAAAAAAGCTTCAGGGAAACCAGGGGAAGAACTCAGGCTCCTGGGAAGCCTTGAGAAGGTCTGATGTCATCTCCCTCCTGCTAGTTTCCTTCCCTCCTCTTCCTCCTCCTCTTCCTCGTCTTTCTCCATCATAGTCTTTCCTCTTTTCAAGCTCATTTTCCCTTTATTCTCCAATTTTATTCGTGCCTCATTTTCTGATGGACACGTATTCTTGTACACATTTGAGAGGCTCAGGGGGATGTTGTGACTCTGTACACGTGGCGCAGTGGACTTCACTCTTGACTTTCTCTCACTCCGACGCCTCTTCCCCTCTTTACTATCAATCCTCTTCTTGGTCCGTCTCTTTAGCTGGGAAAGCCGGCAACAAGGACAGGAAGACACCTGCAGCCGATCAGTGCTGTAAGAGAAGCCCTGCCCCGTAGTGCAGCCAGGGCCCAGCTGTGTCCCCTACGTAGACCCAGGTAGTCACATCATCAGATGGATACTTACCAAGCTCTTGAAGAGCACCAAGGACCCAAGAGCTGAGGCTGCATGAGGGTTGCTCCTGGGTTCTCCACAGCTCCATTTGGAGACTGTCATTCCTCCCTTTAAATGTGATCAATTGAGGGTCCCAAAGATAGGGAAGTCACCGGAGGTGGTCTGGGATGGGGGGTCATAGCACCCCATTTCCAGGAATCTCAGGGCTCAGCTCAAATGCCACATCCTTGCCCAGGTCTTCTCCGGCCACCTCATTAAAGTAGGGTCTCCGTGATCCCTTAACTCATTGTCCTGTTGTCTCTTTCCTGGTACTTAACACAGAGAAAACTGTATTTTAAAATAAAGTTAACGTGGTGTTTAGTTTATCTGCTTTCTGTTCTGTCCCTCCGTCTGCGTGAGAATGAGAGCCCTGGGAGGCGAGGACCATGAACCGTCCCCACTGTCCCCACTCAGGACCTGGCTAGCAGAGCAGTGCCTCGGACACACTTGGTAGACATTTGTTGAATTAGTTAAAGACATTTGTTGAATTTGTTAAATAAGTCAAAGTAGATTGCATTGAGGAAACCCTGTGTTGTCCTTGAATGAAGGGTTCTAGAGCAAAAGATACAATTTTTAAAACAAAGACTGAGACTCTATGACCTAAGCCAATACTGGCCAAGTGTGAAGTGCTTTAAAAGTAAGAAAGAAAACAATGAATAAAAATTATAAAAATAAAGAAATAAATCATTCCACATGAAATATAAAAAGTGAAAAAAGCAGGAGGAATCAATTTCAGCAGGATATTTTGTTTAATCAATTAAATCCAAAATGTGATAATTTCAACATGTAAACACTTTTAAGGATTTATTAGTAAGTAAGCAGTTTAGTCTTTTTTTTTTTGTGGGGTGTCTAAGTCTTCAAAATCTAGCATATGTTTGACCCTTAAGTAATCTCCTTTCAAACTATCAATTATTACCAGGGCTCAGTGGCCACCGGTGGTGGCCACCATATTGAATAGCACAGTTCTGCACATCTTTTCATTTTAGGACCCTGGAACAAAATAGGTCAAGGACTGGACCATGGACATGTCACTAGGAGATTGTTCTAAGCAGAAACCACAGCCCTGAGCCCTTGCCCTTGAGTTGGGCACTTCCTGTGTGTCTAGGGGCTGTGCTCAGTGAGACAGCCAGCAGAGCTCTGACTGCTACCCATCATCCTGCCTCACAGGGCCCTCTTGGAGCAGTGCAATCTGGGTCAGCTTATTTACTCTGTCTAGGGCTCAGTTTTCTCATAGTTTTTCCATGATGAAGCAGAACCAAATTATCCTGAGAATAAAGATAGAAGGAGATGATCATCATGTCATGGGACAACTTGCACCCCCTGGAAAGTTCTGTTGAAATTCTGATCCCTAGTATTTCAGAATTAACCCTATGTGAAAGTGGAGTTGCTTCAGATATAGGTCGTTAAGATGGGATCATACCAAGCAGGGCACACTCTTAATCCAATATGGTCAGTGTCCTTAGAAGAAGAGGGTTAGGAAAACTGACAGAGACCCACAGGGAGAAGGCAGAGATGGGAGAGCTGCAGCTGCCAGCTAAGGGACACCGATGGTAGCTGGCTAGCACCCCAAGCTAGGAAGAGGTGAGGATGTGTTCCTCTCAGAGGCTCAGAGGCGGGGACACCCTGGTCTCACACAGCCTCCAGCACTGTGAGCATGCGTTTCCTCTGGAAGGCTGTGTGAGGCCACTCAGATTGTGGTGAATTGTCACAGCAACCTTGGGACACGAAAACATATAAAGAGAGTTGCCAGGTAAAGCAGAGGATGCCAAGGTAAATTTGAATTCAGATGAAAAACGAAGGATTGTCCAGCAGTAAGTACACCTCGTGAAGCATTCAGCACGAATCTTTCACTGGTGTCTTATAGTTTTGTTTGTGAAATCTGACAACCGTGTCCCAGAAACCACTTTGCATGGTCTCCACCCCAGCTTTCAAAAACATGAGCTGTCCTCAGGACATCCCCACAGCCTGATCAGAAGAGACAATATATAGATATCTACGAGTGGTTTTGAGTAAATACGTCCAATGTACGGTCTCATTTTTAGGCAATCACAAAGGAATGTAGTGATATTCATTTTAACATGGATTGAAATCAGAGCAACAAAAACATCTGATAAAGAAGAATGAAATTGAGTCAGCACACAGGGACAGCACCGGGAGAACCGCTCTGATCCACTGGGCTCTAACGCTCCAGCCCCACCACATCTGGGCGGCCACACATGCGTGCCTGGGCCCGTGTGTGGCAGCGGCGTGTCAGGGCAGGCCCGCTGCCTGAGCACCAGCCCATCCCTGCAGCCTGCTCCCCCTAAGTGCTGGTGCGTGCTGTTCCCAGATACCAGGATCCGCTCCTCCTGCTGGAGCCACAGACTGGCTGTGACAAACTGTCGATTTTATGAGCCAAGCAGATGTTGTCGGTATCTGGGAGATGTGCCCATCATTCTTTCGGTGCACGAATGGGGGCTGTTTCCTTTTCCGCTCCCTCCTTCTCCACAGCTTCCGCCCCAAGCGGTGGGCTTCCTGCCATTCATCCAGGAGATTGCTGCTCTTCCCGAAAGGCTGCGTGGGGCCTTGGGGTAACATGATCTTAGCAGGCAGAGATAAACTGGCCTGAATATTTCATGATCCTGCCTGTTGGGAAGAGCAGTGTCTGGTGTGCCAAGTTCAGGAAGTTGTTGAAAAGGAGAGAAAAAGACTAAGAAATGAATGTTTCTGGAGTGTGTGTGTGTGCACACGTGTGTGCAGGAAGGTTGATAAAGCTAGTATAATGTATGCAAAGTTCTTACCTAGACTTGATCAATTCTAGTACTGATTGTAAATTGATAAGCTGCACCAATTTTTATCAAGAATGTCCTGTCCACCCATGATTTCCAGAAAGGACAAGAAAGACAAGGTCCTGCCCCTCATAGAGTTTACCTACCAATGAGAGGTAGAGAAACCAAGTGACCAACTCTTTAAATGTTATTTGTGACATTACTGGGAAAAAAATAACTAGGATTTTGAGGGGAAAAAAATGGGACTCATAAGATCTACTTTAGGAAGATCTTACTGGGGGCTCATGAAGAGGAGATCTGAAACATGACAGAGAAGTAGCCAAGGGAAGTCATGGCGGGTTTCCGACTTCCAGGGACAGTGGGCTTGTAACAAGCAGAACTTCAGCAATCTTATTCTAGAAGTTTCTGGAAGAGTTGGGGTTTTGTAAGGGGCTTATCCTCCCAAATATCTATTGCATGAAATGGAAGAACCCTCTTCTGTATCTAGAATGGTCCTAGTTACGTACCACTCTGGGAGGAGCTGGGAAAATTGTCACTCAGGTCATTTTCTGTACTTCTTGGTTCAAACTAGGAGCACCAGTTGGGAATGGCTGGGACTTCAGAGATTATGACCAGAACTAGGCCTAACCTAATGTGGAGAAAGAAAAGACTCTGGAAATAAAAGTGTACCACAGCTGAGTCACCCCACTGAGCTTCAGTTTCTTCAGCCATCAGCAGACCCCATCGTGCCTCCCTGGGAGGTTTTTAGGTGTAAGAGGCAACGCAGGTAAACTTGCTCAGCTGAGTCTCCAAACTCAGTTAGCAGGAAACGAATGCGAGATTCTCTTCCTTCCCCACATGGGGCCTGTCAGCATACTAGGGAACTGACCACAGGAGCCTTCCATTCAGAGAGTCTGGACTCTCTTGAGACCCAGAAAGTTGTGCAGGACCTGGACAAAGAAACACACATCCAACACCAGATCCTTTATGTCCTGCTCTTCTACTCCCAGCAACACACACGGTCTCACCTTTCCCTGTGAAATCCACAGTTCATGCCAGTTGAACCACAGAGGGAGATGGGTGTGGAGTTCCTATGGCCAGAGCTTTAGGGTGTCAGGACCCTGTTGAGGCCTCCACCTTCCACCCACCACACACATTTGGTAGGGTCCACTTACAGCCCTAGCTTCACCATTAAATGTACCAAGTACAAAATTTGTTTCAGCCACTTGACAAACTTTTGTTATTTTCCAAAAGCTATGTGTTGCTCTGATCACTCAGGTGGACAGAGGTGTTCACACTAGACAACTCATTTGAAACTAACTGCTTTGCATCGTATTGTACTCCACCATGATTGCCTGCTCCCCTCCCTGGACCACAACTTGACTCTAAGCTTCAGAGGACAGAACCTTGTTTATTTTGCTGATTTTTGCTGCTATCTGACAATACTATTTGTCAAATAAATAAAAACAATAACAAAAAGAAAAAAGAAAACAAGTAAGCAAATGAATTCAAAATCACTCATGCACAGTCAAGGTGTGAACTCATAAATGGATCTCAGCTCATGGACATTACTGGTCACACTTAGAAGCACATTGACCTACAAGAAGCCACACACCTGAGTCACACGAGTGCATTTGCTCATGAGTTGTCACATCCATCCATCAGCATCCCTACACCTCTGCATATTTTGGCTAGAGGATTCCAGGCACCTGGCTGGTACACATGGTGGCTTCCCAGGCTGGAGCTGGCAGAAGAGACCAAATGAGAGGTGCTAGAATCCTCTGTTCTTCAGTGCCCACTGCGTGTGCCCAGAGCAGGTGGTCAGCATGACTGAATGCAGTCCACATGCCTGACTCTCTTTCATGAGTCAGAACTCAACATCGACTAAAAAGGAAGACTTAATCTATCTTAATACTACTTCGCTGGGGTCCCAGATGGCAGTGAGGCCAAGGCAAAGGTGTCAAACCATGTGTGGTCTTTAAATAGCCCTTCATGTTTGTGACAGGAGTTGAGCCTGGGGCCTGGACCCATTCCAGTTGGTAATTGATAATTCCAACTGGTAATTACGTGCTCTGGGTGGTTTCGGTTGGCGTTCTGCACATCCTGTCCTCGGATGGTGAGAGGTGTTCCCGGGTTTCGTGCCAGAGGTGGCTCCATTTCAAGCCCCATAAAGTTTCTAAATACCTTTGGAATGCTGCGGGATCAAAGATGCTGTCCTCATTAAATACATGGGCTTCTCAAAAGAAAGCCCATTACTCTCTGATAATGGCAATTTTTTCCTGGTCCTGTGTAGTCTGTTAAAGGAAAATGTCAATTAATAAAGAATACACGCATCACCCTTTCCGAGTGTTCACCATTTATGCCGACCAAGGTCAAAGGGGGCTAAACAAGTGTCTGCTTACAAACCTTGGTGGTCAGAACACACGGAGATGTTCTAGAGGGTCCAGGTACTTTTCTTTTTTCCTTTTTTTTCTTTCACTTTTTGATATATAAAGACTCTTGGATGGGACCTGCTTTCCCATCTCCCCATAGCTCTGCTTAAGAAGATGAAGACTTTTTTTTTTATCTAGTTTGAATGGACACTGGGGCCAGGGCTTTGTGATAACAGCATCAGGAATACCAAGTCTAGTCTTCTTGCTGTTTTTTCAAAGGAATTCCAAAACTAACTTCAGCTAAAATTGCAACATGGCGGTCACGGAGACAAGCTCTTTCCAGAGCCATGTGCAAGAGCCTTGGATTGAAATGGCCACCTCCCTCATTTCCTGATAACTACCAGGTCTGATGCAAACACACACTCAAGCTATTACCTGTGTGTTTAGTTTTCTGGGGAACAAATGTGTGTTGGGATCTACACAGAGTGACTAAAACAATAGTTTTATTGTTTCTCGATCTATGGGTTCCCTGGGCTCAGCTGGGTGATTCTGATGCTGGCCTCAGGGTCTCTCCAGTGGTAACAGGCAAAGGGGGACTGGGGCTGGGGTCATCTAGGATAAGGATCCTAAGAGGGTCTCTCTCCCTCTCCCTCCCCAGGGCTATTTCTTATCCACCTGGACTCTCCAACCCAGGAGCTGGACATCTTATATGGCGGCTCAAGGCTCCAGAGTGAAAATGTTAAGAGGAGAAGAAGCAGGAGCTGCAGCCTTCTTCAAGGCTGGGCCTGGAGCTGACGCTGCATTGCACCCTGTCCTCTGCACTCCTTCCTTTAGCAGGAGGACTGGGGCTCCGTTGGGAAGGGGTTACACCAGTGTGTGCCAACTGGGAGGTGTGGTGCACAGGGCCACCCTTGAGGAAGAGCTGACACACCACTGGTGTCTGTGGAGCCCTGGCCACGCTCCAGCACAGAGCCACCTGTGCTCACTCTGCTCCTCTCCCCCAGGTGCCATCTCTTCTCAGACCTGCCCCCCACCCCATCTTGCTTCACACGTTGGGTTCTGATGGCGTGCTTTCCCGTCACACCATCAACCCTGACCGTTTTCCAGGCTTTCTACTTTCCTGAAAGCTCACGAGGACTTTCCTCTTAGCTTGATATCTTGTGGGAATTCCATTGATAATGAAGTCAAGTATCATTTAGTAACTAAAACAAATTGAGAAATGGCATAACAAATGCAAACCCCTTTATTTAAAAAACACATAAGGAAGCAGGTATGTGCTTATAGAAAATGGATCAATACATACTAATGGCTGAGCAGAGATTTTCCCTAGAGAATGTTTGGACATGGGGAAAGGAGTAACAGATAATATTTTTATTTTATGCTTCTCCAGACATTCACAAGATTTGCAGTTCATCTGAACTTCTTTTAACAATAAAAATGTATTTAAAAACCAACCCACATTGAGGAAGCAGTGCTATTCTTTGACCATGAATTAGGGCCCATTCTTGGGAGCAATATTTTAAAAATGACCAGTGATAGCCTTTCCCATGGAGAGAGCTCCTTGGTTAATTTGGACACACTCAAGAATGTACACAAAACCACACGCACACACACACACAGGTACATACATAGAGCTGCACACACCACACACCCATCATCAAGCATCACTAAGTAAAAGTGTTCAGCATGTGGAAAACAATAGTCCAAGCTTGCACAAGGTTGCCAAAATCCAAACTGGCACAGGAAAGCTAATCTCAATTTAAAGTCAAAAGGGCCATAGAGTAGTCTGAAAGTTTAAACAAAGCGTGAGGCTATGTAAAACAGAAAATCTCCACATTCATGCATTCCTACACATAGTTTTGTTAGAACAAAACTCTTCAACTAAACTTAGTAAATGTTTCAAAACCTTGGAGACAGTTCATCCATCCATTCTTTCCATTTTACAGATGGAGTGCATGGTGCTTGGAGAATCAGAACTGTCCTGCCTGATGCAGTCATCAAGGGGAGGAAGAGAAACAGAAGTCAGAGCACCTACAAGTAATAGTCATGCTATCAGCATGTATTCGTTGGTGCGTTGGGTACTGTGCTTCTCAGCTGTGAGCTCATCCAACCTTCGTGACATTCTTATGAAATGGGTTCTCTTCAAATCCCCTGATTTTGGATGGGGAAACAGAAGCAGAGAGGTCAAGCCACTTGTGTAGAGTCACAGAGCTACTGGGCACTGGAGCCAGATTTCAAATTGGGGCTTTCTTGAACGAGGGCCTGGCTCATGATCACTTGGCAATCCTGTCTCTGATGAGATGGCCACTGGGGAAAGAAATCATGCTCGGATGCTCAGTGTAGTGCAAGCCCTAAGCAGGAAACGCCAGTGGAATATAATGGAAAGAATTCATATCCAAGATGGTATTTGGGACATACCATGAAACCAGGCATCCCCTGGTCAGCTAACCCTGGCCCTCCTTGAGTATGCCCATGAGTCAACTTGGCAGTTGGTCAATCAGGTGGCAAGGGCCACTCTTCCCCAAGTTCCCTCTCCCAGTTCCATCTGCCCAGTTGGATGTTGCTCCTGTTCACATTCTTTACAGGGGATGAAGGGGAGGTGAGAGCTCTGTGACTGGGGGGCTGCAGGGAACTTCTGCAGAATGTCCCAAAGCTCTCAAACCCTGCCTCCAGACCTCCAGTCCCTGCTGTTGTTGGAATCTTGATGCTGTTCTCAAGCCTAAAAGCTCTGGGTGGCGTGAAGAGTGTTGGCTGTGCTGATGTCACCCAGCCTGAGACCAAGAGAACTTTGAAGTAGGCAACGGATCCCCATGGTTAAGGACTCAGGTGACAAAGACAAATGAACACGAGTTAAGGTATGTGTTTAGTTTTATTATTTTTCATTTTATTTTAGTTTTGCACAGTGGCATGCAACCCTAAAGGTTCGAGAGAATGCAGAAGCAGAGAACCGAGTCTCTCCATCCCCTGGTCCACAAATCTGTTTCGTGCTCAGCTCTGACAAGCATCAGCTCTATCTCTTCTCGATGCCCTGTTTCCTCATCTGCAAAGCAGAGATAATGTGGCACTTCCCTTGCAGGCTTGCAGTGAGCACTAAATAAGATGAGTACAGTTCTGGAACTTCAGCAGATGATCAAGAAATGTGAGCCCTTCTTGATAACTCTCTAGCCTCCCTCCACAGACTGGTCTCTTGATATAAGGTCAGTTAGGACCCCAGAGCCCTGTATACACTCAGCCTCATGCATCCTGAGTCTTGTTTCTGTGACATCCAGAAATAAGTTGTCATCTGGTATACACACTTAACTTTGCACTTGTGTGAAGGGGTGGGTGAGTGTGTGTGCTCACACCCACCATTGTCAAATACTCATAACAAAGTAGTGACTTCAATTTTCTTTTGAGACATTCATATGGTTGTGAAACTTAATAGAGATGAAATATCTGATAATCAGCTTTAGCTGTGTCGTTGGTGCCTTTGATATTGGCCTCATCTCTCTTCTGCATCTGAAACAGTGTGTGCAGACCATAAGATCCATTTCTTTGGCCTTGGGAAAGCTCTCGCTATGCCTTGTCCCTGTCCAGGGCAATAGGGACAGGGAAGGGGTGGGGACTGTAGCTCATTGCCTCCCCTGGCTGCATCCCTTCCTCAAGTCCCTCTGAAATGTCACTTATCAAATAGTGGCAGAACAGTCCAGTGGCATCTTCACACGTTGTCACTCCATCCTTCCCTCACTCATGGCTGGCCTGACAAGCAGGTGCTTGGGAGGTAGCATGTCCCACTCCAGAGAACCAGCTTCAGCATCTGCTACCTTTGGGACAAAAGTTGAGGCAGCCTCAATGGCCGTCCACTCCTCATCTACAGATTGGGATTTCTTGAGGGCTCTTTGCAGGCTCAGGTTTGCCTCATGTGGGATGTGAATGACGTGCTTCTTGATTATCCTTCCACCAGTGATTTCAGAGAAGCCCCTCAGCAGGGCCTGGGAACCTGTTGGAAATGCAATTCATGGACCCCACCCTCAGCCACAGAGTCAGAAGAACTGCTGTCAGACCTTGCGACCTGAGCTCTCCACACCTCCAGGGGAGGCCGTGGTGCTCAGACGTGAGAGCCTCCTCATGCTAGGATGCCCCTCGCTCCAAAAGCCCTGCCTGGAGGGGACTTCTCTCCAGGGCCTCCAAGAGTCACACCTGCCGTGCTCGCAGCCCCTCAGTGCTCCCTCCTCGTCCCTGGCTGACCCCACTCAGCTTCCGGGTCTTATTCAGGAGTTGTTCCGTCCAGGAGCACCGCTGCCCCCCATGGCGCCTCAATGTCCCTGAGTCCTCAGGGCTTCTCTTTTGCCCTTTCAATGGCATAGTGCTGCCCGTTGGGCTTATCCACGTCACTGACCAAGCTGATGAGTCAGTGGACAAGGCTCATGTCAATCTTGTCCCCAAGCATGAATAACTGAGCAATAAGTGAGGTACTAGTTTCTGACATACAACCCCAAAGAGTCACCTCCCTTTCTTCAGCCTTCCTCACTTCCTCCTTCCGATCTCTATGGATGTCAGGGCACACACGCCTCTCCCTGCCATGCCCCGTGTGACACTTAGGTTCTGAGCAGGGAGGGGCAGTCCCTGGATGGCACTGAAGAACCATCTCCAATCGGGGCTGGGTGGGTGCACCATTTGGAGCCTGTGCCCCAGCCCAGGTTCTAAACATCAGACGAGCTAAACCAACTTGTGACTTTTTGTTCAGTGCTGGGGATCAAACCCAGGACCTTGTGCATGCCAGGCAAACCCTCTACCCCCGAGTTAGATCCACGGCCCTATGACTTTCTTAACGATATTTTCTCCAACATTTCTCTATGACAACTTGGTAAATAAATATCAACTTGGGAGAAATGATGAGGAGACTACACCATGTCTAAAAGTTCAGCAAACCACATTATTAATCATTGACTTTCTCATGTGGAAGAGGCTCCAGATTTGATGGGAAGAAGCACTTACCTTGTGCTTTTTAAAACCGAGAGATACAGAAGAAAAATCAAGTTTACTTCTAAGTATCACCAGAAAAGGGGTAAAAATAAAGGGAAGTATCAGAAAATGTGCCCTGGTGTAAGTTCTCCTTGAAATTGACCCAAGTAGCAGTCCCTGGGTTCATATTAGCAGTGGGCAAAGTGTTACCAGTGTTCCAACTGAATATCAAAGGAGGTAGAATATGGGCAGCGCTGTGTGCTGATATCCGGGGTCTGCACTGTGAGTGCTGGGGAGGGTCAACCACAGCAAGGGATTTCATAAGAGTCCATGGCGGGGCAGACCTTTCTGTGCTGGTGGAGCAGAGTGCAGGGCTGGGTGGCTTCCTGGAAGAGGAAGCCACTCGGAAGTGTTAGCGGGAAGGACAAAGGTGGGGAGAGGTGAGGAACCCAGGTGAGAACACAGCTCTTCACGCAGGTCCCTGGTGGGCAATCCCGTGAGATGCAGAGGACAGAAGGAATAGCTGCACCAGGCAGGTCAGAGATCCTCCCACTTTACTCCCCACTTGGCCTTGGCCTAGGGGGAGGCTCAGGCAGGTGCCTCTGGATCCTTGGTGCCTAGCAGAACATGCGCTTGGCTTGGCCTCATCCTAAAAGTTTCTGATTCAGTGGATCTGCAGGGTTGGGGGAGACTGAGAATTTCACTCTTAACACGTTCCGGGGTGCTGCTGTCAATCCAGGGAATCCCACTTTCAGAACAGCCTGGCTATTCCCCATCATGCCCCAGCTGAGAGTGTTGGAGCCAGGGTGAAATGTGTCCCACTGCTGATCAAAACTCTGGTGCAAGCCTCATGCACGCCCTGAAAGTGTATTCAAACCCCTCCCCAGGATGACTTTTGCCTGCCAAAGTCAGGCATCCTACAGCAAGACCCAGGGGGCCCCCGCCCAGCACCCAGAGTTTCACAGCCCCGAGAGCTCACACCTGGCAGAAGAGATAGTCTGGGGCCTTATAACGTACATCTAGATACCTAGGACTTGGCGCTTCTTGAAAGGAAGTGTGCTGCCTTAATTATCCCACCCCAGGGAGTGGCTCCAAGAGGGAAGGCTGGGCTAATTAGGAAGCCTCCTTCCCTGCAGCCCAATTCTAGACTGGGAAGCTCTGGGTTCTAATTGTGCCATTAACCCTGATTAGAGTGTGTGGCTCTTTATTCTTGTTGCTGTTAACATCCTAATCTGAGTTTCTTCATCTTTGAAGTGGGGATGAGGTCGCTTTATTGTTTGAGGAATGGATGCCCATTGCTGCTTATTAAATGCTAATTAGTACATGATAAGCACAATTAGAGGGTCGGAGATGACTGCTAACGCCTGCCCAGCCGCAGAGCTGGCCGCCCTGAGCCAAACCAGTTCCCCAGCTCCGGAGGGAATAATTGGGGAGCAAAACAGTCTTGAAGAGCTTGTTTACAAAGCCAAGTTCCAGCTGTTGTTTGGGATTTATAACTTTTTTATACTATATATGTGTGCTTTGTATTTTATTTCTTCCCCTCCCCCAAGGCATCAACCAGAACTTCCTGTAGGGGTCCCTTTCAAGGTACACCCTGAGTCTGCTGAAGAAATGGGACACTTGACCAGTGAGGCAGATGAGCTGCTTGTTTTGTTCCTGTTGGCCTTTCTTAAACTCCTGCAAAATCCAAAAAAATCTGGTTGCGGGCACAACTTCAACCACTCCACCACCTGGTGCTCAGAAATTCAGTGCTCAGAAGGCTTCTGCCACTCCAGGCTAAAGAATTGCATTCCAGGGAGAAGAAGAAAAAGGACCAGATGGCCTGAGCCTGTTCTGTGTCCTTCCAGGGAAGTTTGCGTTCCTAAGAGCACAACCCTGCCTCCCTTAAATGTCACCAACGATCCTGTCCTATGGCTATTCCAGTTGAAAGGGGACCTGGGAGAGCAAGCATGTCCCCAGATGGCGAGCACCTTTCTGTTCTGGACCAGATCAGAGCGTGTGTGAAGAAAAAAGAGATGGGCCTGGGCTCACACCCACCCTGCACGCACAGCTGCACTGGAGGCTGCTGCATCCCCTCCTGCCAGCTAGTTGCTGGCTTGGGCCACCAGGGCTCCCCAGCTTCCTTCTCTGTGTAATGGTAGTTCTGACCCCCACTCCCTCCAGGGGCATTGTGAGAGTTTGGTGACGTACCAGTGAAGTCCCCCAGCATGTCAGGCACAGAGAGAAGCCACTCCAGGCCTCCCTTGGGACCGTGGACACCCTGCTTGCTGTAGAACCCAGGAGAGCACCCATCCCCCCACCGAGTGAGCTCAGGGCCCATCCATTTCTCCTCTTGCAGGACTTTGTCACCCTGGGGGCCTCATCCAGTGCCTGCATACGCTGTGACCACACCGTAGCTTGACCGTTAAGCCCCAGGAGCATGAAACCTCCCAGCGTCTTGTTTTTCACGGTCAGAGTCCACGCTGCCTTGGCCGCACTCACGTGGGTTGGGCCAGGGCCAATCTACTGTCCCGGAACTAGGAAGGACAGGGACTAATGACCCCAATTGATATGTAACTTGCCCTAATATTGACCCTGGCCTGTGGTTAGCGATTCCCACCCAGGGTAAATGATTGGTCTGATTTGGTTTCACCCCACCTGACCCCTTCATGGTCCTTACCACGGTTTTGAACCACAGTAAGGAATTAATTGTCTGATACCACGAAAAGCCGAGCGACTGCTCCTCAGGAGGTGTTGTGACAAACTCTGCGAAACTTCTTCTGAGTCTGGGAGACCGTCCCTCATTAAAGTCAGCAGAAGAAGAAAGTCCCCGTTGGAGATGTAGCTTGTTATGCTCACCAAGTAAACAACAATAATGATAATAATTGATGTTAACATTAATTAAACACTCAGAAGACCTGTTGCACCAATAGCTTGGGCTAGAGGCTCTCACTTATTCCTCAATTACTAAATTCCAAACACAACTAAGCTCTGTGTTTAGGCTAAGTGCTGTGTGAGCAGGTGAAAACAACATGGCGCCTGAACTGCATGGGGAGCAAGCGCCTGGGGCTAGGCAACCGGGACTGGAGGGAGAGGACGCTACTGATAGTAGTGACACCATGATTGCTTATTCCTCACCAGGGGCTTAGCATGCCTGGTATTTTTAACACCACCATTGTGAAGTTGCGCGTAGGTTCTCCTTGTAATCTCATTCTTTGGATTTGGCAGCTGAAGTTCAGAGAAGATATTTAACATGTCCAAGGTCACACAGCTGGTGAGAATCAGGGTGAATGACGTTCTAGGAGACTACACACCCCACGCTGAACACCAGAGCTGGGCTGCTCAGGGCTCCAGGCTCTGCCTCCTACCACCTCTACAACCTTGGGCAAGCTGCTTAAGCTCTCAGGACTCAGGTTCATAGTCTGTAAAATGGGTATTGGAATGTGACCTGTTCACAGGGTGGTGATGAAGAGTGAATGGGTGGGTATAGACGCAAGGCCAGGGTGGTGAGCATACATGAACCCTGGAAGCATCTGGGCCCTCTCGATCGTCAGTGCTGGAAGGATATTCCACACAGACCAGAGCTGGAGGCAGAAAGCCAGGCCCAAGCTTGGCAGGTGGACAGGGATCACCTGGGTGGGGAGGGAAACCACCCTGCAGGCGGGACAGGCAGGGTTCCCAAGGGCACCATGGTTGGGAGGCCCTTGAGTTTGAGGGATGCATGAACAGCTTAGGACAACTGGAGGACACTTGTGGGAGGAGCTGGGTGGAGCAGAGGCCGGCGCTGTGCTGAGCAGGCTCGGCTGCTCTCTGAAGGCAGCGGCAGACGTTAAGGAGTATGAAGTCTAGAAAGGACTCCTCCTCTAAAGAAGAAATGGTTCTAGAACTGTATCTTAAGTCCTGCCCACGCTGGAGAGAGGGGAAATTCCTTCTTGTTGGCAAGGAGACACCATCTCCTCTTCTTCAGCCTCCTCCTCCTGGCCTCTTCCTGGGAAGGAGGAGGGGTGGCATGTGAGGTCCACAGCTCGTCACTTCCCAGCCCTCCCCTTCCTTCTGCTGAGGTTCAGAGCCCTGTGTGGGGCCCAGGTAGACTGCATGGGGCGGTAGAAAGTTTTCCAGTGACCTTCCAATCCAGGAGGACCACAACCTTCACCGGCGCAGTTCCCAGCTAGTGCCCCTGACCATGGAGTGACTATGGTGGCCCAGTTCCTGGGCTCCAAGGCCCACCTGAGTGGACCGACTCAGTCTGGAACTGGGAGCCCTGGGTGGAGCAGTTTGCCTGGAGCTCGGTTCTCCAGTTCTCCAGACTGCAGAAGAGTTTGCATTGCAGGGCTGGCTCCACCCAGGCCCACCCGGACCTCCTTGTGTTGCTTCTGTCCTTAGGAACGTGACCAGCGGTGGAGAATGGAAAATAGAGTGCTGTGGGCCTGGCCCCGCAGCCCAGGAAGGAGGCAGCCTCCGCAGTTTCCCAGATCCCTGTGGGTAGCGACAAAGGAGCTTTTGAAGATAAACAAATACAGAATTGAGAAAATAAGGAAGGAGCTGGCATCTGAAGAATGTGAATATTTAGAAAATGCTGGGGAGTGGAGACAGCAGGCTGTTCTGTTGGAGGTCGGATGCCTGCTGGCCTGGGACGGGGGACCGCAAAAAGGGAAAAAGGAAGGAGCCAGAGAGCTTGGTGGAGAGAGGGCTTCTTCAGGGTGGATGGTTTCCCACAGGAACAGTGAGCGCGTGTTGGGGACAACTCAAGGGAGCAGCCTGAGCACAGCACCTCGCTACTCCAGGCCTGGGACCCGGGAGTCACCACCCTCTGCTCCCGCAGCATGACACAGCACAAATCTCTCATGTCTTATCATTTCATCTGTTTATTGGCTGTGAGATTCTTGGGAGTTTGAAGTGCTCAGTGTGGGGAGAACAGAGCGGACACCAGAGGATGGCCATACATATGCCAGAAGCTGTCACAGGGACGCTCAGGGGCAGAACCCAGGAGAGGCCTGGGCCCCACGCTCCTGTAGCTATTGCAGAGAATGGCAAACAGCAAGGGACCCATTGTGTAAGCACCAACCTCAAGTTGGCAAGCATTTGACCTTCCCTGGAACGTCCTTGCTCCTCTTCGTTACTTGCCTCAAATATGTCCACCCATTCCATGAACCCTTCCATGGACAGACGCCAGGGGTACCTCTAATAAGCACCGATCATCTCTACCATAGCCAAGTTCTCCTCCATGGACCACACCCGAGCTGTTCCATTTATTCTTTACAGCGATACTGTAGTAGGCAGGGGCTATCACTGTCCCCCAGTTTACAGATGGTAAAACTGGGGAAGAGAATTAACTTCCTATTGCGGCCGCATCAAATTGCCACCGACTTAGTGGTCTTAAACAGCCATATTGTCATCCGGCTCTGGAGGTCAGAAGTCCAACATGCATCTCGGTGGGCTGACATCAAGTGTCCACTGGGTTGCATTCCCATGGAAGTTCTAGGGGACACTCTGTTCCCTTGACATTCCCCTGCTTCTGGAGGCCACTGCATTTATTGACTCGTGACCCTCTCCATCTTCCAATCCAGCATGGCCAGTCCAGCCTTCTCCCAGGGCAGCCTCTGACACTCACTCCGTTTCTACCTCCTGTTGCCAAGTTTAAGGATTCTTGGAATTGCAGTGGACCTGCTTGGATACTCTAGGACAATTCCCATAATTTTGGGTTGTCAGATTTACAACTTTAATTCAATCTGCAATCTGGATTCCCTCCAGACAAGTAAGGTAGCATATTCATGGGTTCTGGGGACTAGGATGTGGACGTCTTTGGGGGACCATTGTTCTACCTACCACAGATAGTTAAGTGGTTCATTCAAGGCCACAGTCACTGAGTGACAGTCTCGGGTTCCAGCCTCAGGGGTCGAGCTCAGTCTCTGATCTTCAGCTCCTCCCACCTCCTGTGCCAGAACTGGGCTGGGTTCTGGGGACACATCAAACCTATGCTCAGTCTCCAATACCATGATTGCAATCCCATTGGTTCTTTTGAATCAAGGTCTTGTGCATTCTGGACAACAGAAGTTCAAGGTCCACAGGATGGAAATAAACCGAACTGGGGAGTAGGTGGGAAGAAATGGGGTGAACACTTGGAGATGTGTGAGAGGTAGGGGCGATTGAAGAGTGGGTCCAGAAGGTGGGAACAATAATCACAGTGCACAGTGGACTCTGCCTGGAGCCTGTCCCTTTGCCTGGACTTTGCCTGTCTGCTGGCCTCGGCAAAGCCTGTGTGCGGGCGTGGTTATTTGAACATGCTTTGTGCGTGCACATGGTTGTGTCTGCACTGGAGATGGATGCTTACCCCACACCCCTGCACGAACTCCAGGCCGGCTTGCCTGCAGGACAGAACCACTCCCTCTGGGTCCTGCAGGTCCCACTACAGTGCTGGTGACAGGCCAAAGGACAGATGGGGAGATTTGGTATCCAAGGAGGCTCACCTTTCCCAACGCCTGCTCGTGACCAGGCACCCACTACTTACTCACAGGGTTGGAATCTGCACCGGGTCCAGGTGGTGACTGATGGACATGACCCCTTGGCCACTGAGCTTGACCCCTGAGGCTGGAATCCGAGGCTGAGCCTCTGTTTCCACAAGAATGAAAACAGGGACAGTTAGCAAACCTCACCTGGAGATGCTGCCGAGATCAGTTCAGATGAACAGGAGCAAAGGCTGTGGCTGGACTCGGGCAAGTCTTCTTACCCGAGCAACACACAGGATGGGACAGGAGCTTCCGCACCCCCGGGTGTGTCCGGCTATACTGCAGGCAGGGCACCAGGGAACAAGAGGAGCGACATTCTAACAAACACTCAGAAATCGCCAGTGCCAAGAGCTCTGTCGCCTCGGGCGTGATCGCTCTCTCAACCTGCCCTCTGACCTGTGATGCGGTCCTTGCTCAAGGCCAGTCTCCACCCTTGAAAGTATTTGTTTTTAACAAAAAATATACCTGCTTCCAAGTCCTGTTAATAAGGAAGAGACAGAGTTTAAGGACAAATGTCATGTCAGAATGTTCCTGAACTTCCGTGAAGTGGCCAAGGAAGACTTTCCTGAGATCCCTCGGGAACCTCAGTGCCTAGCAGCATGTTGGAATCGGGAGAAAGCTCTCAAGGAGAACGTGCACCTGGCATCATGATGGGGCCAGAATGCTGGGGCCTGGTCACATTCCCTCGTCCTGGCACAGTCCTTGCGACAAGGGTCCCTCCCTCAGACTCATAGCTCGACTTTTATTCTGAGATTAGGAGGCAAACCTGAGGAATGTGACATCTCGCAGCCTGATTTCTAAAGCAGGGCCAGCACGTGATAGCTGATGGCCTTGGGAAGTCACTGAACTTCACTTTAGTCATCTCTGTACCTAGTGGTTCTCAACCAGGAGAGATTTTTCCCTGCCAGCGGACATCTGGCCATGTCTAGAAATTTTAATGGCATCGTAATTGGAGGTCATGGAGGGATGCTGCTGGCGTCTTCTGGGCCCAGGCCAGGGATCCTGCTGGACATCCTACATACTCAAGATGACCCCCATGACAAAGAATGCTCCAGCCTCCCAAGCCAGCAGTGCCAAGGGCCAAAGCCCTTGTAGCAGGCAGGAGTAACTAGCACCAGCCTGCAGGGGCTGCTCAGTGAGATGATTCCTGGAAACCGTTTACCCTGGCACCTGGAGCATGCCAGGCACTGTTGGCATTCACTGTACTAATGGACACAGCCCTTCTCCACCACAGGGTCCATCTAGGTGACCACCCACCACCCTCTCTGCTCTCCATGCCCTCACTGAGGCTGAAAACCACTCCCTTTACAACCACACCTGGCATGCCTTTTCCCAGAGGCCTTTGGAGAGAGGAAAGAGGTCCTGCACACATGAGGGCATGGATAGATTCCTAATGTCCTTGAAAACTCTCCTGCTTTGACCCAATGCTCACAAATTCTCTTTTCCAGGATGAAGGCCAAGCACCATTACGAATATTACTAACTCAATTAAAGCAATTGTTACTATGTATCTGGCACTTTATATACATTAATTTAATATCTCCTATATCCCAGCAATCAGGTCTTACTACTGCCCAGATGGGCAAGGCTCAGAAACTATTCAGTAACTCGGCCAAAATTAAATGGCTTGGAGAGAAGCAGGGGCCAGATTTAATTCCACATCCACTTGACTCGGATCACATATGCTGACTCTGCCATGGGCCACTGAATTTGGGTGGAGACAGCGAGGAAGCAGCTGCACCCTGACCCCTGGAGCTACCCAACCAACCCAATGTCTGTTTCTCTTCTGAGGAATGTCTGGATCTTCTCTCAGCTCTCTGGTGTTAAGGAGAGCCATGAGGTGCTTAAGTGAACATGTTTGTTTCAGACATTGAGAATATCTTAATGCTGGGTGCAGTGGCACATACCAATAATCCCAGCCCCTAAGGAGGCTGAGGCAGGAGGATCACAAGTTTGAGGCCAGCCTCGGCAACTTAGTAAGATTCTATCTAAAAATAAAAAATGAAAGGGGCTCAGTGGTTAAGTGCCTCTGGGTTCAATACCTTCCCAAAAAAGAAGAAAGGAAAGAAAAAGAAAAAAGAAGATGGTCTTAAGGAGTTAAACGTCTGAGTGTTTGTGATCATTCCTTCACATGATTTTAAAGACTCATTTTCTAGAACACTGACAAGGCTCCCTTTCCCCCTCCCAAGCAACAGAATCTATGTTTTCACAATCCATAATTCAAACCCAATCCTGGAAGAAATGCTTAAGTGATAAACATGTTACTTGTGATGTGTGGCTGTTCAATGATACCACTATTGAGCACGGAAATTAGAGCCCTGTCAGATGCGGTTTTGAAGGCGCTACCTGAGGAAAGCAGAGGCTTGGAAAGAGATTTTTCTTCCCGGGACAAGTGTGTAGCCTGTGTTCCTCTTTTCCTGAAGTTTCTTAAAAACACATTGGCCTTTTCCCTTCGTCTCTGACTCGTGTTTCCGCAGTACGCTTATCTATTGCAGATCTCTCTCACCGGTGGAATCATCATTGGAGACCCCTTGAACTGAAGCTGTTGTCCATGTCACTAACTCTCCCACTGTGGCCACCAGGAAGGTTTCAGCGGGATCAGGAGGGTGGCACTCTTCACAGCAGATTTCTCAATGAACTCTGATTTCTCATCTTCTAAAAAGCCATATAAACAGAATGTCTTAGTGTCACAAAAGGAACAGATGTATAAGAGCCTTAGAGTTGTCCCTGTGTTCATAAAATGAATTCCTGGAGGCAAAATGAGTTCACAAAAACTCTGCATCCCAACAGACAGACTTCCCAGATCTGTCAGCTGGTACTTCCTTCCGTGTCTTCTGCTTACAGAGCCTCGCTCCCTGACGTGTGGGGAAAAGGCAATACCATCCCCATCACCTCAGTGATCCTTGGGAATCTTCGCTGCACCCAGTATGACTGACGTGGAATTAGCACCGTTCTTGAGAGCCCCAGGTGGCTCACATACATGCTCAAATTGGAAAGGTACTGACTGCAGAGTCACTCGGTCAGGGGTGCTCTAGTGCTAGTAATAATGAGCCTGGTGGCCCTGTGGCAGGAGAGGTGGCATCTAAGCTCCTTTTCAGTCCCACAGTTAGTGACTTAATAACCACTGAGCAATTTCCTTTGCACATCTGATACAAGGCATTGGGGGCATCCCTCCAGAGGGCTCCTGCTCCTGGGTACTTTCCTATGCAAAAGAGACAGACCAGACCGTGACCTTCTTCAAAGGGACATTCCACAATGTCAGGGACATTCTGAGCCTCTGAAGTCCAATATGGAAGCCACAGCCACACCTGAGCCCTCAAAATGTGAGTCGAGTCCTGTGACTGAGGAATTGCCTTTAAGTTTTATTTCATTTCAGTTAGTTTCAACTTAAATGGCCACAAATGGCTAATGGCCGCCATATTGAATAGTGCAGCTATGGAAGACATCCGTGTGCAGGAGAGCAGGAAAGGAGAGTGCTCAGGGGCACCAGGCCAAGGCTCCTTGGTGACCCTGCGTTGGGGCCCAAACGGGAGACTACACAGAGAGGGCTCGGGTCCCTTTGGCAGGGTTAAAGCTCACCACGTTCCCTTTCTTGCCTCATTTCCCACTTCCAGCTTTCTCTCCAAGCTGGACCTAACCTTGACTTCCTGTTTTCCTTTTATCTTTTTCTGCCTAACAATTTCCTTTTCAACCTTAAAGACTATCTTTGAATGTTTGTCAACATCACTTCCTTCGTGCGTCCCTCCCTCTGTGCCCTAACGGGGTAGGAGGCGGCATGGCCAAGGGAATGATTCCAAGAGTCGAGCCTGGAGGCGCGTGCGAATCCCACGCCAGCGAGGTCGCGGGGCCAGCTGAGTGCGAATCCCACGCCAGCGAGGTCGCGGGGCCAGCTGCCCAACCTCTCCAAGCTTCAGCTTCCACATCTGTTCTGCGGAGGTTAAATGTGACACACACACTTACAATAATGGTGATTTAATGACGATGCACACCTAACCCGCTTAGCTCAGTGCCGGTGCACCCTGAGCCCTGGAGGGATACTGGGCTCCACCCACTCTCACCACTGCATCCTCGATGCCGTCTTATTTTTGATGCCTAATTACAAAATGATGTGATATGACCTCCGTGATGTATCTGCACAGCAGAGTGCCTGGCAGACTGCGGGTATCGGGTGTGTTTGCAGAGGGCGAGCAGAAGACTGACGCGGGGTGGGCAGGTGGACGGATGAGTGGTTGGATGACTCAGTGCTTGGTCACCCATGGAGAAATCCAGGGAAATGACCATTCCCCTGAGCCGATAGCATTCGAAAGTGAGTGTCACATGGGGAGATATTCCATCAACAACACAAAACCCAGGAATTCTGAGCAAGTTAGAATGCTCCCTGCTATGCTTTTTTCCTAGGTCTATTTTTTATAAATCTGTGTTTATATCCTACTTGTAATTTAGCTGAGTGGTTTTTTTAACAGTTTAAAAAAAAAAAGCTAATGCACGACATCAAGTTGGTGACAGTTTGGGCCAGTTGGGGCTCACCCCTGCTGCTGGTGCAAGGCAGATGGGGGAGGGTGGTGTGGAAGCTGGAGGTCTGGCCTCACTGAGGTCATGAGTGCACATCCCGCGGTCTAGCATTGGTCCTCAAGGCACAAACCCTACAGACAGCTACACACAATCTTGCTGAAAGAGGCTAGCAGGGTCATCCTGGTGCACAGGGCACAGGACACAATTGGGGGCAGCCCCAGAGATAATAGCCATGCACACCAGGTGCCATGGGAACATGGGAAGGTCTGCTTCAGACCACACGGACGGCTCTCACACACAACAGCCAGGGAAGAATCCAGGGACTAGAGAGCACTAGTAGGAGTCACTCTGTGAAGCTCAAAAATGGAGCAAATTGATCTGAAGTGCTAGAAGCCACTTCCCTGGGGGTCCCAGGGTTGGCACAGGGAAGGCTGTGAGGTGCCAGGGGCGCTGCCTTTCGATCTTGCATCCCTGGGTGTGTGCACTCTGTAAACTCATCGGGCTGCATGCTTACGATTTGAGCACTTTTCTGTGTTTATTACACGTCCATAAAACCTACTTAAAAAATCTGCCATAATGTTTTTTGTGAACTTCTTTTATGAACTCAGACTGATGGCTGCAAAACGTTCCATCTGGCCACGCGCACTCGCCCTGACCCTTTCCTGGTTTCGCGTGCATTCTGCTTCTGGTTTTCTATTCCCTGCTCAGCGATGCTTTGATGACTGTGCCCCCCGGGTGATTGGAGATGAGGACTGAGGTTTATCTCCGTAGGATAGATCCCAGCAGGTGCAATTAAAAGGGTTGGAGGAACTTGATACTATTCCAGATGGCATCTAAAGGGCCACCCTGATGGACATTCTTGCTGCTGGTTTGTTTACATGAAATAAGTCCACGCTGCCAGGGTTCGGAGCAATTCGGACTTTGCAGAGCAGAGGATGAGTGTGAACATGGGATCATACCCCACCCATTGCAGTAATCTCAAGAGAAAAAAAAATTCAGAGGAAAATGTTCTAAGCGAGAATTCATGCTTCTCCCTTTGAATTCTCTTTCCTCTGGGATGGCTTTTCCAGCATCAGACAAGGAGGAGTCTGTTCTTTGGGATCTAATTTCCCAGCTCTGCGAACAGCCAAGCACAGCCTGCTGGGTGCACAGGGTGCTGGCCGCAGGATCCCCATGCAGAACACCGGCAATTTCATGCACAAAATGGATATTTTGCTCCGTTTGCTGAGCCGAAGTCGTGGTGCTCGCTGAGGCCTGACAGGTCTTCAGCTGTAAGAGCAGAAATGTGTGACACAAGACTTGCAAACCTTTTTTGAAAGATTTGCTTAGTTTCTCAGAAATGCTCCTGGCTAGCAAGAGGTGGCTGCCGAGGTGGGGAAGGAAGAGGTGGGAAAGGAAGCGGCAGGATGACATGCCAAGGAATCCAGCCAGGTCCTCAAGGGGCATCCCAGCCGACTCGGAGCTTCACACTGCGCTTCCACGGATGTCAAGACACCCAGGAGTCACAGCCAGATGACCAGTCCAGGCACCACGCCCAAGTGAGGGGATTGATGTCAGAATCCTCAGGCCGCTTCCTGCTCACGGGGGGCACCTGGGAGTGGGGACTGGGGCCACAGGATGGAGGCCACGTCCTCATCGTTCTTCTTCAATAGGGAAGAGAGCAGAGCCCTTTGGCTACTTCAGTCACCAGTTTTCCTGTTTGCTCTTCTCTGAGCACCTTTTGGCTCTGCAGGCGATGACAGAGACCGTGCTCTGTCCTGCGAATCCCAGCCTGAGCTGAGTGACCTCACCGAGTGAAACGTGGTGAGCAGGTGGCCTCCGTGCCGACCAATGCTGCAGACTCCTTGCAATGAGACCGACTTCACTTTTTAAAATCCTAAGTGATCATGATCTGTGATTAAGGCCTCAGACCCAATGGGAAGCGCAGGCTCCCGAGACAAAGGGAATGCCTGCCCGCCCAGGGGTGCTGTAGATAAAAGGTGGGGTCCGGAGACCGTGTTGGGGGACACAGAAAGGGAGGGCATCAGTAGGGTCTGGAAAAACCCCTGCTCCTTCCCTCACATGGGAGCAAATCATATACTTATCAAAATCTCTCAACGATTTTGCTCATAAGTCAGATTCTATTTACTTGAAAGCAAAAGTGATTGTTCAAGAAGATGCATGTGTGTACAAAGTAGGGCTGGGGCTGTGGCTCCGTGGTCGGGCTCATGCCTAGCATGCACCAGGCACTGGGTTCAACTCTCAGTGCCACATAAAATATAAGTAATAAAGATATTGTGTCCATCTACAACTAAAATTCTATAAAAAGAAAGTACAGGTAGGCATACCTTACTAACCAAGAAGATCAGGAAGCTAGCTACAGGGCCAGGGGCAGGGGAACAGAACCCAGGACAAGAACATGCCATGCAAACTGCACAGGCGGGGACCTGGCTGCTGTGAAAGGCAGACGTGGAGCCACCAACCTAAAACCTGAGCATGCCCACCATCAGCTGTGAGTGAGCAAGGCAAGCGCCGAACTGCACATGCGCACACACACAGAAACACAGCATGAAACACACGTAAACATACACATCTGTGCACGCACATGAGCATACACACATGACACTCAAAATGCACATTCATAGCACACATGCAAAGGACACACAGATAATGCACATCACAAACCCAGCACACACATGCTACACACAACACTATATATACGAGGCACATGAAACACATATGACACACATGTACATGTCTTACATGCAGCACATACACATATGTGCATGCAAAAAACAGCACACACACTCACTCAAACACATACACAGGGGAAACACATGCACAAATATGCAAACACATAATACCCACATATCACAAAGAACACACATACACATGTGCATGTGCACACAAACACAAAAAACACAACACACATACATAATACACCGGCATGTACAGGACACGCACATACACATGCATGCATACACAAACATACACACAACACACATGCACAGGACACATGCACACATGTACAACACACATATCCACATTTGTGCATGTGCATGCACATATGTACACTCAAACGTGTACACAAATAATACACAACTTCACACAGTTCACACACTCACATGCTTAACGCACATACATACAACAAACACACAAAACAAATATACACATACAAATGCACTTAAACACACATAAGCATACAACACACATGCTCATGTGTGCACACATAACTTGCATACACAGCAGAAAAACACTAACATACATAACACAGAAACACAACACACATATGTACATAACATACACATCACACTCATACTAACAGACACAACTTATGTACACACACTGCTACATAACACAGAATTACATACACATCACACACACACTGACATACATACACATAACACACACATATGCACACATGAACACTTAAAAGTGTACACACACAATACACATACATATGTGTGCACATGCCCATAACATGCATACACAGAACACAAATGTCACACTCACACACACATAATACATACACAGCAAGGCACTATAGAAATACACCCATACATGCACATCTAACAGGCACACAACCTCACACACATATAACATACAACACAAACATACATGTGTGCACATAAACACATATAAGACACATGCACCTGTTTACACACAAAGAACACATACACACATGCATGATTCACACAAAACACATACACATATGTTGCACACAAAACCCACACATATCACATGCATATATACATTTAGCAAAATAACCACACATGCACATACACAATCTCACATGTGCACACACTCACATACATAACACACACATGCTCATATACAGGCACATGCACAGAATAAACAAGCATGTGCATACACATAAAAACACACAGGCACAAATACAAGCCGCACGTGCACCTGTGTGTGTGTACACATGCCATGCACACACGGAACACAGACACACATGCTCCACACATTCCTAATGTACACACACTCGTGCACACTCACACAAACACACATGTACACAGGCAAGACAGAACACGCCACACAGAGACACAAGCACACGCACTTAAGAAACTCATTCAGAAACTCATTTTATACATTTTTTTGCTGTCTCGATGCTTTTCTTTTAAGTCAAGTGAATAAATAAAATGAAAGAAAGGAAATCTGCAGGGATGGGGTGAAGCTTGTTGTCTGGCTGAGTCTGCTGGTTGGTGGCACGGCTGCTGGAGGGCGAGGGGGCTGTGTGATCTGCTGTGTGACACCCGGCACTGACCGGGGGCCCCCTGCCTCCGGGAAGGAGCCTGTTCTCACTCTGCCTGGGTTTCCTGGGTCTGCTGACCCACCTGCTGACCGGGCACGGTCCTGTGGTGTGTCCCTTGGTTCTCCTTGCCCTTCCCCTTGGCCTGGAGGCAGGCACACTGCACTGAGGTGTCTGGTCCTGGAACACGTCGCAGGAAGCAGAAGCCACCCTCCTGTTAGGACTTCTGACTCTCCATCCTGACACCACCATGGCCCAAAGCTGTTCCCATCCATCTGAATCTCAAAACTGGAGGCCATGGAATCTCACCGCGTCCTCTGTCGGGAACATGGGTAGGCGTTCATTTTGTTTTACAAATGAAAAAAAGTATTCACTGATTTCAAACTTCCCCTGCTCCCTGGGGACAGCACCTTTCTGCTTGCAGGGCTCTTATCTTCTCCTCCTGGAAAGGCAGCAAGGGTGTGAGGTTGGAGCTCCACCCACTGGGTTTGAGTCCTGGCTCTCCTGTTTCCTGGCTGAGTGATCCTGGACAGGTCACCTACCTTCTCTGTGCTTTTGTTTCCTTCTCTGTGAAGTGAAGAGAGAACAATGCTGCTGTCATGGGATTGTTCTGAGGCTCAAATGGGACAGTGTCCAGAATCTGCTCAGCATGGTGCCTGGTACACTGGAGAGGCTCCACGTGTGAATGATTGTTTTCATCGTGAAGGGGTCGTTATTAAAGGCTGTGCCCTAACCCTAAGAAAACTCGGAATGGAGCCACCATTTGACCCAGTTATCCCACTCCTAGGTTTATACCCAAAGGACTTAAAATCAGCACACTACAGTGACGCAGGCTCGTCAATATTTCAGCAGCTCAATTCATAATAGCTCAGCTGCAGAACCCACCTAGATGCCCTTCAACAGATGGATGGATAAAGAAATGTGGTATGTATACACAATGGAATATTATTCAGCTTTAAATAAGAATGAAATTCTGGCATTTGCTGGAAAATGGATGGAGTTAGAGAATATGATGCTAATTGAAATAAGCCAAACCCCCAAAACCAAGGGCCAGATGTTTTCTCTGATATGTGGAAGCTAATTCACAATAAGGGGGTGGGGGCTAGGGAAGACTAGAGTTACTTTATATAGGTAGAGGGGAGTGAGGGAGGGGAAGGGGTATGGGTAGGAAGGACAGTAGAGTGAAACAGACATTATGACCTCATGCACATGTGATCCTGCAGCAGGTACAATCAGAAAAATGAGATGACACTCACTTATATATGATCTATCAAAATGTGCGAATGCATTCTACTGCCACGTACAACTAATTAGAACAAATAAAATTTAAAAAATGTTTAAAGCCTGCCCTGTGAGGCGGGGAGAGGCGTCTTTTTTTTAAACAGTATCAGCTCCGCAGTTGCTGACCGTCCCTGCAGTCTGGCCGTGGGCCTTACTGAGATGTCACTGCGCTGTCCTCTCTTCCCTGTCAGTAAAACGGAGATGGAAACCTCTAGCAAAGCTTTGGGGACTCAGTGGAGCAGCATCAATGGAGCGTCTGCCCAGAGGACCACTCAGACCCTTGCCTCTTTATCCCCCCTCAAAACATTCAGCGTCTCACCTCCAGGCAAGAACTTCCAGTGTATAGGGGTTTTTATTTGTTTGTTTTCATTTATTTTTACAACTAGAGAATTCAAAATACTTGATTACTTCAATACCAGGGAGGAGAAAGAAGTGATCAAAGAGATCAAGACTCATTTCCTTCATTTTCCTTATAAGCTCAAGCTTGTCTTTGGGATAGCTACCTGAGTAAGAAAGGAAACCCCTCCCTACACAACACACACAAGCACACACGCACACACACACACCCGTGCACACCTGCACACACACACACCGCTTTGGTATACCTATTTCTCATTTATGAAATCTCAACACCTTAATTCAGTTTTGTACATATTAGGTGCTCAATAAAAGTTTACTTGTTGAATAAATAAAATAACCTTTGAGATTCACTTTTATCACATCTACCTTCTGTCTCCCCATTTTTCTGGCCTTCACAGGTCCCTGTCTCCATGCAGGGCATGTTTCCTGCCGGCATTTGTGGAGGGAACTGGTGTAGAAGACAAGAGAGCTGCATCTTTGCCCTGGTCCCAGGAAAGCACTCCGAGATCAGGGGACTCTGTCCTGGCTCTGCTGTGTGACCTTGGCCAGTTATTTTTCCTCTCTGTACTTGTTTTTGAATTTTAACAAAGAAGGGCAGGATAAATGAAGCATCCCTGCGTCTTCTCCTCTATTTTGCTGCTGGCCACCCGGCAGGTGGACATCACAGCAGCCAGAGCCCATGGCTTCGCTTTGCCTGGGGGGGGGGGGGGGGGGGGGTCCGACAGATCTGTGTGTGAAATTACCAGCTGTATACGTGGGGCCACTGTCCCTGACTCCTCGGAGACCCCGTTGGCCTCGTCTGGAGGACAGGAATAATCAGGTGTGTTTGCAAGGATGAGAGCAAGACAGTGAGCACCGTGAACTTGGCCCAGAGGCCCGTCCAAAGACAGCACTCAGCAAGCGACCCGCCCCGTCGTGTGTATCCCTGCTTCGCTCTGGCCAGATCCCTCGGGACAGAAGGTGACAGGGACAGTTCCCCTCAACCCTCTCCTGGGCTAATGAAGAGCAACCTCTAGGAGGACATTGCTGATGAAGCCAATACCGTGAGCCCGGTGTTCTGGAAGGTGCAATCGGGTCACTTCCTGCATCTGGCCTTCCCCGTGCGGCACGGATACGGCATTTGATACCAGAGTGCGGCCGGGTTCCTTCCTCTGCAGCAGCTGCTTCATCGATCCCCTCATCCTCATGGGGGCAGGGGAGGAAGGAGAAGCGAGGAAATGTCAGCACCGGCGGAGAACAGGGCCACTTGATTTCGTCTCCCCTCGGCCGGGGCAGCGGTGGCAAGGTTGGGAAAGGGCCCTGGGATCTGCCTGAGCCTCTGGCTTCTTGTTCCCTCTTTTCCAATCAATTCCCAGAATGCAGCCATTTTTACTTCTCCATTTATCTTACTTGACCAGGGTCATGTCTGTTTGCAGGGCAAAGATTAAAGAAGTGGCAGATAAGTGGCTGATAGGGCCAGTAATAAATGAATATGAGCTTCCAGCCCAGTGTAATTAAAAATGTATAAACCCCCATTTCATCCCCGCTCAGAGTTTATAATCTGCCTTTGGAATCCTTCGTGACAACTTGCCTCTTAGTCATCTTCACTGATAAGCACAGGGGGGGACATTGGAGACCCAACAGAAGACACCTCCTACAGGGCCAGGTTGGACCCGCTTCAGGAAGGCTTGTCCCTGACACCTGCAGGCCCCTGGAGGGGAAAGATGTCACCTGTCAATGAGTGACTTTGCCATTTTCCAGCTGTGAGTCAGGGTCCTTCTCATTCAAACACACAAGCCCGCTCCAGGAAGCAGGTGGACCCACAAGGCAGACCAGGCCCACGGGTGCCACCCATGCCTGGGTCAGACCATCGGCAATCCAGAGACTGCAGGTGCTCCAGGGTCAGAGAAGTTCATTCCAGCTTGGTACCTTTTGTCCACTTGCCCCCAAATGCCACCATTAGGAGCTCCTGAGGGCCTGCCCCACAGAGGACCAGGAGAGCGCTGTGTCTGCCTCTCCCCACCCCAAAGGACCCCCTGAATTCTAGCAGAGAGTCTGCCACCCTGGGGGTGGGGCAAAACTGGGGAAGGAAGGAGGACCACCAGAATTTCAGGGGCAGGCTTCACCCATTCCTGGTGCAGCCCTGTCGGCAACACCGGTTTCCCCTTTTCACAGGTGTGAAGAGAGAGGAACCGAGGAATGAGTTTCTCAGATCTTGCTCAGACAGGGAGGGACTTGCTCCCACCTCCACTCCGCATCTGGCACCTCGTCCTGCACACCATGTCCTGGGCCAGGGGCTGCTGCTCTTGTGTCTGAGCCACCTGTGATGCACCTGCCCAGCGTGGACTTGAGCTTCACCCTGAAATCCTCCCCTGCAGGGTTCTGAGAGGGGAGAATCACCAGTGGTGTGGAAAGGGCTGTGGTGTGGACCGGAAGCTCCCCACCTCCCTTCCAAACAGTCGTGTTGGGAAGAGGGAGAAAGGAGCGTCGCCCAGGCTGGAGGGGCCCGGCGCCGAAGCGGTTACCAACCACTTTGTTCAACCAGACTATTTACAAGTAGTAACAGGGTATCTGCTTCCTGTCATCTCCATCATATATCTTGAGGCAGAGAGATTGGAAGCCCATTACAGTCTGATATCTAATCAATACACACCGTATTCCTACAGCAGGAAGTAAAAGAATAGGCCCTTGGGAACTAGAGTTCAAATTACTCTACTGTCGATTCCAGATAGCAGCTAATGATAGGCTAAGCCGGGTGTGGGGGCGCGGGGGGAGGGGGAGGAAGCAGCCGGAGTGAATGGGGTAGTTAATTCACAGATCAGAGATGGATTCACTTTTGCCTCATTTACAAACTACCTGCAGTCAGTCTCCTAGCAGGTTCAGGTGGGCATGTTAGCGCCCAGGCTCAGCTTCTGGCTTCAAAGTCTTCCCTTTGTGCAGGGCCAAAATATTTTAGATACACAGGCCTTGTCGCAGACAGTTCACGTGAGTCTGAGTATGAAATCCTGCATCTGGACCTGCTTCTTGGCACCTACAGAAGGCGAGAGGAACTTAAGCGCTCATTGGTTCATGCATCAAGTGATAAAGGAATGCCTACGCACCCTGTCCATTGTGCCAGGCCCTACAAGCAGCTTCCAGCAAATTCTATGCGGTCCTGACCTCGCAGAACGTACATGTTAGCAAGGAAGTCGTAATTGCTGGATCAATGTTGAAGCTGATGGTGAAGCCAAAGGGCACAGAGAAGGTCATCACTGAGTGGAAAGGGAAGAGTGCTGGAGCCACCAAGCTCTGGCTCTCCTGCCTGCCAGTTCTGTGACCCTCAGAAGGCAACACACACTCCTGAGCCTCAAAGACTCCACTTGTAAATGGCGCCAATTCTGCAAACCTCTTGGGTTATCATAAGGTTAAAAGAAGAAAAAAAATTAGACTATTTCTATCCCAGCATCAGCCCAAGCCCTCCCTCCGAGAGCGCCTCTTGCCTTGGTGTGCACCCTGCAAGTGAGCACCCTGCGCCACACCAGCCTGGTGGGACCCTCCAGGAACCAGTGGCACATCCTCTGCCTCTGGCTCAAGCAGGCTGCTTCCAGCTCGTGTCTGCCAGGCTGGGGCACTGCACCCCGCAGCAGGTGATGGGCCTTCGTCCCTGCAGGGGCTGCTGTCCCAGTTCCCAGGCCCTGCCCTGAGTTGCAGGCCTCCTCAGAGTCCTGAGTCTGCTCCACTGGGTGCTCCGAGCTTCCACGACCAGAAGACACAGGGGTGGCACTGCCTTCTACAGTCACTGCTGATGTGACCTCTCTGTTCCCATTTTGGCCTTTCCGCTCTTCTAATACCTGTGCAGCAAATCCCCTGTATTGAGTTGCTTAACGAAGATACCTGGTTCGGTTTGCATTTTCCTGGTGGCCCTGGCTGATGGAAAGGGTGTGGCCTGAGGCTGCGACGCTTGCTAAAGGAACCTCATTATTCCTCTCATTTGGTGCCAGAGTGACTTGTGACACCCAGGAGGACTCAATGGCAGCAATACATAGGCACGTGCACACAGACACACAAGCCAGTGACGTGTCCAGTCCAGACCCTCAACCTTCCACACAGAGGGTCCCAAACTCAGGCCCATAGCAGCGCCAGGCTGGAACCGGTTTGGCCCTCTCGGCCTCTTCCGAGTCCTTTCCACAATCTAAAGTCCTCTACAGAAAATGACACCAAACTTCCTGTGCTAAGCTGCAGCCCAGGGTCAGGGAGCATTCCATTAGCATATCCGAGTCTTAGCACTGCTGTTCCCAAACACCTTGCTATGTAAACAACATTGCTAAAAATTAGGAAGAATGGGTTTGGGCTCAAAAGCTCTTCCTCCGTATGTGGATTTTCTGGTCTTCACAATGGAGCACAGGTCTTGCCACATGTGATAGAGCAGAATCTACTAGAAGATTCAGCTTCATCAGTGGCAAGAGCTCCAGGTGGTATTTGCATGACTTCATTTCAACTGAGTTCAGCAGAGACAAGTCTGGTGCCCAGGCTTGAGGATCTATGGTCAGTGCTCCTCCCTGTGACGTTCAGGTCACCCCCTGTGACGCAGGGTGCTTGTTCCCAGCCTTCCTGCTGCTCCCCGGCAGCCTCTCTGGCCACTAACTTTCCCAGGCCGGTGATAATGCCTTCCTCTGCCCCTTTGGTGTCCCCCCTTGCACGATTTCTCCTGGAGGCTTTGTCCTCCTGGGCTCACCATGCTCACTGGCCACCTTCTGCTGGATCTCGCAGGTTCCTGGCTTGGAGGCAGATCAGTGGAGCCTGCCTGGCCTCTGTCTGAAACCTTGCCGGTTTCCATTGCATCTCCTCTGCTCTCTTGGAAACCATACCATTAAGGACCCAGGCTACACCTGTGTTGTTTTTTGTCCTGAAGGAGCTAAACACAAGGCCTCCTTCCACAGGGAGTGTCTCTGATCTGGTTTATAGGAAGCCTTCATTTAAAGTCAGAATTTAAAGAAATAAAATGGAAAACATCATCTCCAGCTGAAATAGCTCTAGATTTAATTCTGACAGCTCCAAATCCCACTGTCCCCCTCTGTTTTAGCCACCAGCAAATTTGCAGGTAAGTTCTGTGTTTGGTTTCCAAAGTGTCCCTGAGTCTAGGTCCCCTGCTAAAATCCCATTGCCTCCCTTCCACGCCCTCCCAAGATGCCCTCACCCCACATACTCCCCACCCATTTCATTTCCTGTATCGTGAACTTTCACCTCCATCTTAATTGTTTTATTATTTTATGGTATCTATTTTTTTCCTAAGGCCCAAATATATTTTGGAAATAAATGAAGTATGAGGGGAACGAGGCATGTAGCAAGGCCATCCACTTGTCCCTGTGAGCATGTGGGCCTGATTCTTTTGCAGACAAGAGTAATAACCTCGGAATTACTTCTTCAGTGGGAAATTATTCAGTAGCCTTAATTATTTTTCAACTAAGGTTGATGTTTTCAATATAAAAACAATTTGTAAATTTCCATTGCAAAATTTTAGGAAAATACAAAAAGAAAAAGAAGGAAAGCGTCTGCGGCACAGTCCCAGCATCTAGAGACAATGACAATCAGGAGCTACGACATCTTTTCAGACTGTGGTTTGTACAGTGAGAGCAACGTGTCACACACATGTAGCCGGCATCTCACCACCAAGTCAACATTCCCACATTTCAGCTCATAATTTAAGATTAAAAATACGAGTTGTCAGAAACATTGGAACAAAGAGTAACTCCAGATTTTCATGTGAGATAACAGCATCTAATTCATGCTTACCTTCAACAATAGAAAAAATAGGTATATATGAACTCTATAAATGTATACGCTTATGTATTTATGTAGAGTATTATTTTATATGTCTATATGTATATTTTTAGTGAAATTTTAATATATACATAAAGCTCTGTGGAATTTTTGTATATTCGCATGTGTACTCGGCAGTTTTTGGACATGTGACCTTTTACACCAGGGCCTGGAATCACTTTCCAGGCAGACAAGAGAAGCGGGAGCTGACCAGACCCAGCTCAGTCTTGCCGATGTGAGGAGCCAGAGGTCAGAGCTCAGGAGGCCAAGGCAACTGGCTGGGAAGAGTAAGATGGTTGCGCAGGTGCCCGGAGAGGGAGCTTGAGACTCATGGAGGGGGGCACTGGAACCCCTGCCCGAGGGTCTGTCTCTGTACGAGGGAGAGTCAGCTACCCATGATGGCCTCAGGCAGAAAACTTCCTGGAGTTCAGGGAGAGCTGAGAGAAGTTTGTCCCACCAGCCAGAGAGGGAAGCTCTTGGTAGAACACAGAGCGTTAGCCTCCTCAGAAGGACATTGCCTTAGTGGTGGGGACACATTAGCTAAAGGAAGAGCTGAACGACACAGCTTCAATGTGGGCCTGAAGAGGCCTTAACATGTTCCAAACACAACAAACTCTAGACACGGACAATGTGTTACAGCATCAATAAAGTTCACCACACATACAAATAGGTAAAAATGACCTGCTACCAGGAGAAGAATCAATCAGTAGAAGCTAACCCAGAAGTAACTGCTATGATCAACTGCTATCATAAGACGGTTATTGCAAATAAATTCCGTATGTTCAAGAAGGGAAAAAGTTAGTGATCTTTCAGATGTAGCAATACAGAGTAAATAAAGTGAAGACAAATAAAAATAAACAACAACAAGAAACCCTGAAAAAATGAACAGAGAATTAGCAACTGCTATTAAAATACAAAGCAATCTATTATTCAACCAATTAAGCCCAAGAAAAAGGTGGAAGAGAAAAAAATACTTTTGATAAAATAATATTAAAAAATTCTATAAATCTGATAAAACTATAGATCCACAGATACAAGAAGTTCAATCAACCTCAAGCAGAACGAACCCAAAGAAAACCACGCCAAGGTGCATGGATATTAAATTGCTAAACTCTCAAGCTGGAAAGGAAGTTTTAAAGGTAATCAGAGAAATGTATTATATTCAAAAGAAGAAAGATAGGAGCTACAGAAGATTCCGTGTCAGAAATTATGCAAGATAAAATGACAGGAGATCCACGATGGTGACTAGAGGGAGGCTGCATTCCTTGTCACTCCATCACTCAGGATTCAGGCAGAGGAAAGTCTGTTTCTCTGCAAGGCAGTCTCTGCTGCTTATTGATCCCCTGCTGTTTACACCATTCGTCCACCACAATCACCCACCATCTGCCAGCACATCATCTACTTTTTAGTGCAGATCACGCACTGACTGCCACCTACCATCCACCATTTGCTCATTTGACTGCATCTTGCCTTCCCATCGCCTGCCTTTCACCTACCCACACCCACCACCCGAGATCCACCTGCCGATTGTCCGCTGATAGCCTGCAGACCACTCGCAGACTGCCAGTGGATCGCCTGCTACCCGCTGTTGCCTGGAAATCCATTGGTTACACATGGCTGCTGCCATTTTGAGACAACAGCCAGGATCTTCAGGACCCCTGGCCCACCCAACTGAGTCCTGCCTTCAGGACACCAGCCTGCCCGTGCCCCATGCGGACTCAGCACCTGGGTCCTGTCAGTACCTCCACTGCGTCTCCCCATTTGCCAACACTTTGGAAGCCAGTGCAGCCATCTTGGATTATCCCAGAAGCAAAAGCCACCATCATTAGGTGGGGCAATTCCCATCCTGACACACCTGCTGGAGACTTGGAAGCTCATCGTCAGGTACCTCTCATGCATCAGGCTTCTGAAGACTGGAGGTTTGAATAGTATGTGACTGTTATAGTGTAGATATTTTTTCTCCTTTTTGAAATTTTTAAGTTTTTATTCCTTTATATTTCTCGCTCTATTTTCCTTTTGTTTACCTGTTTCCTTGGAGACTCTCTCCCTTTTCTCATGCTAACAACCAACTTCTTTTGATTCTGCTTTCACTCTCCCTACAGTCTAGTACCTCTATATACTCTTTTCTTATCCCATTAAACAGTTGCATCCTACACACCTCGCCATCCTCTTTGTCCACCATTAGAAACCTTAGACCTCATTGCAAATCTATTGGATATACTCTGGATAATAATTGAACTCATCCTCAGTATTGTTTATTATGACAATACTGTTAATGTCTTCATAGGGGCTATTTGGCTTAGGACTGCATATTGTCTGTATCAGGTGCTGCAATTATTGATCTTCTCCTTAAAGGAGAGGTTTTGGAAACCTGAAGGGTCCCTATAAGCCTATAGGGGGGAAACTGCATACCCCAGATCCACACTGCTGGAGGGGAAGATACATGAACAACATGAAAAACAAGGGAAGAAAGTGTTCCAAACAAACCAAGATTCTATATTAATAGAATCCAATGACAGCATGGTAGAAGAAATGTCAGAAAAGGAGTTCAGAATATGCATAATTAAAATGAACTGTGAAGGAAAGGATGAGATAAGAGAGCAAATGCAGGCAATGAACAATCATTTCAATAAACAGTTAAAAGAGCAAATGGAGGGAACAAAAGAACATTTCAATAAAGAGATAGAGATTAAAAAACAAACAGAAATCCTTGAAATGAAGGAAACAATAAACCAAATAAAACCTCAATAGAAAGCACCACCAACAGACTAGGCCACTTGGAAGACAGAATCTCAGACAATGAAGACAAAATATTTAATCTGGAAAATAAAGTTGACCAAAGATGGTAAGAAATCATAAATGGAACCTCGAAGAACTATGGGATATCATGAAAAGACCAAACTTAAGACTTACTGGGATTGAGGAAGGCACGGAGACACAAACCAAAGGAATGAACAACCTATTCAATAAAATAACATCAGAAAATTTCCCAAATCTGAAGAATGAAATGGAAAATCAAATACAAGAGGCATACAGAACAAAAATTGTACAAAATTACAACACATCCACACTAAGGCATCTTATAATAAAAATGCCTAACACCCAAAATAAAGATAGACTTTTAAAGGCTGCAAGAGAATAGCAGCAGATTACATATAGGGGGAAACAAATACAGATATCAGCAGATTTCTCAGCCCAAACCCTAAAAGTCAGAAGGGCCTGGAACAACATATTTCAAGCTCTGAAAGAACATGGTTGCCAACCAAGAATCTTATACCCAGCAAAACTAACCTTCAGATTTGAGGATGAAATAAAATCCTTCCATGATAAACAGAAGTTAAAAGAATTTACAAATAGAAAGCCTGCACTACAGAACACTCTCAGCAAAATATTCCATGGGAAGCAAATGAAAAACAACAATGTAGGTCAGCAAAGAGAGGAACTACCCTAAAGGAAAAGCCAATCATAGGAAAAACAAGTAAAGGTAAAAAAACAAAAATAAGCCAAAATGATCCAGAATACAAATCATGTCTCAATAATAATCCTGAATGATAATGGCCTAAACTCATCAATCAAAGACATAGACTAGCAGATTTCATTAAAAAGAAAGACCCAACAATATGCTGCCTTCAAGAAATTCATCTCATAGAAAAAGGACATACACAGACTAAAAGTGAAAGGATGGGAAAAAACATAATGTGCACATGGACTCAGTAAAAAAGCAGGGGTTTCTATACTTATATTAGATAAAGTGGACTTGAAGCCAAAGTCAGTCAGAAGGATAAAGAATGACATTTTATACTGCTTAAGGGAAACATAAATCATAAAGACATAATGATTGTAAATACTTATGCCCCAAACAATTGTGCATCTATGTATCTCAAACAAATCCTTCTCAACCAAATAGACCACAACACAATAATTCTGGGTGACTTTAATATACTTCTCTCACCACTGGATAGATATTCCAAACAAAAACTGAACAAAGAAACCATAGAACTCAATAACACAATCAATAACTTAGACTTAACAGACATATATAGAATATTACATCCATCAAAGAGCAAATATACTATCTTCTCAGTAGCACATGTATCCTTCTCTAAAATGGACCATATGTTATGCCCCAAAGCAGCCCTTAGTAAATACAAAAACATAGAGATATTACCTTGTATTCTATCAGATCATAATGGAATGAAATTAGAAATCAATGATAAAATAAAAAACAGAAACTACTCCAACACCTGGAGACTAAATAATATGCTATTGAATGAAGCATGGATAACAGAAAACATCAGGGAGGAGATAAAAAATTTCTTAGAGGTAAATGAGAATGGCAATACAACATACCAAAATCTCTGGGACACTATGAAAGCAGTACTAAGAGGAAAATTCATTGCATGGAGCACATTCAGGAAAAGAATAAAAACTCAACAACTAAATGACCTAACATTATATCTCAAAGCCCTGGGAAAAGAAGAACAGAACAACACCAAAAGTAGAAGACAGGAAATAATTAAAATCAGAGCTGAAATAAATGAAATTGAAACAAAAGAAACAATTCAAGACATTGACAAAACAAAAAGTTGGTTCTTTGAAAAAGTAAACAAAATAGATAAACCCTTAGCCACACTAACAAAGAGAAGGAGAGAGAAAATTCAAATTACTAAAATTCGTGATGAAAAGGGAAATATCACAACAGACACCATTGAAATACAAAACATAATTAGAAGCTACTTTGAAAATCTATACTCCAACAAAATATAAAATCTTGAAGATGTCGACAAATTTCTAGAGACATATGACCCTCCCAAACTGAACCAGGAGGACATACACAATTTAAACAGATCAATTTCAAGCAATGATATAGAAGAAGCCATCAATAGCCTACCAACCAAGAAAAGCCCAGAACCAGATGAATTCTCAGCTGAGTTCTACAAGACCTTCAAAGAAGAACTTATACCAATACTCCTCAAAGTATTCCATGAAATAGAAAAGGGGGGAACTCTTCCAAACTCATTCTATGAAGCTACTATTACTCTGATACCAAAACCAAACAAAGACACATCAAGGAAAGAAATTATTAGATCAATATCTCTGATGAACATAGAGGCAAAAATCCTTAACAAAATTCTGGCAAGTTGCATACAAAAACATATTAAAAAGATAGTGCAGCATGATCAAGTGGGGTTCATCCCAGGTTTGAGGTTCAACATCCGGAAATCAATAAATGTAATTCATCACATCAATAGACTTAAGAATCATATGATTATTTCAATAGATGCAGAGAAAGCATTTGATAAAATACAACACCCCTTCATGCTCAAAACACTAGAAAAAATATGGATAGTAGGAACATACCTCAACGTCATAAAGGCTATCTATGCTAAGCCCATGGCCAACATCATTCTTAATGGAGAAAAACTGAAAGCATTCCCTCTAAAAACTGGAACAAGACAGGGATGCCCTCTTTCACCACTTCTTTTCAACATTGTTCTTAAAATACTAGACAGAGCAGTTAGACAGACCAAAGAAATTAAAGGGATACGAATAGGAAAAGAAGAACTCAAGCTATCACTATTTGCTAATGACATGATTCTATATTTAGAGGACCCAAAAAAGTCCACCAGAAAACTTCTATAACTAATCAATGAATTGAGCAAAGTAGCAGGATATAAAATCAACACATATAAATCAAATGCATTTCTATTCATAAGTGATGAATCCTGTGAATGAGAAATTAGAAAAATATTGTATTCACAAAAGCCTCAAAAAAAAAAAAACTTGGGAATCAATCTAACAAAAGAGGTGAAAGACCTCTACAATGAAAACTACAGAACACTAAAGAAAGAAATTAAAGAAAATCTTAGAAGATGGAAAGATCTCCCATGTTCTTGAATAGGCAGAATTAATATTGTCAAAATGGCTGTACTTCCAAAGGCACTACACAGATTTAAAGCAATTCCAATTAAAATCCCAATGATATTCCTCATAGAAATAGGTAAAGAAATCATGACAATCATCTGGACAAATAAAAGACCCAAGGTAGCCAAAGAAATCCTGGGCAGGAAAAGCGATGCAGGAGGTATCACAATACCAGACCTTCAACTATACTACAGAGCAATAGTAACAAAAATGGCACGGTATTGGCACCAAAATGGACAGATAGACTAATGGTGCAGAATAGAAAACACAGAGACAAACTCACATAAGTACAGTTTTCTCATACTAGACAAAGGTGCCGAAAACATAACAATGGAGAAAAGATAGCCTCTTCAACAAATGGTGTTGGCAAACTGGTAATCCATATGCAGTAAAATGAAATTAAACCCCTATCTCTCAACCTTCACAAAACTCAACTCAAAATGGATCAAGATCTAGGAATTAGACCTGAGACCCTTCACCAAACAGAAAAAAAGTAAATCCAAATCTTCATCATGTGGGTGTAACACCAGACTTTCTTAACAAGACTCCCAGAGTGTAAAAAATAAAAGTGAGAATCAATAAATGGGATGGATTCAAACCAAAAAGCTTTTTCTCAGCAAAGGATACAATCAATAATGTGAAAAGAGAACCTCCAGAGTGGGAGAAAATCTTTGCCACCCACATTTCAGATACAGCACTAATCTCCAAAATTTATAAAGAACTTAAAAAACTTTACACCCGAAATACAAAAAACCCAATCAATAAATGGGCTAAGGAACTGCACAGACACTTCACAGAAGAAGACATATAGGTGATCAACAAGTAAATGAAAAAGTGCTCATCATTCTCTAATTAGAGAAATGTAAATCAAAACTACCCTAAGATTTCATGTAACTCCAATTAGAATGGCTATTATCAAGAACAAAAGCAATAACAAGTGTTGGCATGGATGTGGAGAGAAAAGACAATCATACATTACTGGTGGAGTAGCAAATTGGTGCAGCCACTCTGGAAAGCAGTATGGGGATTCCTCAGAAAACTTGGAATGGACCCACCATTTGACCCAGTTATCCCACTCCTCAGTTTATACCCGAGGGACTTAAAATCAGCATAGAACAATAAAGCAGCCACATCAATGTTTATAGTTGCTCAATTCACAATAGCTAGATTGTGGAACCAACTTAGATACCCTTCAATTGACGAATGGATAAAGGAACTGTGGTATATATACACAATGGAATTCTACTCAACCATAAAGAAGAATAAAATTATGGCATTTACTGCTAAATGGATAGAGTTAGAGAATATCATGCTAAGTGAAATAAGCCAATCCCCAAAAATCAAATGCCGAATACTTTCTCTGATAAGTAGACGATGATACATAATGGGGGATGGCTGACAGCGGGTAAAAGAAGAATGGAGTAACTTTGGATTGTGTAGAGGGGAATGGGGAGGGATGGGGTGGGAGAAGGAAAGACAGTGGACTGAGACAAACATTATTATCCTGTGTACATGTATGATTACACGAATGGTGTGAATCTACATTATGTATAACCACAGAAATGAAAAGTTGTACCCCATTTGTGTACAATGTATCAAAATGCATCTGTAAAAATTAAAAATTAAAAATAAAAAGATTAAATGACAGATATTTAAAAGTTGAATTTACACAAAGTAAGAGAGTGCTAGAAAAGTAAATTTAAAGAATAAATAAAAAAGATTTAAATACTCGTCTAAAGATAATTGACTCATTAGAGTAAAATAATAATTTATTGTGGAACATACTAGATCTATACATGTAAAATACATGGTAAAATTGCACAAAGGGTAGAAGAGGGAAATAGATTTATATAGTTGTAAGGATCTTCTATAATACAAGAAATGGTACAGTATTTGAAGGTAGACTATAATACTGTAAACATTATTATAGTCCACTACAACTATATATACAAAGTCACAGAAGTCTAATTCTTTAAAAAGGGAGATGGAGGAAGAAAGCCATATTAGAGATAAGATAGAATTTTTTAAATTAGTCCAAAAGATGGCAGTAAAAGAAGGAAAAAAGATCAGAAAGAATAAATATAAAAAATATAGAGTAAACTCAAAATTATCATCAATTACACTAAATGTAAATGACCTAAATACTCCAATTAAAAGTCAGATTGTCACATTGCATAAAAAAGCAAACCAATGAATTAGTCAGTGTTCTACAGATGAACAGAATCAGCAAGATGTATATGTGTATGTGTGTACACACACACACGCACGCACACATATAGAGAGAGAAAGAGAAACTGAGACAGAAAGAGAGAGAGAGAGAGAGAGAGACTAACTTTAAGGGACTGGCTCATTCAATTATGCATTACAACAAATCTAACACCTATAGAGCAGCCTGACAGGGTAGAGACCCAGAGAAGAAATGATGTTGCAATCTTGAGTCCAAAGGCAGCCTAGAGGTAGAATCACTTCCTTTTCAGGGTATTCTGGTCATTACCTTAATGCTTCAACTGATTAGATGAAGCACATGCACATTATGGAGGGTAGTTTGGTTTTCTGAAAAGTCTATTTATTAAAATACTGATCACATCTATAAATATCTTCACAGCAATATCTAAACTGGTGTTTGACCAAACAACTAATACCAAAACCTGCCAATTTCACACATAAAATTAACCATCACACCCACATATATGCTTGTACTAGGAATCCACTCTGAACATAAAAATGCAGATAGTTTAAGTAAAAGGATGGTAAAAGATACAATGAGCAAACACCAACCAAAGAATGCTGGAGTGACTCTCCACATTTCAGAAAATGCAGATGTTGGAACAAGGAATAACAGGGATAAAGAAGGATATTTCATATGATCAATGGGTCCATTCATCAACAGCACATGGCAAGCCTAAGTGAATACAAACCCAATGGGGAGCTTCAATTTACATTATCCAAAACACAACAGGACTGAAATGAGGAATTGATGATTCCACAATTATATCAGGCGACCGTCAGATGTATCTCTTAGTAAATGATAGAATGAGCTGACAGAAAATCAGTAAGACTGGAGAATACTCAAGCAACATTATCAACCAACATGACCTCCTTGACATTTATAGAACACTCTCCCCACTAACAGCATAATGCACATTGTTTTTTCAGTGTGCATGAGATATTTTCCAAGATAAATTACACTTAGGCCATAAAACAAAGTTTCATAAATTTAAGAAAAGTAAAACCATGTAAAATGTGTTCATTAAGTACAATGGAAATAAATTAGTAATTAAAATAGGAAATATGTGGGAAATTTTCAAATACTTGAAAGTAGTCTCTTAAATTATAATTTATTTACCCCAAAACAAATCCTAAGAGAAGTTAGATAATGTTTTGAAATGAATAAAACTCAGAACACATATCAAGACCTGTGAGATGCAGCTTACGCTGTGCTTAGAGGGAAAATTGTACCACCAACTACTTATAGTCCAAAAAAGAAAGATCTGAATCCATGATTTTATCTTCTATCCTAATGCATTTGAAGAGCAAACTCAAACAGATGGAACTGAAGCAAGGAAAAAAATAAAGATAAAACCATCAATAGAATAGAAAGAGAAAAATAATGAAGTCAATGAAACGAGAAGCAGGTTCTTGAAAAGATCTGTACCATTGGGAAATCTCTAGGCTGGAGTGCACACACGTGCGCACGCACACACACACACACACACACATTCCACATGCGTGCCCACGCGAGTTCCTTTCTCCATCCGTAGACTGAGGTTCATGGGCCCAGGGACGCCATCTTCCTGGACCTCCAGAGCCCAACACTGGGCCTGACCACACAGAACTGAACTCAACAGACACACAAGGAATCAGCCAATGCCAACAACCTTGCCCGCACAGGGGAGTGGAACAGCCCTGATCTCACGTGGTTTTCATGCAGGCTTGGAAGACCACCACCTCTTCCCAAGACACACTCTGCCCCCTCCTGACTCATACTGGCTTCCTCTCTCCTGCTCCCCAGGACTCACTTGGACAGGGGTATTTAAGCCCAGCCCTTGTTGAAAGACTTAGTCCACAAAGGAAAAAAAAAAAATAGAGAGAAACCAGAATGAGAAGGCCGCCTTTATTATAGCTAAACTGTTGGCTTAACTTCCTAAAATACCGTTGAATTTTCTTTCTGCAGGCAGCTGTGTTTATAGAAGGCAATATCATGTATGTAAATAAATTCAGATGCCGCTCGAGTTATTTTAAAACAATCAGTCTAACACTAATCAGCTTACTCAGAGACATAATCTTACCCTAAAAAAGTGGCAAATCAGTACACAGTGTGCAGAGTAAACTGCACAGAGGCGAGGTGGAATATCAATGCCAGGCCGCCGGCCGGGCTGGGATTGGAGGGGGTCCCTCCATGTGCACTGGAAGAGCAGCCTTCAGCTTCCTCCTCACCCGCCTTGACCCGGTTCCTGAGGGAGGCTCCAGACACTGGCTCCTACTCTCCAGGGTGACTGCACCCTTGCCCACCGCCATATGCATTTCCTTTGCCTCCTCGCCTCCCAAGACAGTCCTGCTTCAGCACCCACTTCACATATCCTCCTTCCCCTCTTGCCTCCCATTCTCACAGTGACTGAGCCAACCATGGGTGAAAGCTGCGGCCAGCTGCTAATTCATAAAGCTAATGAGCATAGACGGTCGGTGTACCCCCAAGTTGTACTCATTCAAGAGCCCTCGCCCTGTGAGGTCCTGTCACTGTTGCCCCATTTCACAGGTGAGGAAACTGAGGCACAGTGTGGTGAAGAGTCTACCCACCCCGCCACTCATAAGTGACTGAGCCCCTGGGGGGCGCAGCTCCCCTCTGCCTGGAACTGCTGCCTACCGATGGTGAGGCACCGGGCTGTGTCTCTCCTGTGTTATTTCCAGGATCTAAAGTTCTGTAGTTTGAGGTGCAGACACTGAGGCTACGGAATCTACACCCACCCCATCGTTTCAATGTCTGTCTTCTTTCTTGCAAAAGCACGTGCAGGGATTCTTTTTGTTTTCCTTGTTTGTACAAACAACTGTGTCTTGGAGGCGCCCTGGAGCACATGACAGCCGGGCACCGAGTCCTCTTTTTGAAGATGCCGTGTAGGACACAAAGGAAACTCTCCGACTCCCCTGGAGGGGTCCAGAGTCCAGCTGAGGACAAATTAAAACACAGGGTCAGTAGTAAGGGAAGGGCGAGCGCTAAGACTCCCCAGTCATCCCGCACGGTCCTCAGAAGAGGGCGGAGAAATCCAGGCAGATCCCAGGACGAGGACAGAGCTGGAGTGTGACCCCAGCTCTCCTGGCACCACTGTGTGACTGCGGCCAAACTCCTTCACACCCTGAGCCTTGGTGTGCAAAGCTGTGGCCTCCACAGTCCCTCTGTGCCCTGTGGATACGTGATGGTCATCCATTCAGCTCTGGATGAGCCCGGCTGCCGGTGGTGGGGACTCGGCGACTCCTCTCCTGCAGGCTTCTCTGGGTTTTCCATTTCTTGAATGAAGATGACCTCTTCTGTCTTGATGTTCTGCAAAGGAGAAGGGGAGGCCAGGGAAAAGCCTGGTGTGGCACAGGTAGGCACAAAGCCTGCGCCCTCCTTCCTTTCCCTTCACAACGCCTGTCACGGAGGGACTGAGTGAGGAATGAGCCAGGAGGGCGTTCACTGTCATTCAGGAGCACGCTGGCGTGACCTCCAGGAAACTGCTCCCCATGGGCCAGGCCACGGCATCATTTCCCAGAGCTCCTCGGAAGTCCTTGACCTTTATGGGGCATGTCTGTCTGACTTTTTGGAGCTTATTGTCAGAGATCCTCACACCTAGCCATAACACGGAGCTTATGCCAGTGGTAGGTTTGACCCTAGTGACTCTGGATATGAGGACTCCTATTCCCCTGTGGCCCTTTTGGAAATCTCCAGAACATAAGCCCACGCAGATGGGAAGCACATTTATCAAAAATATTCAATCACGATTGCTCTCATTGTTGCCATGACAATTATTGTTAGGACTGGCTTAGGCTGCTATCCCTCCGACTCCTACCACCAGCTCTCTGCAGCCACCACTCCTCCTCCTCCTCCTCCCCTTCCTCCTCCTCCCCTTCTTCCTCCTCCCCTTCCTCCTCTTCCTCTTCCTCTTCCTCCTCTTTCTCCTCCCATTCATTCTCCTCCTCCTCCCCTTCCTCCTCCTCTCCTTCCTCCTCCTCCTCCTCTCCTTCCTCCTCCTCCCCTCTTCCTCCTCCCTTCCTCCTCTTCCTCCTCTTCTTCCTCCTCTTCCTCCTCCTGTTCATTCTCCTCCTCCTCTTCTTCTTCCTCCTCCTCCTCCTCCTCTTCCTCCTCCTCCTCCTCCTCTCCTTCCTCTTCCTCCTCTTCCTCCTCCTGCTCTTCCTCCTCCCCCTGCTCTTTTCCTCTTGTTCCAGGGAGTCTCCGTCAGCATTGCCACTGTGTTAAGACTCCAACTGCTTCTCCTGCTACAATCGCTGCCGTCAATTCCTACTCCTCCTGGCACTGCTAACACTGTGTAACCACCACCTACTCCCCCCTCCCTCCTCCTCCAAGTCCCACCCCGTCCCAGCACACCTTCTTCTCTCGCTGCCATTGCTACAACTCCCACCAGCACTGGCATGCAGCTCCTGTCACCACAACCCCCTTCCATCACCGCAACTGCCTTTGTTTCAGTCAGCTTTGCATCACTGCAACAAAGCACCGGGCAAGAACAACTTAGAGGGAAAAAAGGTTATCTGGGGCTCACAGTTTCAGAGGTCTTAGTCCAAGGACGGCTGAGTCCATCGCTCTGGGCCCTAGGTGAGGCAGACATCATGGCAGAGAAGCAGAGAGAGAGAGAGAGAGAGAGAGAGAGAGAGGAGGGGGAATCACCTCAGGGAAGATGAACCCTTCCAGCTCTCGCCCCAGTGACCCACCTCCTCCCACTACACCCACCTGCCTACAGTCACCTCCCAGTCCTGCCATTCAAACCAGGATGGGCTGCTTAGTTCCAGCCCTCACAGGCCACTCATTCCACCTCTGAACATCCTGCACCAGCACAGGAGCTCCTGGGGTGCCTCATATCCAGACGCTACCATCTTTCTAGGTAATTCCTGCTGCTGCTGCTCAGCTCCAACACCACTCTGCGTGTGGTGGGAGAGCTCTTACTACCATGACTGCCAGCACCACGCCTGTAACTCTCCCTCCTCCTCCTCCGTGACCACCGCCACTTTCCGACTAGAAACACTACAGTTAGCACCAGGCAAGCATGTGCCACACCTGGCATGCGCTTTCCATTGGCCACCACACAGGTCCTGTGCTGGAGGACTCCCCTGTGGTTCTCTTCTGGTGGAGGAGTCCATGAGGCTCAGAGACCTTCAAGGACAATCCAAGGCCGTCATGGAGTCCCAGCAGTCCTCTCTGACCCTCTGGCCTGTGCTCTTTCCCAGTCTCCCTGTGGCTTCCAACCATGTCAGCAGGGACAACATGTTTTCGATTTGTCTCTTTGTCCATGTTCTTGTGCAGAGATGGGAGGTGCACCCAGTGGGGAGGACAGTGACTGATCACAGAGCTTCCAGGTAAACAGGAAGCTCACACAAAGCAGCCAGCAGCCAGCCAGCTTGTCTGCTGACCTTGGCCTTGGTCATCTGTCCTCCCCACACCCCCTCCAATGAATGAGAGATGTTCACACCTGAGATCATCTAAGCAATGGCACCAGGTCAGCTTCTGCTGCCCCCAGACAAACACAGACAGGACTCACACAGATCGGTGAGGGTGGGGAACAATGCATCCTGTGTCCCTGCAGCAACTTGGTCTCCTGGGCCCTCTTTACCCTCCAATCCCGCCAGCCCCCAGCATCTGAACAGGCACACTCTGTGTGTCTGTGAGAAAAACATTAGCCATCCCTGCCCATCCCTAAGTGTGTGAGCTTCATTCTTCAAGCGCTGGGGGAGCATCCATTCATGCATTCAGGAAAGCAACCATTCCTTCAGTGAATATTTAGAATGGACATGATTCAGGACCAAGCACAAGCAGAGTTGGAAAAGACTGGAAGATTCAGAGAGCCAACCTGCATGCCCAACACCAACACACCTGGATGGTTGGGCTTCTTTTCCCCAGTGCTCTTGTTGAAATTTTTGAGGGTAGAACCCCAGATGAAATCACATAAGGATGAATAACTTGCCTTGGAGAGTAACTGTGGAGAATAGAGAGAATATTCTGGAAACTCCTGTGTTTCTGAGAATCCTCCAGCTCCTGTGACACTGAGGGCTGTGTCCTTCTGTGACTCTGGCCTCGTTTCCCTCAGTGACCTTGCCTCCTCTCACCCTACCATACTCTTGGACAACACATGCCATCCTGTCCTGCTGTCTGAAGCCCCATATCCTCTGTCATTCCCTGAGTGAAATCTTCCAGTGATCCCACAAGCCCATGACGTGCTGTGCTCCTTAGCACTTGGATATAAATGCCGCATTTTACATAGTCATAGGTGTATATGCAATTATTTGTTTCAATCATTTTCTCTGACAGTAAAATAGGACATCTTTTAATGCAGACAAGGTGTCTTATGAATCTCTGAGCGACAGTGTTTTTCAGAAATCAGGAAACAAACAAATGCTCTGTAAATATTTTTGAATGAATAAATGACTATGTTACTCCCTATCAAGTTCTGGGGATAAAATGAATATGAAAGACATAAATCTATCCTTCAGGGTCCTCTGCCACATGGAAAAGGCATATATTAAATAAGAAAAGCATAATAAATATCTAATTACAAATTGTTTAACCCACGATAGAAGCAAACAATATGGTACTGGGAGGAAATAAATGAATGGACCCTGGGAAAAGGTGGGGATGTGGAGTCTAGGAGAAAATATCCTCATTCAGTTTCTGTTCACGCAACATTCTCGAACACCTAAATGCATTATCCAAAGCCCTGGAGGTGCAATTGAAATGGGAGCAAAATCCTTACTCGCAAGAAGCCTGGGCTCCACTGGGTGGGGCACGAAGGACTAACAGAATTTGCAGATGAAATAAGACAAGGCTGAGTGAAGAAGAAAGGAATTATAGAATTTTCCTGACCCAAAAAATGGAAAAATGGAAATACCATTTACTGAGAGGAGCAAGAATGAGGGAGGATCGAGTCTGAATGCAGAACCTGAGCTTCGATGTTAGGGGTGTTGTGTTTGAGATGCGTGTTAGATACCCTAGTGAGGACGCCAACAAGTAGTTGAATTTGAGACTCAAGGCAGAACCTAGTGCTAGAGAGTCCTAAGCTATGGGACTGGATGACATCCCCTGGAAAGGGAGAATAGAGAAGAAGTGGGGCCAATGACCATGCCCTGGATAATACTGCTACTTACACATGAGCCTGGTGGTTCTCTGTTCTCTGCCTCTTTCTGGTCTTCTCTGGTGGAAATTGCTTCTGATGCTCCGCAAGCATTGGGCGATGACACCCGAAGAGAGTGTGAACTTTCTGTCATGGAAGTCAAAGATGGTGCAACGCGTCTCAGAAGACCTGAGTTACAGATGGTCATCAGAAAGCACCTGGCAGATGAGGTCCTCAGCCTTGTCTTCATTTCAACTAAGATCAAGCTCCGATTTTAATGCAGGAAAATCCAATGGATCTCCTGGCACACAACAGACGTATCATCAATATTTGTAAATGACCAATAAATCAATCAGTGAATTGATCTAATCAAGTCTGGTACAGGAGAATTAGGGTGGGCATCCTCATTCTAGCTGGTAAGATGTTGAGTTTCAGAAGTGTGGGCTTGGCTCTGCCATCCTGGGTGATTTGAGACTGCATCCTGAGGTCAGCGACATCAAGGAGGCTCAAATACATACCAAGCCGCATATGGAAACCCAGTGGCATTGATCAGGAGATCCACGATGCCACTGTTGATTTCATAATCTTGTTTAAGTTCTATTTTTATTTTTGACATGTAACAATTATACCCGTTTATGAGGAACATGTGTTTTGATCCATGTATGTATTATGTGATGATCACATTGGGCAATCAGTGTCTCCCTCTAATATTGACCATTTCTTCATGATGAGAATTCTAAGCACACAGGAACCGATGCAAGAAGAGCCACACATGGCTTCAGGCAGAGAGAGCTCGGTGCTTCTCCCCTTGGCCCAGACTTGTTGCCCTAGACTAAAGCAAGCCTGTGCTTCTGGAAGGCCGACCACTGCCCTTACCCCCAGAAAGGGGCTCCCTCCACCTTCATCCTGAGTTAGTTCCATGGGCCCTTGAACACACTATGCCAGGACCCTCTGCTTCACTGAAAAACCCATCTTCCCAGTTTTGACCACTGCCTTCATTTCCTGCTTTTCTTTATTTCCTATTTATGCATTTATTTATGTGTATATGTGTGTGTGTGGTATACTGGGCATTGAACTCAAGCAAGCTCTACCTCTGAACTACATCCCCAGACCTTTTATTTTATTGTGAGACAGGATCTTGCTAAGTTGCAGAGGCTGACATCAAACTTGGGATCTTCCTGCCTCAGCCTCCTCTGATAATACCTTTGCACTACCATGCCTGGCTTCCACTTGTTTCTTTACAAGTACTCAGAGATAACATTATTTTTCTTCTAATAGCCACCACATATCCTAATTGAGGGACAAGAAAATAAAAGCCTTAACAAACCTGGAAACTTTAATTCCTAAAAGTAATTGTAAATACCATGCTAAGTGAGATAGGCCAAAGCCAAAAAAAACCAAAGGCCAAATGTTTTCTCTGATATGTGGATGACAATAAGGAGGGGGGATAGGGAAGAACAGAGTTACTTCATATTATGTAGAGTGGAGTGAAGGGAGGTAAAGGTGTTTGGGAGTAGGAAAGATAGTAGAGTCAAGATAGTATATGACTGTATGACCGATGTGACCCTACACTATGTATAATCAGAAAAAATGAGAGATTACATTCCATTTATGTATGATCTATCAAAATGTCTAAATGCGTTCTACTGTCATGTTCAACTAATCAGAACAAATAAAATACATTTTTAAAAAGTAACTATAAATTATGTTATTTGGGGTTTAGGTAGAAAGAATGTTGAAACCAGACACACTCAGTGAAGGCTGGGGTGGTGGAACTGGGGAAAAGACAATTTTGAGAGCCATTGGTTAAAAGTCTACAAGCCCTCCACTCCCATTTCTTATTCGGAAGGAAGTTAGTTGGGTGTGAATAACCCGCTGTTGGTGTCTAAGAGACAGCAGTGGGTTCTGGCCATGGGGCAGCTGGAAGCATGCTGGACAATGCTCTTGAAGGCAGGCAAAGGTTGCTTCCAGGAAAAGTCATGAGGAACGGTCCCCATGGACCACACTGAGACACACTGTCATGTGCTTCACCCTCCCAGTGCAGAAAGACCACCCCTCAGAGGCCCTGCTTCAGACACTGTGTGCAAGGACCTGTTGGCCATGTAAGATTGGGGGTGAGCATGACTCCCTTGTCCTTGCTCCCTCCTTCTTCGTTACCTCTCTCCCTTCCTCCCTATCTTCTGATGGCAGCGTGGCTGATCCCTCATTTGGACACCTGTTCAGGTGTTCTCGAGTTCTGAAACTCCTGGATGCTGCACATGGTGTGGGCTGTCTCCTTGGCCTATAGAGGGACTGGAGAGAACACAGACTCACAGTGAGGGGGCAGCAACCTGAGTTCAAGTCCTGTCTCTGTCACCTTGGGTCAGTGATTGACCCTCTTTGAACCATAGTGTCTTAGTCTGTAGCAGGACAAAATTGTTGCACCTATTTTGTAGAACTATGAAAAGGAGCAGGTAATATAACCCCAGTAGTGTCAGAAAAGGGTTCCACTTTGAACCAGTGAACTTAGGCCTTGAGGCCTTCCTTCTGCAGGAGCCCTTTCCAAGTCTCTGCAAGTATTCCATCTTTGCAGTATTTGAATACTCAGTAAAATCTGTAATCTCATCAATTTGAATATCCCCTTTCATATCCAATTTTGCATTACAGTTCTTAAAGAAAGTTCCCAAAGTATCAGCTTCAGGCTCCATGAAATCTTCAGAGTGTTGAGCTCAGTGCCCAGCATACACGTAGAATTTGCTAAAGGTTAAGCAATGGAAATTCCATTGAAGTTTTAGAGGGGGTTCTTATTAATAAATCAAAAACCATGGTGGCAAAATAAAAGAACATACATCTTGATTATTATCATTGTTATTATTATTTTGAGTGGTGGCACTCGAAAAATACTCTCTGTACTTCTCCAGGAAGATGAGTGGCTGGTCAGTCTCTCACTGGACATTCTGGGACCTTGTGTCACAGTTTTGTTTAAAGTCCTTAAAATAGAGAAAGACAATTAATGAATCGGAAAGGGAAAAAAGAGAAAGAATCCCTGATCATCACAGAATCAACCCATCTGGACTTTTTCCTTAATAATAAATGCTCCTTTGAGGACAGTGACCACGGGGCCCATGGCACCTCTCGCCCACGCCGCAGCTGCCATCTCTCCATTGTTTCTCACAATTGGAGTCTGACAGACGGTCATCTGTCCCACTCACCCCTGTACTGTGGTCTCATTTTTCTGCAGAGCTGAACTCTGGAGATAACATTGGTAAAAAATGTGAAGACTCGAGGGCACATTAGAGCACTCTTTGTTTAAACTCACTCCCACCCCATTGCTGGGCCAGGAGCCTGGCGAGGGGGAAGGCGTGAGCCGAGCCCAGGGGCCAAGCTGCATGCTTAAAATTCCATCAGTTCGATTTCTTTAATGCAATCTGGTCATTTTTAATCTTGCTTGGTTTGATAAATACCTGCATTTCAAGTAATTGTTAAGATGGTGTCTGTTTTTATTAGAACTTATTTGTCATTATTTGACAGTCGTTTCTAATCACATTTGTTATGTATTGGGTTTCCTTGATGAATACTGATAGCGCCTGGCATCCATGCTCAGGAAGCCCCATTCATTCCTTGAACACGCACAGTATGCCCACCACCCAGGATACCATTTTTTTTTTTCTGGTCATCCTATAAAAATGAGTGGGAGGTTTATCTTTGAGACACAGCAACTAGAATTGTGGGGAAGTTTTTGGAAGTTTGAAAACAGATTTCTATGTAGTCGATTCTATCAGTTGTTTACTTGGAGAATTTAGATATTTGGGCAGTTTGAATGCATTGACAAGTTCAGATTCAAAGTTGTCCACTGTATCAGTTCAGCTGGAATTCCTAGCGCCGTGGGAAACTCCACACAGCCAAATCCTGTCTAGTCATTCAGGAAATAACCATCCATCCATTCACTCAGCAACTATTTAGTTATTTACAGCATTCATTCACTCCACAGATATTTATTCATTCAAGAGATGTTTATTCATCCATTTAGTTAATGGATAATAATGTTTTTCAATGGGTGTTTGTTAACTTTCTTCTGTATTAAGACACAGAGATGGGACACCATGGCAGCTGTATTATTCTCACCATGAGCCTGCAGATTCCGGGACCATCTCGCTCACAGAAAGATTCTCTCCTTACCTTCCTTGAGGGCTTTGTGAGGCAGAAGGATACTCGAGACCCCCATGAGTCTCTCTGCTAACTTTTCTCTTTGAAGGAACATGTGCTGAGAGGGTCTTCTATGTAGGAAGGCTTATGTTAGGTACTCAAACTCAGAGGACAAGGAAGCCATCACTTGTACAAAAACCCCGCAGCCCAGAGGCAGGCACGATGCTCTGGTGACCTAAATTTGAATTTGGGAGGGGAGTGGGGATTGAGATGAGTGAATAAGTTATATTTTGAAGCCAGAGCTCACTGCCTGCTCCAGAAAGTAAGTCAGATAGAGAAGCCACATAAGTAGCAGAATCTCACCAAGGAGCTCACTCTGGCTGCAGAGGTTGACATCCCACCAGTGCAGGGTTCAATTATCCAAAGAGAGAGGTGAGCTTCACAAGCCTTCCCATGGTCGCTTGGGCTGGGTTTTGACCTGTGGTGGCCCCCACCTGTCATCACTGCAGGTCCTGTTTGACTGGAAGTCAACCCCTGAGTCTGGTCGGGGAGGGTCTCGGACATCCAACACTGGATCTCCTGAGTCAAGGAGAGATGACAGGCGGGTGGGTGTGCAATCACAAACATCAGCCTCTAAGCACCTACTTTTCCTCTTCCAAGCACCTCATTATTAGGGAAGTGTAATTGGGAGCATAGCAAGTCCCAAAGGAGCACCTGGTGTCCAGATGCATCTGTTAACCTTTTGGACAAGACAAAGTACCAACGTGCAATCTGCTCCCGTTACTGCTCTCAAGGTGGACAGCATGAGAGCCAGATAGATATCTAAATGTCTATGGCTTGATTTCTTGTGGTATTTGATTGACAGAGGGCCATAGCAGAAATAATTGGGGGGTTGGTAAAAGTCTAAGAGAAAAGAACAGATTTCCAATCTCAGTTCTGTCATTAATAAATACATAAAACTGGGCAACTTCCTCACGGCCTCTGCCCCTCAGTGTTCTGATCTGTAAAATGGGAAAGAGGCTAAACACACAATACTGGGTTTTTCAGGATGCTGGTGCAATGCCTACCACGTGTCTGAGTGGCAACTGGCACACAGCAGATTGTCCTAAGTGACAGTTACTATCACTTAAGAAAACACACTATCACTTTTTTAAAAAAGGGACATGGATTTCCAAATTCATATCAAAAACCAAATTAGCATCGCCCCTGCATTTACGCAGTTCTTAACAAAACCTCTTCATCTGTTCTAAGGCTTCCTATACTGAAGTGAAAAAGGACACAGCAGCTTCACTTTGAAAGGAAACTCGTCGTTAAGATAATCCAGCATTTCAAAACAACACAAGGCCTCTTTCCAGTCTGACTTGGAGTCTGGAGTTAGTTAATTTCTCTTTGTTCTCCTCTTCTGCTTGGGCTGATGTCCCTTTGTGTGTGTACATTTGTCCAGGGCAATCTGGGAAACAATCACCTTAATTGATCTGGCATTAACCTCCAACAGCGCAAGACATGGGCTGTTATCTATCGCTCAGTCCTTGCTGCAGACGAAACTCCCGAGGGTGCTTACATCTTTGTCACCAGTCACCAGCAGTCCCCTCTCAGGAAAGCATTTCAGTAAACGAATGCTGCCTCAAACAAAACAGACCATTCACCCAAGAGGCTGCGCCATTGTGGAGCAGCCCCAGTTCTGGTCTCCGGCATTGGCTGGTGGTGTACGTGATGATCAATTTCATACAGGTGTCACCGTTTTCAGGACCCTGGGAAGGATTGATGGCTTACAGTAGGCTGATCCATCACCCAGGGCAGGTGGCACCCTATTGGAATTTCAGAAAGCTGTTCCCAATCGCATCCACTGTTGGGTGACTCAGTAACGACCCTATTTGCCGTGCGTTACTGAAAATCAATGTGCCGCATTCAAGGTCAATGTACTGTTGGAAAACTCTTTAAGCACTGATGGATGATTGTGCTCATTCAGAATAAATGTGAGAAGAAAGTGACAGCTGAACTTCCAAGAGTGGTGCCAACTCTCAAAGACAGACATCCTTCTTTAGCAGGGTGTGGCATTCCCGGAGAGGTGACATCACACACTTACTCTCCATCTCGGGGTCTGTGTTTGTTAGTGAATCTTTCCTCGAACAATTAAAGCACCAACATGCAGAGTCTCAGTGACGATTCTATAAACCCAGTGCTTAAAGAAAAAAAAAATCTCTGCAGGTCGATTTGGAATCCAAGCATTCAGTTTCAGCAGAATCGAGGCCAACCATGATGTAGACAATTGAAAACACATATATTTGTTGAAATGACTTGGAAAACAGCCGGTGATAAAAGGCTCACTTGATCCAGTGTATTCCACAAATGGGAAACACTTCAACATGCCTCATGCAGCCAACTCGGGGTCACGGAGATGAAAGTTAAAGATCTGGACATTTTAAACTGCACTACAGAAATTTAAAGTCAAGGGAGAGAAATAAATACCCAGCCAAGTTATTAAAGGCGGTGGGATGTGTACCTGGACGCAGGTGTGGGGGGAAGGGTGAGCTCATGGTGCCTTCTGCAGGTACGAGCTCGCTGGAGAGAGCTGTGGGTTCTCCCTGGGGCCATTGACCACAATGGTGTGATTAGCACCTAGGAGAGTGGAAAGGGAAGTCAGAGTTCTAGTTTCTAGTGCATTTGAATATTTAGAAAAAGAGGTCCCCAAAGTGGTGAGTAACTTTTGACAGAAGGAGACACCACGTTTATAAAGCAGAGCACATTTCATCACCATAGCACTTTCTTCCTGGTGACCTCTTTATAGAGCAAGCAGAGGTGATGCTTCACCCAGGGTCCCATGTTGTCAGGGCCTCCCTCCACCAAAAACAACCCTCTCTACGTGAAAAATGCAGATTTTATCTCCTTGGATAAAAAATAATTTTTACAAGTTTTTCTTCCTCCCTCCCTCCCTCCCTCCTTTCAGTTCTTCCTCCCTTCCTCCCTTCCTTCCTTCTTTCCTTTGTTACTTTTGTAATTATTGGCTTTCAAAAGGAAAATACAATTTATCGCCTGTGGGATACATGAAGGCAACACATTGGTGGCTAATAAACAATGAAGGTGACCTGAGGACTATTTGGTGATTCCAAAAACTTCCACATTGGATCAGCCTAATGATCCGTTTACATGTCTTCCTGTTCTGTGTGCAGTGACTGAGTCACCGGCCATCTGAGCACTTAGGATGAGGCTGGACATATAGACACTGCTCAATAGAAAGCCACGGCTGATTGAAGGAATGAGTGAGGGAGGGAAGCTCGCTGCAGATGCCCTGATCAGCCATGAGGGAGGCAGCCATAGTTTTCTGTTGCGCGTCAATTGCCTTCAGCATCCATTTGCTTAGAAGGTCCCTTCATACAAACTTCCACCTGCATCATAATTATTCTTTTTGGTGGACACCATTTCCCTGAAATGCTCCAGAAATCCTATCTCTTAAGTTAGGCATAAAAGGGTTGATCATTTCTCTGTATCTATTAATGGGGGTCCCCACTTCCTTTCTGGACTCGGTGATCTAGTTATCCAGGCATTACCAGTCACATCTATTCCAGCACCACCGCTTGAACTCTTTTTTCAAGCATTTATGAACACATACGATATGTCAGGGACCATGACAGGCACTTGAACAACGAAGAGGTCTAAGACGAGACCCTTTCCCTGAGGTTGCTTACCGTGTGTAGGCAGTAAGAGTTGAGAGAGAGGTGATCAGACCCGCAAATGGATAGTTCCAAAGAAGTCATCATAGGTAATATGATGGAACTGGAAAACACATGAATGGAACATGGGCTACAGACAGCAGTTAGGAACCTTTTTTTTGCTAAATGCAACTTTGCAGCTTTTCTGCTAAATGCAACACTGCATCTGAGCCTGGGCATCCAATGGAAGCAACACTCCAGGTAGGGAAGAATAGTAAAGTATGGCAGGCAAGAAAAACCACATTTATAGAATCCGGAGGTTGGAGAAAAGTGTGGCGTGCTTGAGAACTGGAGTCTGCTTCAGTGGCCAAGACTGGCAGAGCATGGGTCTGCTGGGGAGGCAAAACTCCCTCAGGGTCTGGTCTCCACCACAGGCTTCAGGATTGAAGTGGCAGACAACAGGGACACACAGACCACTCCGCCAACCAACAGACAAGGAAATGCACAGACCAGTGAGCAATCCATGCTACAATTAATGCCAAGGGAATAGAAGAGGACCGTCCCCAGGAAGCCCAGACCCATGACCGTTTGAGCTCCCTGCCTTGTCAGGTAACCGCTGTCTTTATTCCTACACAGAAGTCTGCTCTTTCCATTCCGCAGTTCATGTAAATGGAATTAGACAGTGTGCACTTGCACTCGACATTAGGCTGGTAAGATTCACAATCTGCTTCTGTGTAGGTCCCTCCTTGCCACTGCTGTGCTGTATTCAATCACCCAAACAGACCCCAGTTTTAAAATCCACTCCATTGCTGATGGACATTTTTATGTCATTCCCATTTTGGAGCTGTGACAGATAGTGCTGGCAGGACATTCTACTTCCTCTGTGTTGGTGAAGGAATAGACACAGTTTGGGTGGTGTCTACCCCAGAGTGCTCAGGCTTTGTAGACAGTGTCAGACTGATTTCCTGAGCATGGTGTTCTAAGGCACTCCACCCATCATAAAAGAGGCTTTTGGTTTTTCCTTTTTGGTACTGGGGATTGAACCCAGGGTCACTTAAATACTGAGCCATGTCCTCAGCCCTTATATATATATATATATGTATATAACTTAGAGACAGGACCTCGGGAAGTTGCTGAGGCTGGTTTTGAACTCACAATCCTTCTGCCTCAGTCCCCCAAGCTGCTGGGATTACAGGCGTGCACCAGGCGTTCTATTCAACACAACCACTATGAGTTTTGCTTGTTCAATGGATGTGATTCACGTTTCTCTTCTCAATTCAACTCTTAGTTTCACGAGGATGGAGATCTTTTGTTGCTATCACATCTCCAGTGGCTAGTCCAACGTTTGCCACCAGGTAGGAAAGATGTGCACACACACACAAACGCACACATGTCTACGTTCTCAACGAGGAAGCATAAACACAGATCACGATACTTGTCCTAGCCTGCCCTGTTGAGCACAGGCGGTAGAGGATCCCATATTCTTAACTATTAAGTCTGTTACTATGTGTGAAAATGGAGAATGAAGGCGAGACAATAAATTAATTTCTGTGGTGTGCCAAAATACTTAGTGAATTTTGTAATTCAATCTAAAAAGTAGTTAATGCACAGAAGAGAAAAAAATCTTAATTCCAATCATTTGTACGTAACAAGCAATCATCCACGTCCACCTCCTTTTGAGATGTGGTACGTTTTCTTAAACAGAGCTTATCCTGCTATTGTGAGTTAGTGTTAGAAACAAATGTCAAAGGAGAAACATAAAAGCGATGCATCTGTGTGCTCAACAGGGCCTTGTCCCAAGTCCACGTTCACAGTCATCAATTAAGGAGCTGGCTCTTTCCCCTAATTAATTTCCACTTGGCCATTGTTAATGATGAGGTTAGAGAAGTGTGTTTACACGGGACACGATAAAATGAAAAGTACAATATACACATGTAACTCATCATTTAGAAAGCATCAAAGGTGAAAGGGCAGCTGTCCGAAACCCAGGACCCCTGACTCCCTCCCTGAACCCTGCTCACCCATGGAGAAAGCTTTGGTCATGGTGTGTCAGTTACAAGGAGTGAACGTGATGCCACACTTGGAATTAAAAGGTGCTCAGGGATCGATCACTGCACACCTTCCCTCTCATTAAATCTGAACTATTGTTTTGGAATGAATCACCCCAAAGCTTAGATGCTGAAAACTGCCACTCATGAGTCCTCCCTCACAGGTTCCGTGGGCCAAAAGTTTGGCAGCAGTTTTGAGCATTCTCATGAACTTGTAGTCAAGTGGCAGCTGGGGCTGGGGTGGCCTTGAAGACTTCCTCACTCTCCATTCTGGTGTCGGGCTGGGGAAGCTTGACCAGGGGAGAGTCAGAGCTGCTGGGGATCCCCAGGCACCTCTCTCTGTCTCTGTCTCTGTAGGTTCTGCCCCTGCAGGCTCTTCAGCATGGTAAGATTGGGGTTCCTGGGCTTGGTGCAGTGCCAGGTGGAAGCTGTTGATGTAGCCCCACCTTTGGAAGTCACCTCTAGACTGACCCAGATTCAAAGGGTGGGAGCATAGATCCCACTTCTAGATGGAGATGTCATCCCTGCTTTGTAAGAAGAGCATAGGGATTCCTGTGGTCATCTTTAGAAATCCACCTGCCACCAACTCAAGGCTGCAATGTTGGGAGTGCACTTCCTGCCTCGGCTGGGCCATATCCAGGACAGTGGGGCACAGTCTATGTAGGATCTGGGAGAAGGCAGGTGCTCAGGAAATAGGTTCCCCTGTTAGCTGTCCAGAGAAGCCACAGTAAGGTTCCTCTGAGCCCATCTTGCATCTTCATGCAGAATCAAAAGCTTCCTTCATCCAGCTTCTTCCTACCGGATGAAGTTCTGGGAACTTGCAATGGACCAAAAGTCTCTGTACCTCCTAAATTCAAATGTGGAAGCCCTAACATCTGGTGTGATGGTATTTGTAGGTAGGGCTTTGGGGAAGTGATTAGGTTAGGTGAGGTCATGAGAGTAGAACCTCAAGATGTGGGAACCAATGTCCTGTCCTGACATAAGAAAAGGTGACCAGTGGGGAGGAGGGTCCTTCCCTGTCTCCACACTCACACTGAGGGAAGGCCACGTGAGTACACAGGGAGATGGAAGTGGCCCTCACTAAGAACCAAATCTGCTAGCACCTTGATTTTGGACTTCCCATCCTCCAGAACTGTTAGGAATTAATATGTGTTATTTAAACCACTTGGTCTGTTGGCATTTTATTATAGCAGCCTGAGGAAATTAATATGGACGGCATTAAGTAATTAATTGGTCCATGCACTTGTATGCTCAGCATTTATAGAAGCCAAGATTCATAGAGGTTTATAGAGATAAGGCACCACACGTGTGTGTCTCAGTTAGCTCAGACTGCTATGATAAAATGTCCTAGACAAGGTGGTTTAAGCAACGGAAATGTGTCTTCTCACAGGTCTGAAGGCTGAAAGTTCAAGATCAAGGTGCCAGTGAGGCTGGTGTCTTCTGAGGCCTCTCTTCCTGGTTGCAGATGGCTGCCCTCTTGCTGCTCTTCACAGTGCATCCCTCCTGCACCTGTGTCCCTCATGTCTCTTCCCCTCCTTACAAGCAACCAACCACATCAGATTAGCATCACCCTCTGGGACCCCATTTCACCTCAGTCACTTCTGCAAAGATCTCCTCTCCAAATAGTCATCTCTCTGCATCTGTGGGTTCCACAGCCAACCACCAACCATAGATTGAAAATACTACCAAGTAATTGCCTCTGTACTGAATATGTCAGGCTTCTTTTCTTGTCATTGTGCCCTTAGGAATAAAATATTGAACACTTAATTTTCCTTAAGTGCACTGATAATTTTTATTATTACATCCTGTGATATTTATAACCATTACTTGAAGTCAACCTGAGTATGCCCATTTCATAGATAACAGAATAAAGGAGTCAAGCAGAGATACAGGTCTAATCACGACTGAATATGCAACTAGAATTTCAGCCCAACTATTTATATTTATATCTGCAACTATTTATATTCATCTCCTGGGCCTTTCAGTGGCTGTGTGGGAGAGCTTTTCCTTCAGGAAGCAAGTGGGACCAGAGGAGGCTGGTAAAGCTTCCCTGATGGCATTTTCTTACCTTTTTCTTTGCACCATTTAAGTACATTTGTGTTCCCATTTGTTGTATAAATTCTGATTGTAAAAATAATGCATGCCTATTGTCCACAATTTGGAAGGTGTAAATAAGTTTAATCGGGGAATAAAAATCACCCATTATCCTACCAAACTAAAATGATGATTCCAATATTCCTTTTTATCTTCCAGAGATGGATAGATGTGTGGGGAGGGCGCACACACATTTTGTACATGTAATATATGCCTATATTTCGATGTCATAAAACACTCTTCATAAACTTGATTTTAATGGCTGCTAAATAAGTCCATTGTGTATATGTAGCCCAATTTATGCAATAATTAACCTTCCTTTTTAAAAGGACAAAAGATCACAATGTAATTCTCATGATTCCATTAATTACACTTTCTTGTTAAAATACTCATTCCATTTCTTGGTTAAAAACCAAGTAATTTCTTCAACTTAGAATATGATTTTTTGGCTTAATGAGGCTATCTATATTCTACTCATAATCCACAGAATATTGCAGCTGAATGGCTCATGGAAATCATGAACCCCAACCCTTTATCACATAATGTAGAGAACTGGGGCTCAGAGAGGGGAGGGAGCTTGCCAAGGTCAATAACAAATCCGCGGCTGCATCTTTGGCCTCCTGGAGTAGAGAGCCTGCTACAATCTTTATGAAATGGATGTCTTTCCCGTTCCCCTCTCATGCCACAAATACGTTCTGCGTGTTCAGTAGCAGCAGGACTATACATAAAGCGAGAAATGAGATCGTCGTGTCCCTGCTTTGTGGCACTCACAGCAGCCAGCTGCAACTCGTCTTCCACCCTAGAGGTCACCCACGGAGCTTTCTGAAGTCCTGGCTACTGCTTCATGCACCCGCGCTCAGGCTGAAATCCAGAGACCTACCATTCCAGAAGAGGCTCTCAACCAAGGATGGGTAGGGGTTGGTGGACTAACCCCCAGATCCCTTGCATCCCCCCTCAGGCAGCGGGACATTTCCAGGCACTTTCTACACAGTCTCTAGCAGATTGCTCATGGGATGGAAGCAACAGTCCTAGACCACCCACCCTGCCTTTATGGTGGCACCTCCTGGATCGCCTCTCTAGATAATGACAGAAACAAGGAAAATGCCTTTCCAAATGACTCTGTGCTTTACATGTGACCTAGGAGTCACCTGCAAGGCCATCCTTGTCTCAGGTTTACATCTGAGAGAAAATTAAGCCAAAAAAAAAGAGATAAGAATGTTTACCACATACATTGCATGAAGGAGGAGTTATGGGCTGTTATCCAACAATACAGCAAGCGCCCACTCCCAGGGTCTTGCTGCACAACAAGCAAAACATATTGTCTAAAAGCATCTCTTCCTGTGTCCTCTGGGCCTGGGGTGGATGGGCTCAGCTGGGCAGTTCTCACTTGGGTTCCCTCCTGTGGATGCAGTCAGATGGTAGCAGGCACCGGAGTCCCCCGAAGGCTTCTTCCCCCATCACGCTGGTGGGAATTGGCGGGGCATCCCTCTCTGCACGGAGGCCTCCATATGGCCAGCTTGGGCTTCCTTTCTGCATTGCCAGACTTTTTACATGGTGGCTGTCCTCCCCTGCTGCTGATTCAAAAAGAGGGAATAAAAGTGTTCCATATGAAAGGCTGAGCCTGGAAGCTGGCACGGTATCCAGTGGGCTATATTGGAAACCAGTCCCAGGACCTACCAGTTTCAAGGTAAAGGGCAGGGACACCTCCCCTCCCCTCCTTTTGGATGCGAGTGTCAATTTGATCCATCTTACATTTACCACCCAAGCTAAACTATCAAGAGTGACACTGGGAAGAAGATGAGGTAGCACCCATCTGAATACAATATTTAAGATGAGACCTGAAGAAAGGAAGAGAGACCCTGGCTGAGAGCGGAGAGAAAACATTTCACTCAGGGTGAAGAATGTGTGTGCAGACAGTCTGCGTTGTGAGGCCTTGAAAGGAAGCCCATGTGCATGATGGGTGGCAAGCCCAGGGAGGTGCTGGGAAGAAGCCCTGCTGGGAAAGGGACCTGCAGAGAGAGGAAGGGCCCAGCAGGCTGGGACACAGGTGTTGTTGAGCATTTTGGTGGAAATCAGGATCAGGACACATCATTAACTGATTTATACAATTTAAAAATCTCTTGAGCTCAGTGACACCCAAAGCCAAGGATGGATAAGACTCTGGGTGAGCCTCAGACCAGTTTGTTTGCAAAGTTTGTTGCCAGACAATGATGAGCAAAGAAATGAAGCACACACATTCAGAACTTCCTTAGTAGTTTGCTTCCATGTCCAAGCTCATTCATACACACACACATATTTATTCTTTTTTCCATGAGAATTCTGGTCCTTAAGAAATTAGGAAAATATATGTAGTCTCTAATCAAAAAGAGTTTTTAAAACACTACTCCAGCTTTGATGCCTAAAGAAATGAAGGGTGGTTGGGAAGACCAGTTGGAAGACCAGTCGACTCACTATCACCCACTGACATGGGTTAGGTTAGTGACTCTGGAAGTGGAGAATGGATAGATTTAAAATTTAGAGAACAAAATGGTGGAATCTGGTGCTGGTTGGAGCTGGGAAAGGAAGAGAAGTGGGCTTCAGGGAGGTTTGGTGATTAGGGAAATGAGATGTGAGTGGCTGGAAACAGAACTCAGCTCACAATTGCTTTGTACTTGCCATGGAAACTGCCGTGTTGAAACTTAAAATGGTCATTGGAAAGGAAATGCATCCTGAAGGTTAAGATGCAGTATCTTTTCATTTTAATTAGAGACCACCTACAATACAGAAACGAGTCAACATAATTCACTTTTCTAATCAAAGAGAATTCTTTGAGAGCCGAAGAGACCCGGCATCCAAATAAATGAGTTGTAATTTCCTTAATGAACCAAGTCATCATGAATCATGGTGTGGAATCGCCCCTTGTGCCGTAGACCCCGTGACATTTCCAACAATGCGACACTATTTGGTAAATATTAAGGCTCTTGGAGGAAGCGGGAAAGAGATGACCTTTCAATCCATATGGAGCATGTTAATTACTAAAAAGGCGGCAATTGCTTGTTAGGGATTGTTCCGCTGTCGTCACCACTGAAGCATGCCTCTGCCTTTTGGTTATGAATTATCCTTATAAGAAATACGGATGCATGACATTTACATTTGCAGTGTCATTTAGCATAAGTATGCATTACTATTCATGTATTTGGGCCCTGCACTGTCTTATCTAGGGGTATGTTTTCAAGCTCAAAGGAGTATTTTCAAATATTCTCATAGAGGCAGTGTAGTGTTGTAGGAAGGAAATAGAAGTAATGTCACATGTTCCTTGTCTAGAACCACAAATCTTCAATCACTGGTGTGACCCAATTAATCTGATTTAATCCAGAATATCCCACAACTATTTGATCACAGAGCCCTTTTCACTCTGCAGCACCTCTTGATATACCACGTTTGGGGAACTCACACTGGGGAAGGGGTTCACAGCATGGGAATCTGGCCATTGGACCTGATTGCTTTCCCAGCCCCATCATTACTAAACATGGATCTGAAACTTCTGTGACCACCATTTTCTTTTAAGTGGGAATGAAGCGCTTTTATCAAGTAGGATCATTTCTGAAAAGAATAAATAAATGAGGACATTGTGTAAAGTGGTTGGTGCAGAATTTGGTGACCATATATAGCTCAAGACTGAGCAGCCACAGTGTGACTTCTGAATCCTCAGGGCTGGGGACATAACAAATGCCTGTGGCCTGTTGAACTCCTGCCAGGGAGACAGGACAGGGTCCAGAACCCACGGCCAGGGGTCAGCTGACAGAACTGAGAAAAGAACCCAGGTGCCCCAGGCTCCATTCTGAGTCCCCTTCATTAGAGACCATGGCTTCTCCAGCAGCAGGAAGCTGGGTGGTTAGTGGAGAAAGGAGGGGTCGAGAGAAGGGGTCGGTGAATAAACATAACATCATTGCCAAAGAAAAGACCAGGAAGAAAGGAAGAGAGGAAAGAAAAGATATGTAGATAGATAGATAGTAGGTTATAGACTGATGATTGACAGGTTATAGATGATTGATTATTAATGGATTATAGATAGATAATAGAAGATAGAAAATAGGTGAAATAGGGAAGAAAGGCAGTGGAACTGGAGGAAAGGTGGAAAAGAAAGAAGGAAAAGGGGAGAGAGGGAGGGAAAGGGTCCACTGTAAATAGGATTGAGGCTCCAAATAAAAGACCCAAAGAGAAAACCACAAATAGAGAGTCACAACTAGAGCGTAATTATCAGGTGGGCGTTTTGCGCTGTGGAATCTGACTGGCCCAATTCTGACGGCCCCCACGCACTGAGGGACAGGCTTGCCCGGCCTCCATAACCCTCAGTTTCCCTAAGTTTAAACTCCTGTCCTTGTGGATGGGAAAGCAGGCACCTCATGTGAAACCCTAGCTCAGTGCCTGGGCCCTGGTGGCATCCTACCAACATCAGTGACACGTGATTTTCACCGTGAGGATGCAGCAGTCTCAGGATCAGTTCCCTACCAAGAAAGAAGGCTGAGCAAAGCGAAGGGAACGAATGGGTATATAAAATGTTGGGGACGAGGATTCAGTCCTTGAATGTGGAGACTTCTAGAAGTGAACACTTCTCTGAGTGACTTTGTAAGAGCAAGGTGGATTCCTTGTATGAAATTAAAAAGGGTAATTGAGGAGTTCGGTTTTTCTTCCCAATAGTAATTGTAAAGGGTTTAAAGGAGAAATAAAGATGATGCGTTATTAAGCCAACTATGTAGGACTAGATATGTAGGTTGGAAGAAGACATGACTTAATAGACACAGAAACAGCCTGAAATATAATTTTTAAAGTGAGCTTGAATATTCAAGTAAAATCAGAGGATGTGACATAGAGAGGAAGGGGAGGCCTCTATCGTTGACAAATTCAATTAATATGGTCAAAATTATTTTCTCAAGATCTGAAAATACAAGAGAAATGAGAAGGCCCCTGTGTTTGAACTCAGGACATCTCAGAAAGAGGGGTAATCAACAAGGAAACCCTGCTGGCCTTTAAATTTTCTGGAGTGTTTGGACATGCTAAAATAATTTATGGAGAAATGTTCATGTATCCTAAGGGACAGAGTAGGTCTGGTGAAGAGTACCCAGTAGAAAAGAGAGCAAGTTGAAAGAATTAAAGTCTGGGGACACCTGTATTTCTGTGGGTTTGTCTCTGTGTCCTCTATTCTGTACCATTGATCTACCTGTCTATTTTGGTACCAATACCATGCTGTTTTTGTCACTATTGCTCTGTAGTATAGTTGAAGGTCTGGTATTGTGAAACCCCCTGCTTCACTCTTCTTGCTAAGGATTGCTTTAGCAATTCTGGGTCTCTTATTCCTCCAAATGAATTTCATGATTGCTTGCTCTATTTCTATGAGGTTCGTCATTGGGATTTTAATTGGAATTGCATTGAATTTGTATAGCGCTTTTGGAAGTATGGCCATTTTGACAATATTAATTCTGCCTATCCAAGAACATGGGAGATCTTTCCATCTTCTCAGATTCTCTTTAATTTCTTTCTTTAGTGTTCTGTTGTTCTCATTGTAGAGGTCTTTCACTTCTTTTGTTAGATTGATTTCCAAGTATTTTATTTTTTTTGAGGTTATTGTGAATGGGGTAATTTTCCTAATTTCTCTCTCAGAGGATGCATCACTTACGAATAAAAATGCATTAGATTTATGAGCATTAATTTTATATCCTGCTACTTCACTGAATTCATTTATGAGTTCCAGAAGTTTTCTGGTGGAATTCTTAGGGTCTTCTAAATAGAGAATCATGTCATCAGCAAATAGGGATAGTTTGAGCTCTTCTTTTCCTATTCGTATTCCTCTAATTTCTTTGGTCTGTCTAATTACTCTGGCTAGAGTTTCAAGAATAATGTTGAATAGTAGTGGCGAAAGAGGGCATCCGTGCCTTGTTCCAGTTCTCAGGGGAAATGCTTTCAATTTTTCTCCATTTAGAATGATGTTAGCTGTGGACTTAGCATAGATAGCCTTTACAAGGTTAAGGAAGAGCACTGGGGACCTGGCCTGCTCCTATAGCGTCTAGTCCAAGGAGACAAGTGCCAGTTTCCAGTTTACCAGGAGCCACATCCAGACAGCCAGAAGCCTGGTGGTCTTGCCAGGACGTTCTCTTAAAAGAGATAAAATGAATGAGGGGGAATAAGTGCATTTGCATTGTGTTTGTAGCGAGGTCTCTGAACAGTTATGTGATGAGAACCACACATAATTTTGGGTACAAGAAACAGTAATAGACGATCTATTCTTTGCTAATAGAAAAAAGAAAGAAGGGACAATAAGAGAATAAACACTATTTTTTCTAGTGTTTTGAGCATGAAGGGGTGCTGTATTTTATCAAATGCTTTCTCTGCATCTATTGAAATAATCATGTGGTTCTTGACTAAGTCTGTTGATGTGGTGAATTACATTTATTGATTTCCAGATGTTGAACCAACCTTGCATCCCTGGGATGAAACCCACTTGATCATGGTGCACTATCTTTTTAATATGCTTTTGTATGCGATTTGCTAAAATTTTGTTAAGAATTTTTGCATCTATGTTCATTAGGGATATTGGTCTGAAATTTTTTTTCCTTGATGTGTCCTTCTCTGGTTTTGGTATCAGGGTGATATTAGCTTCATAGAATGAGCTTGGAAGGGTTCCCTCCTCCTCTATTTCATGAAATACTTTGAGGAGTATTGGAATGAGCTCTTCCTTGAAGGTCTTGTAGAACTCAGCTGTGAATGCATCCAGTCAAAGGAGCCAAAAACATACAATGGAGAAAAGATAGCCTCTTCAACAAATGGTGCTGAGAAAATTGGAAATCCACATGCAGCAAAATGAAACTAAACCCATATCTCTCACCCTGTACAAAACTCAACTCAAAATGGATCAAGGACCTAGGAATTAGACCAGAGACCCTGCACCTAATAGAAGATAAAATAGGTCCAAATCTTCATCAGGTTGGCCTAGGGGACAGACACAAGAACTCTTGAAATATGGTGTATCTATGGTGAGCACAGAATTCAAACAAAAGGTATTGTAATACCTCCTGCTTCACTCTCTGCTCTGGATTGCTTTGGCTATTCGAGGTCTCTTATTCTTCCAGAGGAATTTCATGATTGCTTTCTCTTTTTCTATGAATCCCAAAATCCATATCCTCTTTTTCTAAAATCCCAACATCATTGGGATTTTAATTGGAATTGCATTGAATCTGTATACTGCCTTTGGTAGTATGGCCATTTTGACAATATTAATTCTACCTATCCAAAAACATGGGAGATCTTTCCGTCTTCTAAGGTTTTCATTAATTTCTTTCTTTAGTGTTCTGTAGTTTTCATTGTAGAGGTCTTTCACCTTTTTTGTTAGATTGATTCCCAAGTATTTTATTATTATTTTTTTGAGGCTATTGTGAATGGAGTGGTTTTCCTAATTTCTCTTTCAGAGGATTCATCACTTATAAATAGAAATGCATTAGATTTATGTGTGTTGATTTTATATCCTGCTACTTTGCTGAATTCATTTATTAGTTCTAGAAGGTTTCTGGTGGAGTTTTTTGGATCCTCTAAATATAGAATCATGTCATCGGCAAATAGTGACAGCTTGAGTTCTTCTTTTCCTATTTGTATCCCTTTAATTTCTTTGTTCTGTCTAATTGCTCTGGCTAGTGTTTCAAGGATGATGTTGAATAGAAGTGGTGAACGAGGGCATCCCTGCCTTGTCCACTGTGTACAATGAATCTCAATGAAGTCTGTAAAAATAAAAAATAAACCATAGTTAGCAATTGTGGCAAAAAGACCCAGTTGCAATATTGTAATAATTGTTCTAACAATGGAAGGAGCTTTCCTTGAGAGTAGTGAGCTCTGAATCATTGGGTGCTTCAAAGTGGAATTTGATATGGATGAGAATCTACCAGGAATGTTGAAGAGGGATGTTGTCATTCAACAAAGATGTTGAATTAAGGTACCTTTACCCATCATGCTTCTCGAAATACTGATACAGGATACTAATAGTTATTAGAGAAGAACAAAGAGAGCAATTCCCTGGTCCAGTCAGTTTGGGAAACATGAAATTAAGCAAGGTTAGACGTGTCGGAGAACCTTCAGTGCTCAGAATCTGCATGGGGATGTTAGTATGCCTCCCTTCCCAGGAGGCATTCTAAAAGACACAAGTTAGTATGCCTCCCTTCCCAGGAGGCATTCTAAAAGACACATTCCTCCCTTGGCTGGGCCAAGGGAGGAATGTGTGATGCAATGATCTCTGGAGGACTTTGGTGTTCATGATCCCCCAAATGTTTCGAGCTTGGAGATTCCATGAATGCTATAAGAGAACCGCACTCATGGGCCTAGTTATAGTCAAGTTCAATAAAGTGCATAGCAAAACCAAGTGGACAGGCATCAGAGCAAAATAGGGACCACTAACTTAAAAGAGATAAAAATGAATGAGGGGGAATAAGTGCATTTGCATTGTGTTTGTAGCGAGGTCTCTGAGCAGTTATGTGATGAGAACCACACATAATTTTGGGTACAAGAAACAGTAATAGACAATCTATTCTTTGCTAATAGAAAAAAGAAAGAAGGGACAATAAGAGAATAAACACAGTGAGAGCCAAAAAAGAATGGGAAGAACATGAATTAGTGGTGGGTGTGGATGTGTCTTTTATTTTTAAGCATGAGATGTACCTGGCCTGAGACCAGGCCAATGTGGACACAGTCAGCTTCCTTCCGGATGGGAAGAGCCCCTCAGGAAATCCAGCCAGGAGGCTTCACAGGAAATGTGGATTCAGACAGGGCTGGCTCTTCAGAGTGAGAAGGTCCTGGCAAGACCACCATGCTTCTGGCTGTCTGGATGTGGCTCCTGGTAAACTGGAAACTGGCACTTGTCTCCTTGGACTAGACGCTGTAGGAGCAGGCCAGGTCCCCAGTGCTCTTTTCCCCAGACCAGCACTGCTTCCTGGCACTGTCCTGGCTCGCACAGCTGGCCTTGGTGGGCTTTGCCCTTTGCTTGCCTCTCCAGTCTCTGCCCAGCGCCCGGTGGAGTCTGAGTCCCAGCAGCATCTTCTTGATCACGTCTTCGTCAGATCTTTCTCTGTCCCTTTTCCAAGCTTTGGCCTCTCATAACAGAATTCCAGCTAGCTGCTGATGGGCAGAAAGTTCTGCTCCTACCTATGGTTTGTGAGCTCCTAAAGTCAATTGAGGGCAAAAGAAATACAGCTCTTTTAAATGAGTCATACCAGTCCCTTCCCATGACAACCTCTGGGCCCCTATCCTGGGACCCCTCAACTGCCTCCATATAGAAAGACCTCATATTTCTCACCAAATCTGTAGCTTAAGGAGCTTCATTATATCCCTTCAGTACATCTGGGAAGATTAGGGCCTATTAAAAAGCCTTTGGCACAAGCAATTTAATGCTTAAAGCCCTAATCTGGAATTGGTATATTTATCCTAGCCTTTAATTATTAATGTTGCTTTATTGATTTGATACCTAAAATGCAAACAACAGAACTGTTCAAACTAATTACTGCAGGCTCTCTACCTTTGGGGGCTTCTCTACTAGTCTTCAGATCTAAACCTTTTTTTCCACCGGTCGATAGAGTTTAATTCATTAACAAGTTCTAGTGCCTTGTTTCCACTGCTTGGCAATTTCTTCCCAGCAGCAGGAAGTGCACTGGGTTCCTTCCCCAGCCAGAGCTGCATGCCCTATAGTCTGTTTTCCTTGGAACATTCAACCAAGCTCAACATGTCCTCTTCCTGGTATTCTGCACCCAGTGGCTGCCACGTACTTCATAAAAAGTCACTGTACAGGTCTTTATCTTACCACAAAGACGTATCTTTGAAGGATCTTCTACACTTGGAAAGAACAGCATTGGCATGGAGACATGAGGTCACCTTGACATCGATCTATGCCTTTTCATTGGGTCAGTTGACAATGTCATTTGGTAGAAATGCATTCTGAATGATATTTATAGATGAAGAGTTTGATGAGCTAAGGCAGGGTGCTACCTACCCACCAGGGTTATTTCCTGCTGTGCCACTGGCCTGGTTTCTGATCCAGGGTGGGTCCTGTCCTCACCCCGGCAGCCAGGGCCTTCCTATTTTGGGTCCTGTCTGTAAAGTTGGAATGAGGTGAAAGACCAAGGTCTTTAAAAAGAAGACCTTCTGAAGAGATGCTACTTGGACTTCTCTGAAGGACTGAGAGGAAGGGGGCTGTTCATTTAGGCATTTGCTTTCTTAGATCAGTGCTGAGCACATGGTAGGCACTCCGTAAATGTTTGTGGAATGAACGAGTGGATGCCAAGCATCAGAGTCTTTGCCATCAAGAACCTCCCCCTTGTGAGGATGGAAAGGAAGAGGCCATAGATCTCTCCCCCTTGATGCTGGCAGGGCCCCTGAGGAGAGAGTCTGACTCTCACTGGCTTCGATCCACTCTCCTGAACCTTTCAGACTAAACTTACAGGTTCTGTTTGTATCACCTCTTGGGATAGGTAATAAGGACCATCTGTTTAAATTCTAGGTGGAAAGCCAAAGGACAACATTTATTTTGTTGGTTAAATTTTCTGCATGCCCTTGGGAAATCATTACGTTTAATATGCTCAAGGAACTACAAGAGGGTTCACACCAACACGGTAGGGACAGTTTCTTCTTTGCCTGGAGGAACTTACAATGAAAACAGAAAAAATGAGTCAAGCTGATATGAACCAGATGAAAAATATGATATACCTTGAATATAATATGACCTACACCTTGGCTCTAGTACACACTATCCATAATTATTAAATGCACACATTTCTAGTGACACTCTGGATTCTCTGAAATAACAATTCATTGATTTTCAAAAAATATTCTGAATCTCTTTTCAATGGCTTTACTGCCTTTTCTATATAATTCGTGTTTGAAAAGTTAAAGTAAAGTGATCAGAAAGTACGAAAATGCGCAGAAAGAACTAAAAAAAAATGGCTGTGTTCATGCACACACACACACACACACACACACACACACCCCAAATGAATATAAGGAAGACTAACATACTTTTTCAGAGGTCTAAAATAATGAGTTAAATGTCAAAAGTGACAGTATTATGTGTATGCTTAATATTGTCCTTATACATAAGTCTTAAAAAAGACTATAAAATATTAAAATATTCTAAAGTTGTACAATGACCCCTGACCAAAATCAATTACACATTAGTTTTGATTATGAAAAATTAACATTTTAGTTTACATGTTTGTTCAAAGGGACAATATTTTCTAAATACTGTTCTATCCATCTTTTTCTCTTCTAGATATAATGATGTGTTCAATGGTTTAGTCCCTTCTCTGTGGTTGGCAAACCAAACAGAATTGTAAGCGGTCATGTAGAGAATGGTTAAGTCCTTTCCCTCAAGATCTATGGCGGTCATAAACTATCCCAGGAGCACAGATGATGTCATATGGAAGACTAATTAACACACCTACAGGATAATGTATGTTATATGGTCTTTAAATTTTTATTAAGGTCACCATGAAGTATGGCTGAGGACTAATGATGATGGAGACTTTGGGCTCCCACACCACCTGTGGGAATGACAGATGGAGGTGAGCAGTTGCGTGAAAATCATGGGATCTCCCATAGCACTTTGCTGCACAAGCTCAGCTTCCCTAAAAGAGAGCCCTGCAAGGGGTTGAACCCACAGAGCCTGAGCAGCGCATCAGGGGAACAAGCAGAGGGATGGCATCCAGGTGGAAGGAAGAGCTAGGCAAGGCACAGAGGCTTGTAGCTCTTGGCATGCAAGGGGATTGCCAGTATTTCAAAATGGAAGATGGGAACTGGTAGGAGGTGAGACAGCTGGGAGGTGGTGCTGTAGAAGCCACCATGTTGCAGAGGGATACTATGTGGATCCTGGTGGTGAAGGCGAGTGTGGCCAACAGAGGGGTGACCACATCTCATTCCGTCCACTCTGCCTCATTTCTGCACCCTGGCATTTAAGGGCAGCCCTGTTACCAGCTCTGGACAGCAGGCTGTGGTCAGGTGGGAAGGGAGTCACTCGTGCCCTGAAATTAACAGGTTCACCCTCCACGTTCTCTCTCAAACTCCCTCCCCTTTCTTTCTTTCTCTCCTCTATCTCTATTCCTATTCCCCCTATGCTGTCCCTATCTCTGTCTCTACCTCTAACCCCATCCCTATCCTGATCCCTCTCTCTATCTCTTTGCTCTGAAGACCCAGGAGCTTCCTGTTAAGAAGGCAAAACCATGAATACTGAGGAACCACATGGAGGAAAGCTATCCTAGAGAGTTGCTAGACCCACAGTGACTTTGCCTGAGCAATAAACAGACTTCTATTAGGTGAGGCATCCAGACTTTGATGCACTCTAGTCTACTCTTTCTTAACTAGCACAAAGAGACTCTTGAACTTCTTAAGACAGGATTGCATGGTTAGACAGGCTTATGGGGAAATCTTGCTGGACTGACTCAGAACCACTGAATAATCCTGGAAAACCGTGAACCTGACACTCATTGGCACTGGCAATGGACCAGTCCACACACGGAGGAACTTTCTCATTTGATCCTCATAATCCTTGGAGGCTGGTGTGGCTGCTGCTGGTCTCACAATTGTACAGAGATCATGGCTTCAGTGGGATTCAAACCCAGCCTGTGACACCCGAGAAACCAAACTCTGAGCACTTCCACACAACTGAGGCCTTGGTTGTTTGTCATACTCAACTGAGACTGAGTTCCACAGGGTTCCAGGTGTTTTGTTTTGTTATTTTGTTTTGGGGGAATGGTCCAAACCCTTCCATATCCCAAACTACTTACTCTGCTTAAGGGATTTGATTTAGCTGCCAGTCAGTGGGCACGTGCCTTCATAAGGACTAACGTGGAGACTGGTGTGCAGTTAGAGTCCCAAGCACAAAGACCTAGATGAAGGAGGCCGAGTCCTGTGAGTCCTTATGACCCCACTGAACTTTCAGTGGAGCATTGATCTTGGCACTGGGAGACACCGAGGGATGTCATTTACAAGGGCTGATCTGATCCAACCCTCCACGACTCCCTCACTCTCGTGGTTCGCTGGTACACCAGGCTGGGTGAGAGTCTCTTTCCTGTGCTCTGTGTTCTGTGCAGTGGCTCCTCCTCCCGCTCTGCTCACAGGCCTCTGATGGGTCTAGAGCTCTGTAAAGTCAGGAGAGGCACAATTTCCATGACTGCCCATCCGCCCTCCATTGTCGAGTTCCTCCCACATGGGTCCTCTTGGTTAGGCCTAAGAATGAGTTAGCAACTTACAAAAATTCAGGCTACAGTCCCCTCCAACTCCTGGAGGTTCAAATTCAATAGGTATGGGATTAATTTTAGTGATTTCTCAGTCTCCATAATCATATGAGTCAAATCCTCATAATAAATCTCCAGTTATATTTAGAAGAACCCTGACTAATACCGTAGGCCTGGGGTCGAGTCTACACATAGCATTTGTAAGAGGAAGCCCCAGACAACTGTGATGCAGGTAGATCATTCTTTGTGGTATAAATAACTGTCATATCTCTAGGCTGGCTCCTAATGGCACAGTCCATGTACTTGGCTTCAGGAAGCCCCTCCTTATCTGATGGAAATATGGACAGGAAAACCAATACATTACAACACTGCAGCACTTGGTATTTTTAAAATATTCCCCTCTAATGCCGGAGAACATTGGCCAAATTATTTTGTTAGGTTGTGTGCATGAATGTGCACGTAACAATGAATCCCTCCATTATGCATAATCAAGATGCACCAATAAAAATAGGAAAAAATAAGTGACTATTGATTATTCATCTAAAAGTTAAATCGCCCCCCTCTACCCTGCCCCAAGTGACTCTACTGTCTGCTGGGATTGACATTCCCTACTAAGGAGAGCACACCACTGCTCCTGTGTCAGCTGGCACTGTTGTTAGAGAAGCCACCTTCGGGACATGAAGGACTAATTTCCCTCCCAGATCTGTGGGCTCCAAACTGTACAACTTGAAACAGCCACTCTCATCTGCAAGGTCCTCAGCAAAGTCCTGGTGCGTGCTCCTGAACTGGATATTATGGGACAGTCTTCCAGCTGCGTTCCCTGGACTCCCATGGCTCAGATTTCTCCACCCAGGGCCAGGTCTTCCAGGTGTGTGCTGCTTTGCAAGGCGCCCTCCCAAGAAAGCAAAGGAACGCTGGATAAAGCCGAACTAACACTCAATGACGAAGAGGAACAGGGAAGGATGCAGATTGAAGGTTGTCAAGGAATTGCAAATGCCAGTGGTTCAGGATCCATTGGCAACAGGAAGAAAATGGCTTTGAATCTCTATCTTTGCCCTTAAATTTCCATTCTTTTCTGACCACTACAGATCTCCAAGCCAGCTCAGGTGGCTCCTTCTCCTAGGACGTTCTCTTACCCCACCCATCTCCTAGAAGTTCCCCAGCTTCTGCAGGAGCCCGAGCATACCCCACTCTCTCACCCCTGCCCCTCTTAATGTTGGCTCACTGGTCTGTCTTCCCCGCTCTGGAATCTCTGGAGGGAAGGAACTGTGTCTGTGTCATTACAGGCTCTCAAGTCAGAGATCTTGTTTGAACCAGTGACTTTCTGGCTTTGTTTAAGGTTAAAACAGAGCTCTTGCTGGGGCCTGAGCAGTGGAGGAGGTATTGACAAACCCAAACTCTGAAGCTCAGCAGCCTGAGGGAGTTCACGTAAAGTTGCCCAGTGAGTAAAAGACAGACTTGAAATGAGGTAGGACACACTCTGAAGTTCATGGTCTCCATCCTCCTCCTCTGTTCCTGGTAGCACACTCCTCATCCAGAGCTCTAAGGAACCCTCGATGACGCCATTTTAGACAAATTAAATTTAGCTACGTGACTCAGAACACATTCCTTGGAGTGCAGAAAGGAAACCAATTGTTGTGTCAATAACCTGGATTCAGGTAAAACATAAATACATGTCAACGGCCTGAGCTCACTGGTCTTTGAACCACATTCATTTTGGGGAGTGGGGACCAGGGATGAACTCAGGGGCATTCCACCACTGAGCCACATCTCCAGCCCTATTGTTTATATTTTATTTAGAGACAGGGGCTCACTAAGTTGCTTAGCGCCTCACTTTTGCTGTGGCTGGCTTCGAACTCACAATCCTCCTGCCTCAACTTCCTGAGCTGCTGGGATTACAGGTGTGCACCACCGCACCCCGCCTGAACCACATTCTTAAGTCTTGTCAATCACCCTTACAAATCATTTGTTAGATATTGTCTTTGGAAGTTCCCATTCATACCATAGTCACATCCTAAATGAAGTGTTCTCCTTCCCTGCTTCCCTGAGACTGTTCCAGAAAGATAGATTCTCTCAAAATGTCAATGTCCACTTGGTATTCAGAAATTCCTCAGCTGTCCTTCCAGCTCATAGGGTCTTCTTTCAATTCTTCTTTTTTCCTCCATGTTTTTATTGGTGCATTACAGTTGTATATAATGTGAGATTTGTTGTTACATATTCATACATACACACAATATAACAATATAATGTGGCCAATACCACTCCCCAGTACTTCTTTTCCTCCCCTCCTCCCTCCCCTGGTCACTGTCCTCTCTTCTTCTGATCTCCCTTTGAGTTTCTTGAGACTTCCCCCACCTGCCTCACTTTTCTTTTCTCTATTTCTGCATATGGGAGAAAACATGAAATCCTTGACCTTCTGAGCTTCACTTATTTTGCTTAACCCAATGTTTTCAAGTTCCTTCCATTTTCCTACAAATGACAATTTCATTTTTTTAAATGAGCTCCATGTGTATGTATATCACAGTTCCCTTTCCATTCATCCATTTATGGATGACTAAGCAGGTTCCATAATTTGGCTATTGTGAATTATGCTGCTATGACCATGTGTGTACATAGTATGCTGACTTTAATTCTTTAGGATAGATACCAAGGAGTAGTCTAGCTGGGTCCTATAGTGGGTCCTTGCCTAGTCCTTTAAGGAGACTCCATACTGATTTCCATAGTGGTTGTACTAATTTACAGTTCCACCAACAGTGTGGAAGTGTTCTCATTTCTCCACATCCTCTCCAGGATTTATTACTGTCTGCATTCTTGACGGCTGCCATTTAATTCTTATTTTAACACTAGCTCTTCGTTATAACATTTTCGAGCTGTTCTATTAACAAAGATTTCACTCGTAGCTCTCTTCTATGTTCCTTAATTCCATTACCAACAATGTCCCTTAGAAACACCCCTCCTTGGAACACCTTCATCTTGACCTGGTGCTCCCCCATCTCCATTGAAATATTTGGCCAGCCCTCTGGGTCTCCAGGTTGAGGTCATTTCACTTCAGTTGGAGGGAGGCTTGTAGAAGGACTCTGTGGTTTTGGCGATGCCATGTGATGGTAATGGAGTGAGAGTCCATTCTTGGAGGCTTAGAAAACCCTTGTCTTCTGCACTAGTGGGTTTGGAGAACACTGTGGGGAGGAAGAAGTTGGCAACAGCACCAAGTAGAGAATGGGAGCCAAGAAGATACTCAGGATTTCATATTAGGCCCCTTGCCCAACACCCGATGGATCTGAAATTGCGCACATAAAGCAAGAACTTGGCACAGGATGCGAGCTGATGAGTGTGCACCATGCCTCCGTTGTGCAAGGGAGGGAGGCTGATGGGAAGAGTTTCAAGTCATAGATCTAGACAATGTCTGGCTAAGTCTCATGGAGCCAGAGAGTGTCCCGACCCAGGACTGCAGTGGTTTTGTTGCAGAGAGTAAATAAATGTGCTGCCAACATTGTATTGAGAGAGAAAGATCCATATGAAAAAAAAAGCACTTAGAAGCATCTGTCAGCCGGCTAGACCAATGTTCTAGGCTTGGAAGAGCTGATGAGCTGTGCATAGCCCGGATAAGTACTCTGTGAGTCAATGCTCACTTTTGATCCATCCCCATCTTGCATCATCTGGGCCAGGCAGATGAGGAAGGAGAGATGGGAAGGGGAGGAGAGAAATACCCTATGTAGGTGCAAGTTACTGTGTGAGACTATCGGGATTAGCAAAATGCATTTTCCTGACAGATGAATCAGGTGAGGCTCTCAAGGGCCAAGACTAGGGTAAGGGGATGACTGAACCATTAGCCTCCAGTGCAGCAGTTAAGGGGGTACCCTACATTTGCACAACTTGGACTCTCTCATTTCATCCTAATTCTGGTCCAGTCAGACCCTGTCTTTACTTAAAATTTTCATATTTTATAAATTGAGGATTTTGTGTGCTTATTTCAAATTTTAATTAATGCTGCATTAAGATATCATTTATTCTGATGATTGCTTTGACAGTCTGTAAATTTCACCCCTGAATTGAGCACCCCATTCACCTGACCCTGTTCCTGGCCCTGAGACCAATAATGCAAATCAGAAAAGTCAAGTTCAGATAACATTTGCACTTTGCCCAAAGCCACGTGTCAAGTTAACACAAGAGATTTTAAACTTAGTGTGCCCTGCCTCCCAGGCCCCACTGCTTCCATCCCATCCACTGACCCTGTGGAGTAAGCTTATTCTTTCCACTTGGGTAGGTGACAGTGCCAGACAACACAATGATATTCCAAGGAGCAATGACCCAAAGACAATAGAATTGGGGGAAAGTGGAAGAGAGATACATTCCTAAAACATTTTCTATGGAAAAGCTCAAAAGTTATAATAAAGCTAAGAGCAAAGGTTAAAATAGGAATTGAAAGAAGATTCTACACCCTAGACAGACAGATGAGGAATGTGCTGTGCTCAATGAGAATTTTTAAATACCAAGTGGTCATTGACATCTTTAGAGCATAGATTCAGAGAAGTAAGAAAGAAAAACATTATGAATGGGAATTTCCAGTGACAGAATCTAACAAAAGATGTACTGGTGTGAATAATGGGAATCGAGCATGTAATTAAAGTAAATTCAAAGACCATTAAGTTCCCGCAGATGACAGATGTCCTGGAGAATGACCTTCCTCTGCCTTGGTGGGAAGAAGAGTTTGTGGAGAGGTGGGCTTCACAAATATAAGACTCAGATCAGCATTTGGTTGGCAGAATCATTTCTGACTCTTTTGGAGGTCATAAGCTTAATGAAGGTAGATGTTATCCAACCACGCTTACTTTGTTGACTTTTGAGCAGAATAAATGATTAGTAAATATTTATATTAATAACGAACACCAACATTTATTTCTCAAAGATAGGAAACCTTGTGAGAGATTGCTCTGAGAGTTTAGAAGATACTTTGGATCAGCCCCTTCAATAAATAGATATTTGCTGTGTATTTCTCCATTTTGCATTTCTATAATGAAATACCTGAGACAGACAAACTTTATAAGGAAAAGATTTGTGTAGTGCAAAATTTTGAATGCTCAAAGTCCAAATAGCATGGCACAGGCTTTGGTGAAAGCCTCCATTGGCTGTGTCACCTCATGGTGGATGACAATGGTGCCTTGTAGAAAGAAAGAACACATCTCAAAATAGTAAGTCGGAGAGATTCAGGGGTTGGGCTCACTCTTACAACAGCTTGCTTTTGGAAAAACCACTTTAATTCCCTCAGTGGCCTGGCCTAAATACCTCCCACTAGGCCCTGTCTCTTAAAGGTTCACCCCAGCCCCTAGCATTGCACACAACAGTGAACCCCAGGGGACACACCTGAACCACGTTCAAACAGAGCATGCTTCCTCGTGACCACAGCATGCCAACTTTCCTCTGGTCATTGAACAAGTCACAGTTACTGCAGCATTAGGTCATGGGCACCTGCTCTACTGCCTGCTTAGAATGCTCACCACTAGGGTTTTCCTGTGTCTGGTTCCATGTTTCTCCACTCAGTTATAATGTGACCACCTAAAACAGTGTAATGATTAATTTGAATTGCCAACTTGATTGGATTAAGAGATGCCAATGATTATAGGAGATGCCTCTGGGTGTGTCCATGAGGATGTGTCTAGGAATGATTGGAATGTGGGATAGGAACTGAAGTGGAGCCCCTCCCTAAGCATGGGCAGCACAGCCCAATAGGATGGTGGCTTGGATAGAATAAAAGTTGGAGGAACAGAAAGCAGAGCAGAAAGATTAAGACATGTAGACTTGAAAGGCAGGAATAAAACCAGGACTAAGGAATTTGCATTTGTTAACAACATGACCTCCGCTAAAGGAATCTAAAGACTATGCCTAGAGACAATGAGAAAGATGGCTTGAGGCATCCCAGCAAGGCTACACTCATCTCAAGGTCAAGGGATTGAAGGTGAAAATTCTCTTGAGAGAAGAGACCAGCGGGTCACCCTTCTTACCCAAAGGGGCCTAGGAAGTTTTTCCAATGTGCTCAGTCACCCGACCCTCAGAGGCTGCTGCAGCCAGGGCCCCTGAAGGCTTGGCTACTGTTCAAGATGGTGGCAGACTTTGGCGTGAACCACGTGGTGCTGGTTCTGTAGGAATGCAGGATGCTGGAGTGAGGGGGTCATGGAGGCTTCCACCAAGACTTCAAAGGAAGGCCTGGGAGGCCAGGCAAGGTGCAGCAGGGTCAAAGTCCCTGGGGGCACCCCCTGAAAAGTCCAAGTGTAAAAATGTGAGGAAGAAGTCGAAGCTGCAGGGGAGACCCCAGAGATTAAGAAATGCCAGTAACGTGTGACATCATCCTAGGAGAGCTGCAGGAATCAAGCAGAGACAAGCCAACAGGAAGTCCACTTGAGCTGCAACCAACAAGGCCACAGGGGCAGAGCTACTTAAGCCCTTTGGAGAGAATATCACCATGCCTTGTGCCCCAGATGCCAGACATGGAGCTACAGGCCCTGTTTGCCCAGCTGGATTTCAGTCTTGCCTTGGTCCCATTCCTTCTTTCTATGCCCTTATTTTTGTAAATGGAAATGTTTACTCAGTACCTTTATATGTTGGATATTTGCAAATTGCTTTTAATTTTGTAGGAGCTCACAATGCAAGATTGCCTTGAGCCTCAAAGACTTTGGACTTGAACTTTGAACAAGCTCAGAACCGTTGAGACTATGCAGACTCACTCTTGGAAATGGACTAAATGTACTTTGCATTGTCAGATGAATGTGAGGTTTTGGGGGCCAGGGGTGGAATGTTATGGTTTGGATATGAGATGTCCCCCAAAACTCACATGTGAGACAATGCAAGAAGGTTCAGAGGAGAAATGATTTTGTTGTAAAACTCCTAACCTAATCAGTGATTTAATCCCCTGATAGGGATTAACTGAGTGGTAACTGAAGTGGTAGGGTGTGCTGGAGGAGGTGGGAATTGAGGTGGGGCTTTGGGGTATATATTTCTATCTAGAGAGTGGAGATCTCTCTCTGCTTCCTGATCTCAAGTGAGCTGCTTCCTTCTGCCACACACTCCATAGCTTCACCTCAAGCCCCAAGGAATGGAGCTGGCCTTCTATGGACCTTTGAAACCATGAGCCCCCCAAAAAACTTTTCCTCTTCCATAATTGTGCTGGTCAGATCTTTTAGTCACAGCAGCAAAAAAGCAGAGTAGAACAAACAGACTCTCTCTGACCAGCTAGTTTGTTTTTAATGGATGTTTTAAGTTTCACGTAGCCTCTCCTCCACACTATCCATTACCCTGATTCATTTGCTGACATCATGCTGTCCTCTGAAAAAATTTCATCCCTCTGTTTGTATTCTCTTTTATTTTCTGATTGGCCCACTAGAATATCTCTTGAAGATATAGATATCATTGGTCTTGGGTCTTGTTCAGCACTGAAAAGAAAGTCTGACTCTGAAAGCACTTCACAAATTGTTGGAGAACTAAACAAATTTGTGAATGAAGGAAAACTATGGAGTCTTACTGTTTAGACCTATGCAAGACTAAGGGAGACCTGTGTGCATGAACATTAGACGGATCTCTAAGATATGTTAGATGGAAGGAGAGGGGAAAATATGCACAAAGTGAACCAACCTGTTCTTAAGTGATATGGTGTATATCACAGAATCACTCCCCTGAATTGGCCTGAAGAGAAAAGTTCACAGGAAGTATATGAAATAGACAATTTTGATTTATGGAAACATCCTTTTATCTCAGAGTTGACCAGTGACTCTTTCCAAGTCAGGACAGGGAATGGCATGGTACCCTTCCAGCCACAGCAGACGCTGGTATGATGGAGAAGGAAGGGGTGGCTCCAACTGCTGAGTTCAGGGAGTCTGGGCCAGTGCTGGGCATGGAGCTGGCATTCAGCATTTGTTCATTGGATGAGTGAGATGAGCTTACCTGGAAAGCAAATGATGACACTCGTAAGCATCACCCTGGAAAGAAGCACAGCTTTGGAAAGATGGTAGATGGGGCCACTATGCAAATTTGGGCATTTGCATAGGCAAAGAATAGCAAGTTTCCACAAATAAAAGGTGACAATAAAAGTCACTGAAGCACCTCTGTGGGAAGTGGATTCTGAGATGGAGATGTACACTCAGAAACTTTACTCAGGAATGTTCTCAGGATCCGCACCTGTATGGCAGGAAAAGAAGCGAGACTAGGCAGAACGAGAAGTCAGGTGGGTGAAGCAGCAGATGCAGAGACTCAGCCAACTTCTTGGAGATGGAGAATTGCTGGTCAGCATTGTCCTGAGCTGGAACAACTGGGCCAGAATTTATGCCATGCATTTATTTACCAGTCATTAGGCACACAGGACCCTTGGGAGAAAGCATGACCTTGGACTCCTTCATCGCTCAAGGGCAATGTCCTAACAGTCAATGCTTCTGCAGCGAGAAGAATGACAGTCTTCATGCTGTGATGCTAAAGGAACTATCCCACCAACCTGGTGCAGAAAACGTATATAATCACTTAAGAACGTGGACATTAATGGATGGAAATTATTATAGCTAGCTCTAGGGTTAGTGTGTAAGTGTAATGACTCTGGACTAAGTCCTATACCACAAAGCTACAATTCAAAGAACAATAATAATAACATGCATAATCCATTCACTATTTACTGAGTGTCTACTAAGTGTCAGGCACCGTTCTAAGTCCTATTGATACAGCAGAGAAAAAAAAAAGAAATGAAAATGCTTCTCTTCTTTCGACTTACATTCTGGAGAGAAGGTGGAGACAAAATAGATCCAGCTGGCTGGCCAGGTAATGGATGGAAGAATTGCAAACAGCAAGATGAATTGAGATAGATGGGTGAGCGGAAGAGTGGGTGGGTAGATGGATGGATGGATGGACAGATAGGCTAAAATTTGTAAAAAATATATAGAGATAAAAATAAGAGGAAGGAGTGGGGTAGTGGTGAAGGACAGGTGAAATACAGTGTTCTATAAATGACCATGGAAGACTTAAGTCAAAGCAGATTTTGAGCAAAGCCCCCAAAAGAAGTGAGGGACCAATCCATGTGTCCACCAGAGCAAGATGTCCCTGGCTAAGAGAACAATGGTAATAGCTGTCATACCCTGGAAGCTCACCATGTCACAGAAATCTTGCTAGGTGTTTGATACACTTTATCTTACTTAATCCTCCAACAGGTAATATTAGTTTCCTTTGAGAAAACTGAGACCTAAAGAGATTAAAGGATTTTTCCCAAGGTCACTCAGCAAGTCAGTGCAGAAGCCCAGCTTCAAAACCGGTGTGACATCTCAAAGCTTGTCTACGGGGAGGAGAGAGAAGTGGAAACAAGGCTGTATTTGGTTAGAGAACCATATCCCCTTCCTGGCTGCCTGAAACTGGTCATGACTGGCTCTCCTGGGCTCTCCTGGACACTCCACCTTGGAGGGGAAGACAGGAAGTGTTGACCATCAGCCAGATTCTGAAGCTGTATGGTTAGTTAACACTTGGCCACACGGGCTCAGGCTGGGTGGGCTCCAGCTGGTCTGGTTATTTTAATGCCCCAAACAGAAAGCCCAGTTAAAAGCAGGCTCCCCTCAGAGTGCTGCCTTCACCAGGTGTCCCTATATCCTATGAAGCAACAAGAACAAAAGAAAACACAAACTTGGAAGGGGAACCCAGGGCTTGGTGAGAACTGCAGGAACAAGCAGCCCTGGCCGCCGCTGTTATGGGGGAGCCCACGGCAGGCACCATGCCCTTGGGCCCCACTGTGCTCCCTCAGCCACCTGATAAAGCCATCAACACTTGTGGCACCTGTCCCCCGAGCATCCTCCCTTTGTGGGCCACCCTACCCACAGGGTGCAGCCTCTGTGCAGAGGGACACACGGATTTGACTGTGGACATTCTGGACTTCACCCAATGTCTCACGTTACACTTTTCTCACCAGATCACACTGATTCTGCATCAGAAAACCCTTCAGCTTTTCCAACAGGCCCTGTCTGAACAGAGGGAGGTCAAAAAAAGAAGCCCCGCGAGCCACTACTGTGTTGACCCACCCCAGTTAGAGCCTCATCAGGGTCTCACTGCTCACAAGTCTTACTCAGGACATAGGGATTTTCGTTTTGCCAAAGAAACTAAGACAAAGAGAAGGTAGTGACAGTTCCAGGCCATTCCCCTTTGTGTTGGTGCCATAGATGTCCAGATGAAAGTATATCTTGGGTTGTGTGTGAGACTTCACCAAGGATGGTCAACCCAGCAAACACCATCGGCCTGCTGAAACTGCAGGATCTGCATCTGTGGGTTCAACCAACCATGGGACAAGAATATTCTGGAAAAATATTGTCTACCCTGAGCATGCACAGACGGCTTTTTCCCTGTCATTCTTTCCTTAGTGATACAATGGTTTTCATGGCATTTACATTGTAGCAGGTATTATATGCAATTCAGAGATGATTTAAAGTTGACAGGAGAACTATGTATTTTGTATGTCAATGTCACATCATTTCATATAAAGGACTTGCACATCTTGGGATTTGGGGGTGGGTGTTGGTCTGGAACCACTCCCCATGGATACTGAGGGAAGAGTACATTTATTGAGCACTTGGGGACTTTAAGGCAGTAAATTCAGTCCTGGAGTTACGGAGATTTAGGTCAGAGGCAGGGACCCTGTTTCAAGGAGTCTGTGATTTAAAGGTCACTTTCAGTGAGGCCAGACTGTGCTTTCCCGTGACACCATCCATGCCTACCCACAATCCAGACCCCACTCCCCGTGCTGCTGCAGGGACGTCTGGCCTCCAAGGCATGCTCTGAATGCTGCCTGCCTAACACTGCCCCAGAGCCCAGAGTTGACAATGGACTTCCACTCTCCACTCGGTCTTCCTCTCTTCCAAGCATGAAGTCTCTGTTTCCCCATTTCACTTCCTTGACTCCACTAGTGATATGGGTTGTTTCCATCTAATGGTGGACATTCTGGTCCTTTCTGGCCCCAAGCATGGGCAAAATCTGAAATTTAAAACTTTCAAAAGATGCAATTATTAAGACATTCCTATTTCTACATATTTAAAACTTTCCCTTACCCACCTTCATGGATTCCTCCTTCATTTCTCTTCTGCACCCCAAGCTACCCCTAAATGAATTCATGAGGACCAGTTGAGACGAGGGACGTGGGGTCAAGGAAGGAAGTGCAGTCGGGAATGAATCAAATTAGTGGGAACTCAAGCCTCTGCTGCCTGCCTGGTCTCTCTGCTTCCCACGTTTTGAAAGCATCCAAATCACCCATCGCTAATCTCCATTTTGCTTCTTCCATTTGCTTCTTCCGACTTCGAATTCTTTAATCCTTTTTGAAAGTCTCTTGTCTGACTCAGCAATCTTTAAAATATTTTAAAGATGTTTTCTTTCCTCCTGGAGAGTAGCCATCGAGTGTAACTACTAAGCCGTATGCTAATTAAGCATCTAATCTGCAATTTCCCAAGTGGGCCCTGATAATAGTTTTGCAAAAAAAGTAAATTTGAGATATCTCTTCCAGAAGACTTTGGTTGGCTTTTTTCTTTGGTCTTTTCCAGGAAATTTATTCTCTGGAGTCTTCTATCTCGGCATTTATAGTATACCTGATAAAAACCCTATCCAAGTAAAGAAAATAAATAAAACAAAAATTAGACAGTACATTGAATTTTTAGAAAATAAAAGAACACAGGTTATTAGATATTTTCTTTCTAATTTTTAAAATTTTATCTCCTCTCCCCCAAAGTTGAAATGTCTTCATATTCTTGGATCCCACCCTCCTGTCACCGCAGATGTGCCTATGTCCAAATCCCATCCGTTTCCTGATCCAGCCAGATGTTTCCTGGCCATAATTATGACATTTGCCCAATGTCTTTTGGTGCATCCTCTGACCAGGACGAAAGCTGTTTCCAGTTACCATGTTCTCACATGGAATGAGTACCTTCCCACGTGGCCTTCCTCAACCTTCCTTTCCTTTCTCACCATGGCTGCCAACTGGGGTTCTGAGCCGCCTCCACCCATTCCAAAGCAAGGACTTTGTTCACCCAAGATCCTGAGAGCCAAGCCAAGTCATTGCATCCATAAACCAGCCTCATCCTCTGTCCCTACTTTTTAATTCCTCTTCCTTCTACATGGGATGCCCTTTGAGTTCTCTGTGGTGAATACCAAGCTTTTCCCAAACTTTGTTAATATGAAACACCAATAAAGTGTTCTGTAAGAGATCTCTCCTCCACCTTGGAACACACCACTCATGGAACCCATGTGATATCACAGACTACACTTCCTTTCCATAAGACATGAATGCATCCTACCTGGAAACTCATTTAAAATATGTGATTACCCCACTGAAGGTGATGTTGTTTATCCTAGACACAGGAGAAAGAGAGAGAACATTAAAATTAGAGTCACTGACAGATCTGCATTCGCTTTGGTCATAATTGGCCCCATATTCCTGTACAAAGAGGATCCTGTACCCTGGGAGGATCAGCAATAGAACTTACTGTCATAAATTATTTGGGTTGAGTTGACATACAGATTAGTATTTTAATTTTAATCAGAAAAACATCTCTTCTCCCAGCATGTATGTCTCTGTGCATTCCTATCCTTTACACGCATACACTAGTGGTCCACAGTATGAAGCCTACAAGGCTTTAGAATAAAACAAAATATTCAAGTTTCACCCTAGCATTTCCTAATATTAGGTTTTAAATTAAAAGAACAAATATTAATCAACCAGAAGAACTATAAATATTGTCAGATAAACATTCCACTTGTGATTTTTATTGGAAACAGATGAACAGGAAACATTTGAAATGGCACCCACCTGAAGCAAAATCCACTAGGCTGGAGAAAGGGGATGTTGGATACATGGTAAGTGTAACTGATGCAATATTGGCTGTTTGGTCAAGAAAAAAAAATACCAATTCAAGAGTTTTTTAAAGAAGTGTTGTCTACTTGCTATGTTCCTTTCAGACCACTCCCCAAACTGGAATGTAGGAAGAGAGCAAGACACCATTTGATTTTCCTTGGATATCCTATTCTGGCCATCCTTTTAGGCCCTTCTCAATTCCTTCTTATTCTGTGAGGATTTTCCTTTCTGGTAAGAGCTCACATTGCTCCATGTCTTTCATCGGTTCCATCTAAACCTCTTTCCAAGTCACACAATGCAGAGTGGCCTAGTCCAAGTCACCATTGCTCTTCAACTAAGTGACAGAGAAGTGTCCACGGGGCATCCTGTGTCCTCACCTGCTCCCCCCGATGTGCTCTCCCTATGGCATGGTATGATTCTCTAAATCATGGGTGTGTCCCCAGTACGTCCTTCCTTTAAACCTTCACTTTTTCAGTAGAAAGAATAGAGTCTGGACATCTGAAACTTGCCAGTGCCCATGGCGGGTCCTGAGCCCTTGCCTCCATCCTGTCTTTGTCCTCACTGCCTGTCCCATCTCTGACCCCTTTCTGTCCACAACATGAGCCATTTTCTTTCCTGCCTTGAGCATCTTGTGATATTCCACATGCATGGAAAGAGCTCATCCTCACTTCTGGTCGTAGGGCCTCCAATGGCAAATAGACATTTTTCGACATCTAGGTTTTATTTACGAACACTCATGTTTTAGAGCCAAGGGCAGCAGATTTGTTCTGTAGAGGTCCAGAGAGTAAGTATTTTTGGTTTTGTGGGCCAGACAGTGTCTGTCAGTACTGCTCCACTCTGACCATTGTAGCTAGAAAGAAGCCGTAGATGATACATAAATAAGCAGGCATGGCGGTATGCCAGCAGACCTTTGTTTACACAAACAGAATCAAGACAAGAGAGAAAAGAAAGAAAAATACCCAGGTTGTGCAGCTGGCTACTGGCCATAGTTTGCCAACCTGCTGGTATAAAGGAATCCTTAAGCAGGGATCTCCTCAAAGTCCCTCTGAAGCATTTTCACAAAACAGTTATCTGGACTCCTGAAGGTATGAGCACACACAACCACATGCACGCGAGCGCGCGCGCACACACGGAATAAAATAAGAGCTTACAAATATGTCCTCATATCCCACAGTAAATAGGGCTATCTTGAGAGAGGGAGGTATTCTGTTTCTGGAATATTTAAACAGAAAGCTAGTAATTCCTTGACAGAAATGAGATTTAGGAATATCTACTGAAGAACAGCACCACTGTTTCTAGAATATTCTGAGCCTCAGTAGTGTCCTTACACTTGAACTTTGGCATCAAACATAACTGAATTCACCTCAACTTGCAACCACTTACTGACTGTTTACTTCTGCTATGTTTTCTTAACCTGAGAATTGGCTTGCTTGTCTTTAAAATGGGGACACTAATATTTAATTGGCATTATGCTGATCTGGATAAGTGGTAGAGATGTAAGTAGTGAGCCCAAGGTCTCATCTTATAATTGGTTCTCAATAAATCATGTGCATTTCTGGTATTGTGTTAGAATTGGCATCTGTGTCTGCCACATGGCTCGTTGCTTTGACCCTTTATCAGAATACCAAGCTGTAGCCTGGGAGGCCTAACACATGTCCCATCAGTATTAGGTTACATTTCTCCGTCGAGCCCTCATAGTGCTCTGAGAACTGAGACCTCATTAAATATCCCAATTCGCCTCTCCTGTGCAGGGCCTCACTCAGTCATTGAAAGAGCCCCTGTCTGTTCAGCTGATGGCATATGCTCATGGAACGCAGGAACGGTTCTTGTGGAAGGTTTAGGTAGAGCCTCCCTGTGTAGATGTTTGCCCTAGAAATTTGCTCAGGCCATAAATAGACCTCTGACCAGAACACGTAGCCAAGTGCTCACACTCTGTGCTCTCTGGGGCTGAAGCTGTGGGCCCCACCTTCCATGGAATTCTTCCAGCTCTCTAGACCATGTGAATCTCTGGGCTGAGAGGTCACCTTTTCTGCTTCTGGGACATGAAGTCCCTGCACATCCTCAGTCCAGGCCAACAGCCCAGAAATTACCCTACAAAACATTTTGCAATACTGGCCTGAGTACAAGACGTTATCAGGCAAGCTTACTACATACCCACATGGTTCTTCTTAGTATTTCACCTTTGGAGGAAATAGCCCCAAATCATTAGTTTCCAGAGCCACAGATGGTACAGATAAATCTCCAATCAATATGTGCACTGATAAGTTCTTATCAGTGGGAATGGATCCTGGGAAGTGTTCACCAATTGATGTTATCACGCTAAGTAAGCCACTAATAACCCTGCTTCGAGTGTCATTACTGTGTTCTAGAGGTTCAGCCCCAGCCCTAGCATCTGCATTGGGCCTGGAAGTGCAGCTTTCTTTCACACATACCAGTGTTAAAATATCATGGGAGATAAATATTTCTGTACTCTCCTGTTTTGGACTCTCCCTCTCGGATCCCATTGTACATTATAAGCCTTTGTCATAGAGAAAGCTTTGAGAGAATGTAACTGAGAAAGGATTTTACTTGGAAAATTGAACTCATGATTGATGTGCTGAGTCACCCTGCAGACTGCTGATTCATCAGGACAGCTCTGGAGGCACCATGTCCATGAGCCAGCTCTCACCCAAACTGTATCCTCCTAGTTGATTATACTGGATTTTTATGTTCCACTCTCAGAAAGAAAATTTTAAGTGCATCTAATGTAAGGAGAATCAACTCTCCAACCTTGGATTTTCAGAAAAGGGATGATTATGGGCTCAGGTCTTATTATAGTAGAGAGGAGACCTGTCTTTTCACAGGTATGACACTTTCCATGTGACGTCATCAGTGATGTCCAAGTGCTTATTAGATTCACTTCTGAAATTTTAGAAGATTTTATCTATACCTACATATGTGGCTAAATATACAAATCATAGCTTAAAGTAGAATTAACTGGTGTGAAGAAAACGTCAATTAGTAAGATTTCACATACTTAGTGAATGTTGTAGGTCATACTCATATGCATGTGTGAATTCCACAAACTTTCATTGGGTATATTGTCAGCGTCGGATTCACTACTGGCCAAAGAGAATAGCATTGAACAAGATGCAAACACTACAAAGTTCACAGAAAATGGAGGCTTATGGGAAAAATAAATGCAGTATAAAAATTAAATGATTCAATAAGGATAGGGCCTTGTATTAGACAGGGTCCTATGGAGGGATAGGACCCATAGGGAAGGGAGTGAGAGAAAGAGAAAGAGAAAGAGAGAGAGAGAGAGAGAGAGAGAGAGAGAGAGAGAGAGATCTTAAAAATTGGTTTTTGCAAATTTGGAGTGTGGTGATTATGAAATCGGCAGAAAAGACTCCAGACACAGGAAAGAGTTGTAGCCCAAGTCTGAATCTATCCTGGAGGAAGAGTCTCTCCTCTTGGGAGACCTGAGTCTTTTTCTCTTAAGGTCTTCAACTGACTGGGTGAGTCCCATCACCTTAGAGAAGGGAATCTGCTTTATTCAAATTCTACTGATTTAAATGTTAATCTCACCTAAAAAATCCCTTCAATTGACATTAAGTTTAGTGTTTGCCCATATACCTGGGTTCATGGCCTCGCTAAGAATCATACAACCAATCATACAACAGGGCGTATCACTGCTGAGTATGGGGTACCAGGAGAGTCCACAAGAGCGGTGCTCAGCTGGTCTGTGGTGTGGCCCTCAATGGCCTCCCACTGGTGGTATCCATGCCTCCTTCCCCTGCAGTCTGGATCGGACTTCATGACTTGCTTCAAACCAATGAAATAAGCCAAAGGCGGTGGGATGCCATCCCTGTGATGAGACTGCAAGTGACTGTGACTTCCATCCTATGACACTCTCTCTCTTGCTTTCCTGCCTCACATGCATGGTAAAGAAAGCTGCCGGAGCAGAAGTCTGTAGAACAAAACCAAAGGGTGACCTGCAGACACACAGATGGAATGGCTGTCTTTTCACAGGGATGCCTTCTTTCACATGGGGTGGCAGTGATGGACCAGGTTTCTGCACTTTATTTCATCCAGAATTTCAGAAGAGTCTATCTATACCTATATATGCAGCTAAACTATATAAAGAAATACTTATAGTAGAATTAAGTGGTTGGAATGTGATGCCAATTAGTAGGATTTCAAATATTCGGCGAGTTCCATAAGCATGTAGGTCATGCAGCAATGACACGTTCCCATCCAGGCCCTTTGTGAACTGCAGAGTTCTGCATCAGCACCAAAGCCCTGGCACCAGACTAGCTCATTGTTAAGTGACCTGCTCAGCTGTGAGCAGAACTGAAGTCCTCAGTGCAGCCCCCCATGAGGAACTGCTACCAACAATCATCCAGAGGCTTCCAATCAGCTCCTTCCCAAGTCAAACCTTCAGACGAGAATGCAGGCTCTCAGATGACACCTTCATATCAGCCTCATAACACACCATGAAACAAAGGACCCCGCACAGGCAGTGCTTGGACTCCTATTCCAAAGAAACTGTGAAATGACAGCCTATACTGTTTCAAGCTGAGAGGTTTGGGGCAATTTGTTACGCAGCAGTGATAACTAATAAAATAAGTGGATGGAAACCTCACCAAATTAATTAATAGGTGCTCTGAAAGATAGATGCCTATGTAAGAATATGCCCAAACCTAAGAACATGACAGCTGGTGGAAAATTCAGGAGCTTGTCAGATTGTTAATGCTGAGGCCTGTGAGCATAGGAGTTCTGCCTCTTCTATAGCAGAGAAAGCCAGAACCAGGGCAGGTGAATCTTGCTCAATTTTCAGATGTAAAGGAACCTCTGTAGGCTCTACACCTCTTGGGATTTGGAAAAAGTGCTGGATTTCTTCATCACTACTTCCTGGATGCCAGAGAAGGCATGATAAATACTTCCTGCTTGAACCAACCAACCAATGAGCAAACCAACAAATGAACGAGGGAAGGGAATCCAGAACTGATCAAAGCTGGACAACTACACCAATAGATTCAGACAAAGCGACAGTTTTTAGGAGGAGCAAGTTTCCAGTTGCTTGGAGACATCCGTTCTGCGTGAGCTGATGGAGCGTCTGGAACTCGCTGAGATCTTGAGCATGATGGATGATGCCATGGCCCAAATCACAAGTCAGGGCTGCCCCAACCCAAATCATCTGTGCAGAGTCACTGACTCAGCATTTGTATTAGGAGTGACTGTGGTGGATGGGAACTAGGTTGGGATACAAAGAGCTCACAGCTGAGCAGGTCACTTGACAATGAGCTAGTCTGGTGCCAGGGCTTTCCTGCTGATGCAGAACTCTGCAGTTCACAAAGGGGCCTGGGTGGCAACGTGTCATTGCTGCGTGACCCACATGCTTCTGGAATCTCCAGCGGGCTCCATATCCCCATTGGCTCTGGATGTGGAAACCACCCAGACCTCAGTTCTGAACCCAAAATTTCAGGACCCAGAAATTTCAGCCTCACCTGGTAGAAATGCAGATTCTCAGGCCCTCTCCCGACAGACCTGTCAGAAAATGGGAAAGGCAGAGAAGCAGCAATCTGTGTTTGAGCAGGTCTTCGGGGGATTCTGATTCACCCCCAAGTTTGGTCTATAGTGAAAGAAAACTAATTTAGAGAGTGCTGTAATTATCTAGATGGTAGATAGTGAGGAAATAATCAAAGGAGGTAGCGGGTAGAATGGAAGTAGGGATGCAAAACTAATATATTTTTTAAAGTTAGAATTGCTCAAGTTTAATGATTGATCAAATTCAGAAAGTAGATGAGGGAAGACTTCAGGCTAGTTCAGGAGTCCAAGTTGGGAGGATGGAAGTGGTTTTAACTATAATAGAAGTTTCCAGGGATGCGAGTTGCAGGTCTTTAAATGCTGAAACCAGGAATATCTTGGGCAAATCCAGACAGCTAACAACCCTAATAGAACTTTGGAAATGATAGTAGTGATAATGACCATTGCTATGGACTGAATTATGTCCTCCTCAAATTTGTATGTTGAAATCATAACTCTCAATGTGACTGTATCTGGAGGATGACCCTTAGGGGGTCACAAGGTTAAATAAGGACATAGTGCTTGAATCCCAACCTGATGGAAATGCAGCCTCGTAAGAAAAGGACTGCATCTCCCTCCACCATATAAGCACACAGCAAGAAGGCAGCCATCCACACACGAGGAAGAGGAGGAAGAGGGTCCCCACTACCACCCAGCTATGCTGCACCCGAATCTCAGACTTCTAGCTTTCAGGACTATAAGAAAATAAATATTTGTTGTTAAGCTATTCAGTCTGCATATTTAACGTGACAGTTAAGCTAAGACAATGATAGTTTAATTATTCATTATGTGTAAACACTGAATATTCCATGTAATATCTCATATCATAATAATTTTATTATTTATTTATTTTATTTGTTCTAATTAGTTGTACATGACAGTGGAATGCATTTTGACACATCATACACAAATGGAACACAACTTCTCATCCCTCTGGCTGTACATGATGCAGAGGCACACCAGAGGGGTAAGCATACATGTATATAGGGCAATAATGTCTGTCTCATTCCACCATCCCTCCCCCCATGCCCCCTTGTCTAAATACATTTAAAAAATTACTATGATAATAAAAAGACAAAAAATATGAAAAACTGTTCAACATCTCTAGCAATTAGAGAAATGCAAATTAAGACTACACTGAGATTTCATCATACTTTAGTCAGAATGGTAATTATCAAGACTGGAAGTAACAACAAATGTTGGTGAGGATGTGGGGAAAATGGAACTCTCCTACATTGTTGGTGGGACTGCAAGTTGGTGCAACTATTCTGGAAAGCAGTGTGGAGATTCCTCAGAAAACTTGGAATGGGATAATTATTTGATTCAGTTATCCCACTCCATAGTTTATACCCAAAGGACTTAAAGTCAGCACAGTACAGTGACACAGTCATATCAATGTTTATAGCAGCTCAATTCACAATAACTAAGCTATGGAACCAACCTAGGTGTCCTTCAATAGATGAATGGATAAAGAAAATGTGGTATGTCCACAATGGAATATCAGCCATAAAGAAGAATGAAATTATGGCATTTGCCGGTAATTGAATGGCCAACTGGAGAATATTTTGCTAAGTGAAATAAGCCAATCCCCAAACACCAAAGGCTGATTGTTATCTCTGATATGTGGACAGTAACTCACAATACAGCCAGGGGGAGAATAGATTCACTGGACTAGACAAAGGGGAATGAAGGAAAGGGAGAGGGATGGGAATAGGAAAGACAGGAGACTGAATTGGACATAACTTTCCTTTCCTTTGTTCATAAATGAATACAAGACCAGTGTAACTCCACATCATGTACAACCACAAAAATTGGAAGTTATACTCCATGTCTCCTATGTCAAAATACATCCTACTGTCATGTATCACTAAAATGAACAAATAAAAAATTTTAAAAATATCTCATATCACCCTTATAACTCTGCCTTAGACAGGCATGATGATTATTTCTAGTTTAGAGATCAGTACACTGAGGCTTAGAGAAGTTAAATTACTTGCCAAAGTTACCCAGCTACTCAGTGTAAGTGTTAAGGTGCTGTCTAGTTGACCATACATTGGAATCATCTGGAGCTTTAATAATTGACGGTGCTTGGGACCAACCCCCAGGGGTTCTCCTGCAGTCAGTGAGGGGTACAGGCCAAAGCCTAGAATACTTAAGACAAGCAAGGCTGAGATCCAGTGTGCTAGAATCTCCTAGGAAACATGTAAAGAAACAGCAGCCTGAGCCCAGACTAATTAAATCCAGGTGTTTTCATATTCGTTGTGGCTCTAAACCCCCAGGCCAGAAAGGTGGATCCCAGGTCTGCCTGACTCCACCTGCCAGAGAAGCTACTTTTTGGGACCTGTACTTTTTGAATGTTGGCAGAATATCCAGTTGGAGCTGTTGAGGGCTTGTATCCTCATACCCAAATCTATGCATCAGACCAAGGGTGGGACTAGAGATACATACCAAAAATATCCAACCTGAGAATGAATCCTTTAGAGCTAACCCAGGGAATGAATAAAGAGGTGGAGAATTCTAAAGAACATGATTGACTTTTAGATAGCTGAAGATTTTGCTTCTCTGTGTGAGAAAACACTCCTCAGAGAGCATTTGGACATTATTGTAGCTAGGATCTTGCCCGACGCATGAAGATCAGTCCCTTGGCCTTCATTGATGCATACCGTAAGTAGGCCAGGGACTCTAGGTGAGAGCTCAATCCATTGAAGAGCAAGCAATTCGCTCAGCCCTGGAATTTGCCGCTTGGCACTTCCCATTCTCTATAAAATGCTTGAGACGTCATGTGGACCTTGTGGTTTAACATCATTGATTCAAGAGTCAAGCCAATTCAGAAGCATTATGTGGATATATCAGGGAAGAAGCCTCTAGACCAAAGGAAAGAAAAAGCTCCATTTTATTATACATGATCCTCAACCAATTTACCCCTGTGCCGTGAGAATGACAAGTGCAAAGTACGAGAGCCAGGCCACACTTTTCACTTTATTTCCTTTTTCCCTCCTCTCAGTCATGCTGTTATTCTAGCATCTATGTTGAAAATTCTATGGGCTGGGGAAATAGCGTGTCCATCTCTGAATACTTAGGCCTATTTCACTTCTTAGAATGTTGTAAATGCTCAACAAAATTCGGTTAGATAATTCCTTTTTCTAAGCCAAATCATCAAAGAACTTGCGCATTGAAGAAATGACTCAAAATTGCTCAAAATTAATCAAGAAAATCTTCCAGAGGTGGCATTTTGGCTCCATTAGGGAAGCTAAATCTGACCCCATCTCTAATGCTTCCTAAAGGACTTGACCTTGTAAGAGGGTGTGTGTGGCCCCACATTCACTAGCAGCTAGAGATACAAAACATCCAAGAAAGATGAACAAGGAGAGGTACGTATTGATGGTGGAAAGACAAGGGCAGGAAGAGAACTTCAAAGCAAGTGTAATTTTATTTCTTAAGCCAAGAATCAGACAACCAAAAACGTGATGCTTTCTTTCAAGGCCTCATCATGTCAAGTCGTACCATACCATACTATACCATATCATACCATACCATATCATACCATACCATACCATACCATACCATA